>OX376706.1:27929379-28529379 GCA_947389935.1 Agrilus cyanescens | reverse complement strand
TTAGCATTAAGGAAATTAGAATGATAGAGAGAAACAGGAATGAAGTTTGTTGGTGGATTTTAAGGATAGGTATAGAAATCTAATTAAATCTAGAAAGTTTTTAGATTTTGGGAAAGATGGAGATTTGGGCATAAGTATACCAACTGAGGAGATCATTTACTTATCTGTTGTAAGGTGTATTTGAGTTTTAATGTGTGCTCATGTAGAAGTTGGTCCCACTTCTTAAATCTTATGGTCTGTCTCAGTTGGTATTCGTCCGAAAAGATTCTATCTACTGTTGCCTCATCGTGAAACTGACTGTTTCAATATCCACCTTATTTTTCCATTAAATAAATCGCTGAAAAATATTTTTGTAGGTAAACTTCAGTAGCATTCTTTATTATTTATTCATGATACATGGCGTTTTAGGTCAAATGTTCATAGGCTCATTTTGAAGTTGTGTACCTACTAACTGTGTATGTTTCGCGGATCGTTTGTTTTCGTTGTTGGGTTGGTAAGCTGCGACAGTTTAAGCCCTTTATTGTACGCTTGTAACTGCGCAACTGATTTATTTTTCGCCATTGTTCCCCGATCCCTAAACCGAGATATGGTTATATACGAAACGGTGAATGGAACTATAAACATCTACTTATCCAAACTTCGTACTGCGAACCGGCACAAAAGCCGGATTTTGGACAAACTTAAACTTTTGCGTTAAGTATATGGGTATACAGTTCGCTGCTTATTTTGCTGCCAGTTTTGGGGTATAACAAGAAAATGCAAACTTACATACATATATACATAGCTGCATAAGATACCCACTACCTACGAACCCTCAACTAAGTACCTACCTACCAAATAAGTTAATATTTCAAATGCTTGTAACCGTGTAATTATTTGCAAGCTGGTATTAAATGTTACAAAACCTATTCTAACCAGATGTAGCTACTTTCCAAAATTTTGTGCGCCAAGAGATTTAACTGTATTCGTTGAAATTAAACACAAAAGTTTAACCAAAACTTATATTTGTCACTTCGAAGAGAACGAAGAACATTTAGCTGTTGTTACATAAAATTCTTGGAATTACTGCTTCCAACAAGCATTTACTCATTATTTTCTAAATTATTTTTGACTTACTTCCAAAAAGTGAGTTCTGAAGGTATTAATAATGATATTATCTACGTAGGTATAGATTTTATACAAACATACATAATCAGGAAGAATGTTTTTAATTACGAATCAATTGTAAGATTTTTTTGTTTATTTTATTATTACGTATAGCTCTAGGGTAGTCCCATATAATTAATAATGATAATATTGGACTTTGAACTTAGAGGATGCATCAGGGAACTTCCTAAATTCAAATGGGAAATGTAAAGTACCTAATTAAGCCACTGTCAAGTTCATGAAAATTTTAGTAGGGAGGTTAAGTCACTGGAAATTTAAGTGAGAAAAATTAACCAAAAAGCAGAAATTTAAAGTCAGTGCCAATTAAAAAATTATTTTAATTATCTTTTGTGCCTTTTGAAATTAAAATACATAGTAATAAAAAATTGACTCCTAGTTCGAATGATACATTTAATTACATTAAAGCGTAGCTGAGAAATCAGGAGGTAATAATGTTTTTGTTTTATTATTTTTTTGTATCAATATAAGGGCAAAATTTTCACAGTAGAGCTCTTAAGAAGGGAAATCCCTCGCCCCCATTCTGTCCTCTGTTTTCACCATTGGTAAAGACTGTACGTCAGGTATAAATAAAAATGAAACGTTTTCAATTAAATTTCTTCTTTTTTTACAGGTAAAATTAATTCTTCACAAGTCCTCTGCCTTTCTATAGTTATATGTGGTGAGTTTTTAATTTTCCTTAGTTATTATCTATATTAATAAATATCTCTTTTTCAAAATTACTTTAGAAGATAATTACTGCTACAGAAAAATAACTTTATAATTCAACGCAATGTATTCGTTCAACTTTTAACATTTCTTTGCGAATAGAAAAGGATCTAATTTAATTATTACGAATGTGAAAGATTAGTGTTACCTTTTAGTGGTAAAACTTTCGTAGGTAGAAAACATACAATAAGTCCGTTTGTTTGCGGGCCGAGACCCATTTTCGTTATTTTTCGTTTTCCGGCAAAATCCTTGTTTTACATACGAATTAGCACATCGAAAGAAGGGATTCAACATATAATAAAGCAATCCTTTCTTCGAACCACAAAGGCAGCAGGCTCGAAAGAAGAATAATAACGAGCGGATCCAAAACAAACAGACATGACGCGTTCTTTTAGTATTTTTTCTTCTTCTCTTTGCCCCAATGTTTTTGTGTGTATATAACATACATACAGATATGTGCGTAGAGACGTAGAAATGTGTGCAAGTTTACATGTGCCGCGTACGTGTTAGTCAAGCTACAAAAGATCATTTACTTGCCCGGATCCGTTCAAATATTTAAACGTGGCATATTTTACAATGCCAACGCTAAACAAAAAACCATAAGCCTTTTTAATGGCGTGTAAATGAACAAACGACATAAACGCATCTGCCTCGTCTTAGTTTCTTTTGGCTCAGCGCCTTGGAATTACAATACGGAGCAGAAGAATTTACAATTCGTATATGTATACGTTAATGATTAATGCAATTTTGTAGGTTCAAAATTTTTGACAAAATTATGTTTTCATATCCTCTTGTATATTTTTCATTGATCATCATATATTTTTTGTTAATTTCCCTTACTATTTCTCCGGGTAAAGAGATAAATGATTACTCAATTTTAAAAATTTGTACAATTGCACTTCACTGTCTTTAGACACCAAAATAACATTATATAACTTTCTCGAAACTTTTTTAACTTTCTGAAAGTTACTAGAAAATTCTGGAATATCCTTTAGTATCCTGGAATGGTCTAGAAATTTCTAGAAGATTGTATAATATTCTGGGAAATTTTCTAGAATCTCTTGGAAGAGATATTCCAGAACAATCTCGACCTTTTTGGAGGAAGCCGTGACTTTCTGAACCACTTTAGAATCCTCTAGAACCTCTTGAGGGATTCTAAATCTTTCTGAAATATTTTGGAACATTTTGAAATATAGTTAAAGTTTTCCATAGAAAATCTATTGGCGCAACGTTCCCATACCTTTAACCATTGCAGCTCAAAAATAAAACCTTCATGAATGGGGATGATATACACGAACAATACAAACACAATAATGTTCCTATCTTAGTTAACTAGATAATTAAACGTTTCTTACTTCAAGGAAATTATTTATCGTTCCTTTTTTAATGACGCTCTTAATAACGGGAGACGGGAAATGAGATAGGTAGCGATCACCATGTCATTTCCACAATTGCGTTTGTGCTTTAGTCAGGCAGGCACTTGAACGATAATAAATTGGACACGGAAATAATGTACATTTATCAAGGAAGGAAACTCTCATGCGATCGGCAGTTACACATTTTCTCGTTCGAAAAAGATGCATGCGTGCAATTATCGCGAGCCATTTACCGTCTGCATTTTAATTTATTGCGACCGTTGCTACATTATCGGGTGAATTATGGTTAAGAAAACCCGTTGCAAAAAGGCAGCCTTTAAATTGATATAATTACCGCAAGCGTTCGAGATAGAGATACTCATCTCTGTAAGTATGGAATATGCGTCCATATCTGCATGTGTATTTGAGAGAGATGTAAAAGTATAAGAACTAAATGCGGTTGTACATAACTCAAACTGAATAAAATATCTGCATAACTTTTAAGATATTTTTGGAAAAAAAAATTGTTCTCAAATAACTCTAGATAGAATACTTAGTAGAATGCAATTGACTAAAAAATTGTTCCCAAATTTAGAAACTGAGTTAAACAAAATTACCTTACTACAATAAAGTGATTTTTCATTTTTCATTCATTATCCGAGTTCTTATGAAGTACCAACTGTCACGATTCTCAAATACGTTCGTTATTGCACTAAGACAAACGTAAAGTCAAAAGCAATTCCTTGTAACTCCCTAATCGCAATAAATCGTCAGATAAGCTGACAGGGATTTAAATTGCGACATGTGATACCCGGCACATCTTGTAGATATTCCCTTTTATATATAGCTAATAATAAATATACATAAAGGATATAGGTACAGTACATACTCAGATACATATAGAGGTAGTTGAATGACCAATCATTTGTTTTTATTTTTATCTCTTTGCGCTGTTCTGCTCATGAATGGATTAACGAGATTCTCTCTGTCCATACACGGAAAAAAAAGATTACTCAATTTAAATAGTCTGGTTTTATTTTGAATAGAAGGTATGCTCGTATATCAGCAAGTAGATCAAATATTTCTTTTAAGTAATGCATTTGGTTAAAGCCTGAAGTTAAGCAAAATTTAGATTAAATATAACGTAATTTCAAATTCAAGAAGACTGCTAGTGTTATTTTAATCTCAAATTATTCTTTGTATTAAATATACAGTTGATTTCAAATTAAATATTACGTTATATTAATGTCAAATAATTCCTCAAGTCAAAGTAAAATTAGTGTATGTTTAAAGCAAATTTAGCATATTTTTCTTACAAGTGTATACCAATTTTAAATTAAATATTTGATATTTTTGATCAATTTAGTTTAAAGTAGCATATTGTTAAAGTAAATATTTCATTTAGATCTTGAATTGGTAGTAGGTACTTAAAAGTAAAATAAGAAACATAACTGTTTTAAATGTTTCTATATTTGAAAAACAGAAACAAAAACTTATAAAGTACAGTAAAGACAAAATATAAACATTAAAAAGAAGGAAAATTAGACAAAGATTATAAAACTTAAAGTTTTCTCCATAGTTGTATAAATGTTTTAGGTATATTTATATCCACAAATCTTGATCTACGAGTATTATCTAAAGTATTGTTGTTATTTTAATATACGATTCCACATTGGAGTTGTTTGCAATAGAGTATTGAGTTCAAAATCTGGGAATGATAACTGAAAATTTAAAAGATCGGACATATCAAAATCAATAAAACTATTTGCAGAATTTCCGTTGATTTCATCGTTTAGGTATATCTCCGCAGCTCTCCGTATTAATCTTATTGCCATTTAAAGATTCAGTGGTGGTTAATAAAGACATGGACTTATTTTCTTTATTTTCCTGTAATTTAAACGGTAAAACAAAAAGCCACTTTTGAACGTTAATTTGGGTAGACAATTTTAGAGAAATTAGTTTTCTCATACCTAAGGAATTTGGAAACAGTTCTTTCATTTCTTCATTGTTCAAATAAAGTAACACATCATATGATATATCATTTTCTGTAAGATTATAGGTAACAAATTTTGAAAGACTAATTTCTTACAAAGTTGTATACTTAAGTTAATAGAATTATACACATTTTAGTTAAAAAATTCTGAAATTCTAAGTATAATTTAAATTTTTTAAAAATTTTATAAAGGTTTTTTTTTTAATTAAGGAATAACAAGGAATACTTACTTTTAAGTATGTGTACTGTTTCTTAGTTAGACTCCCATCGTCTTAAAACTTCTTCGATTTCTTTGGTTTGGTTGGGAAAAAAACTAATAAATCACAAACCAAACTATAGTAATTATGAAACGCTTCCCGCAAAATATTCGTACATATACAAACGCAAACACCAGATTGAACCCTGAACAGGTATGCTCTGTTGATGTACATAAATGCACCCGCACGCATCCGAACACTACGGTATTCTTAAACTAATTACAGTTTAGATTTTTATATTTAAAACAAATACTTTGAAAAAATATATATTTGTATTTGGAAGAAAAAGAAATATTGGTGAAAAATGGTTAGATATCCTACAAAAACGTTGCAAAAAATTGTAAAGTAAAATGTTTTGCAATAAAAAATCCTCTGTGTATTAACACTACATCTAATGCAATTGGTTTCGAATATAAATAATGGTTTATTGCAATATTACATTTTTGCATTCTTATGAACAAAACTCACATAAATAAATATTTAAATACAATAATACAAAAAGTTTAGTTTCGTTTCGATGAATAATTTTGTAACAAACGGTTATAATAATTGGCTCGACTTCTAAGTATCACCAGGATAACAGTCCTTTTTCAGGTTCAGTACTTGGTAGATTTTTAATATTTTGCCATCAAGTTAATCATGCAATCCTGTCTTTATGTTTAAATAGCCGAATTTCGTACAAAAATTATCCAAACTAATTTAAGAAAACAGATCATTTTAATGTAAGACTAGATTAGTGTTTAAGTGAAGTATACCTTTACGGTTAGATTAAGACTAATGGCAGATTTCAATCGAACTTACTGATTCTTTATTTAAACTTTTAATATTTAACATTACTCTAACATTTAAGGATAAAGTATGATTCTTTTAAGAAAATCTGCGAATTTAATTTAAATCGTGTAATTCTGTTTTAAGATTTGTATATTTAATTCTATAATACTATTCCAATGAAACGCTTATACTTAAGTTAAGAAAAGATTTTTTTCCGTGTACCCACTATCTAGCGAAACCACTGCCAAGGGAACGGGCTTGGAAAAATTGTAATTTTTCTCTTTAAATGTACTTGATTTAAGTACATGAACTTTATCACCACTAAATAAAGAACTTTTCACTTCTAACCTATTTTATTTTTAAAAGGGCAGTAAAAGATTTACTTTCTGAATGTTAAACTAGTTCATTTGCAACAAACAGTGGATATATTTTTATGGAGATTTATGATTTAAACAAAAGTAACACATGTATAAAATATACGTATACTGGTGGAATCTTAAAAAAATGTTTCGACAAGTTTTTGACTTTCTTAGACTGTTTTAATTATTAGAGGTATTCTAATAGGTAAATGTAGAATACAAGAAAAATTTTAATATCTCCACAAAAAAAAATTAGAAAGAAAATTATTGGCACAAGGATTTGTCACTTACTGAAATGGAATCTAATTTTGTGTTCACTCATATAACTACAGGCTCACAAAGAAGTTTTTGAAAATCCAGTTAGTAGTTTGTTCAATGTTTGTTTGTCAAGAACAAGGCTCAGTGGTGAGCTTATTAACTTTATAATTTAATAATACACTAAAGCTCTGAATTACAGGAAAACGTTTTAGAAAACGTAAAGGGAAAGGATTTTGTGGAATTCTGGAATTTACTGTTTGTAGTCCTCCACTGGATTTTCTTGTTTAACCTATGTATCAGTTTTCTATCGCGAATTCTCGTAAAATTCATGTTTTTGTTTATTGCGTTTATTCGAATGTCATTGCATTATAAATAATAATCTTCAATTTTCTATTTTAACAGTGAATGCATGTTTCATGAATTTTGATATTTAGAGACCATCCATACAGTAGTGATTAGACGGATTCGAAATATGAGTTATTTTCCGTCACCAATTTGAACGAAGCTCTTTCAAGATTAAAGCGAAGACTTTAGATAATTTGCTTTGAAACATAAAGTCGTTCAGCGCCGAGGCTCAGACAACAATAGAGCGCTTTGTGCTTTCAACGAAGACCGGGGTTTAAATGCAGTTATTTTTCGCGTTCACTGGCCAGAAAATGATTAGAGCTTGGCCTTTCTTTACAATTTCCGGTGTTCAGCTTTGAGAACGAAACCCCCAGTGATTGATCCTCCATTCTATGCACTTCACGTCGGAAAGAATTCGCGTTGGTCTTTCAATTCAATTTTTGACATGAGGTGCCGAGAAATTTTCAAATTAGCCCTCTCTTGATTACAAGACGACTTTTTTTCTCTTTCAAACTGCTAGATGTTAAAATGCCTTTAATAACTTCTTTCTTATTATTTGACTCTAGCTGTTTTTCACAATCAGCTCGAATATCTTAATGATTTCGATTTTCTTTAAATTGTGTAGAGATCTAGATGGTACTAAGGTCTCCTTAGCATGATAAATTATAGGTACAATACATAATTTCTTACAGTAGAAACTAAGTTATTCTATTATAAGTTGTTATGAGTAGGTATGTTACAAATACATCATCGTAATAGATGGATAACACACAGACAGAGAAAGTTTCAGAGTACAAACCGTGAAGTTTTATTTTCGTATTTGCCTTGAGCTAGTTTTTTTATTAAAAAAGTTATAATAATAATTAAAATAGACGTGCACAAAACTTCGTCTTTTTTCTATTAGATATTACCTATGTGACATACATAGATACGAATAAAAAAAAAACTTTTTTGTAAATTGTTAATCAGATCAGGTACTTAATTATTTAATTCATTCGTGAGTTTCGGTAACGATTGTAAAAAGATAATTTGTGTCCTAATTTTATCAATTTTTTAGCCATAAATCAATTTGGGTATCAAAAACATGCCTTAAGCTATACGATAATAAAGATGTCGGAGAAAGGTTCTTAATAGTTAATGATAAAAATTTAGGCCACGTACATTGTTCTCAACTTCAACCGAAGTTTCGATAATAAGCGAAATTTTTGCCTGGAACACGTTGTGCATAATCACGACCGCAGAGTTCTGCATTTGCTGTTTTACACTATTCTTGATTTTAAAACCCATGTCGATGTGTACTCTCTACATAATTTATCATTTTCATAAAGGAACTTGAGGACACCCTTGGTTTTGCTGCGTTCCTTCGTAACGCGGGATTTGTGAGTGAACGTGTATGATATCCTTTTGTGACGGTATAAAGAGATCTTATTTAAAAAAAAGTAATTTTTAACGAGAATTCATCCATAAATTTGAATTACACACGTCCGCCCCCATTATGTATCTAGAGCAAGCCAGATCAGATTAGATAGAGTTTTGGGTTGTATCAGACGCTCGAAGATTAAACGTGATTCAAATAGGTCAGCGCTTCTTAACCGAGGGGCCGCAGATGGTTTTTGGGGGGCCCACAAAAGAATTTGTTGTATTACAATTTAAATTAATAATTTTTATTGGGAAGTAATTCAGAAAAAAATCTTAATTATGATTATGGTACTTAATAAAAAGATTAATAGATAAATTGATGCACTAAAGCTGAGTTATCGTTCGTTATCAATTTATTATTTCACTAGGAGGATTTGGATTAATTATAGGTACCTAATGCGTCATTATACAATAGACATGCATACAGTGTATGTATGATGTCTGGAACGGAACCAGTTTCGATTTTCCAGGCCAATTAACCCATTGTCGCGATTACGTACGTGTTACTATTGTAACCGTGTTTTCTTGTTACGTAAACGACCTCGTCGCGGTTATTTATTATTAGCCGCGATTCCAATCCGTCAAGTTCACCATCGTAGTGTAACTGACGCAACTACTCACTATAATAATAATCATAATAGCTGGAATGACGATAGACTTAAGAGAGAGAAAGAAAGAACAAAAGAGAAACCGATTATAATTTCCGACAACGTTAAGCCTCGATCAGCTGAGCCGTTGTGTTGTTCGTCCTTTTCCTTCCCTGTTGCGGTTTCACTCTCCCACTTCCGCGGTATCTGTGTCATAAGTCGAGCAAAAACCAGATGTTAATTCAATTAAAGATAGTGCGCGTTCATTGATGCCGATTGCGACGCTTTTACCACATATGAATGTATGTGTATGGAGCAGGAAAAGAGACCGGTTACCGCGAGGGAATCGTGGGAGTGGGAGGAAGTCGAGAATGGTGGGAAATAAATTAAAGAGAGGCCTCATGTTGGGAACACCACAAGCGGTTGCTCCGTGCTCTCTGTAGATGACGTGAAGTAATGAGAAAGCGGTTTGCTAAGTTACGTGGAGGGTGCAAAAGTTGAAGTTTCGCTAGACGTAATTTAATTCTGCGACGAAGCAGGATCTCGAGTTTCGAGTCCTATTTTCTTTCTCTTCGAAAATATTACGTACACACCTTCCTTCCTCCCAAGGCAGTTCACATTTTTAAAGAAATGTTTATACAAACAAACACCAGGAAATCACTTCCCTTGATTGTTTATTCAATTATTCCTCTCTCTATATTTTGAATCTAGTGTATGGTATCCAAGGCATAAAGGTCGCTTTCAACCGTCTCTCTTCAATAAGTTATTGATCTACCATATTCGATTAACCTTTTCATTTCTTCTTTATTCTTATAATTTAATCTGATCCCAACAACTGTAAGCTTTCTCTTACTAATCGTAAGTTAGAAATATGGAAAGACTCATTGGACTGTAACTGCTACGTGAATAATGAAAATAACAGCGGGCCTACATTAGATCCTTGCGGAACTCCAGAAGTAGCGGCGTTAAATGGAGGTAGTCAGTTGGAAGGACAGTTGAGACTGTAGAACAACCACTTGCAAATAAGGATGGAGTGGTCAATTATATCAAAAGATTTTGCAAAGTTAGCAGAACAGAATGTTAATGTAATAACAACTTTTATGAAGAATATGCTTAAAAATTGGGCCACTGAACACCCTTGCAAAATGTGGCCTTTGTTAATTAATCGATGAAAAATTTATTATAACCGTATTTATTTTGTCCTGGGTAAACGAATGCGCCCACTTTTCCTTGAACGTTAGCCACAACCTTATTAATGCGATGAATAGCATTGTAATTGTTAATTAAAGTGTTCCTTTCTTCTAGAACATAATTTGTTTTGGTTGTGAAAAATAAGCAAGTTATATGAACAATACACTATAATTTAGGGATTATTAAACAAGGAAAGCAGTCCACTGAACAATGACTATTGTTTTCGCAGGTCCTTAAAGCTATGTTACTTTCTTAAATATCATCGTCTCTATATAATAGTCATTGTTCAAAATTCAAAAAACACTTTTTTGTACTAACCTGGGTAAACTTGTACTATATTAAATAAATACAACACTGTTCTATTGTTTAGTGAAATATCAAAAAATTAACTAAATTATCAGATAGGGTTTATTCATTAACAAATTTGATAATGTATGGTCAGGATATTTGGCCATTACTGAAACAGGAAGCAATAAACGTGTACATTTATTATTTACGAAAAAGAAAAATATTTCAGACTTTGTCAAGAAATTCCTTCTTCTTCTTCCTCTTCAGTTTTCAATTCAGTGGTATTAGGGCGGCAAAGGTTCCACCTATAATTCCAACTCCATTTCATATGAGATAGGGAATGCCAAAAACAAAACTCTTGTCTGAAAGACTTTTTTTTATACATTTTGAAATAGGGGGCATTTAGCCAAATTATGAGTTACAAACACTTCTCAGTTTAGGAATTCTCTAATAAAGAACAAAATCAAAACATCGAAAAAAATCATTGAATATTCAACCTCAGAATCTCCCTTAAACTTCCAGATGATTTTGCATACAGTTTCAGTTGTTTTACTGGGAAATTTTGCGAGAGCATTAAAGTAACGTGTTCTTTCTATAATCCTGCTGGATATTTTTTCTTTTTCTTTTTCGAAATACATTCTTTCCATTTCGCGTCTGTCGAAGTTAAGATATCCACGTCACTTGCTGGGAACAAGGGCATTATTTCGCTGACATATACGTGCCATTTGTAACTAAAAAGACACGGGTGGCTAGCGGGATGGTTGAACGCTTTTCCCTGCCAGCGGGTTCCTCGGGCATTTGCGCCTGCACCCCCTGGGAAACAAGATGATGCAAACTAAAGCCATTACGTTTGCAGCACGAACGTCATTCACGTTCGCGTTTAAGATATATCTTCAAAAACAAATGATTTCGAATACGTTCGCGGTATTATTATGCATTCGAATGAAATGAGATTTTTGATAACGACGAACGTACAGTGGCGAGAAAATGAATTTTCATCAATAATTAGGATTCGAATAGCGATTTCACTAATTACTTGGTTGATTTTGTTCTACGTATATCAAACCAAGTGTGGTGTACCTACTGATATCATAATCTGTATTTATACTCAATGTTTAACTAGCGAATATGTTACAATTAGTTCAAATTGCGTTATTCACGTTAAATATTTTGAATTATTTTTGGTTTTTAAATTTAGGAATGTCGTTAAATTAAAATTCCATTGAATTAACTATCTTCTTCTCTATGTTTTTACCGCTACCATCGTTATTGAAAGCCAGATCGTTAACAAGCAACGTCTTTGTAGGGAACTATTTTAATCTTATAGCCGACGTATCTACTTATCGTGCAAAAATTTTTTTGATAGCGGATTCTTGTTGTGGAAGATCAGAAGAGCATTTATGCAAATTTATAGCACTGGCAAATAATTGTTACTATTTTTCATTTGACGTTAAGTTTTGCAGAACGTGTTGTTTGACCTTTCGACGCTTACGTAGCCAAAACCGTGATAGATACGAAAAAAAGTATACCTATAGACTTTTTTTGTAGATAATTGAATTTTATATAAAAAAAAGTCTTGAGTCTACTGCTTTAGTAGATAGGTTTTTTTTAAATCCAACGTCATTAGCTATAGGTATATCTGATATAATGATTGGCTCAAGTTAAAAGCTGAGCCGAGCGAGCAACTTTGTATTATGTAAAAGTACCTACGTCGTTTTATTTTTTGTTTTTTAATACATTTAACCACTGTGCGGCGTTCCACTGATCGACGGTAACAGGTACTGATATTACTGTTCGGCAATAAATATTTGCGCCTGACTCCACCACCGGTCGTTTATCAAAATGTATGTATGGTACATGACCCGATCGCGAGCAGCAACTTCAATTTATTATAAGCTTCAGCCCTGTTCCGCTGCCGCAGACGGTATTATTAATTGCGCGATTAGATCGACGATTATTGTTATTGATCGATGATCCAAAATTATTATTGTGACCTAGTTGTATCCGCTATCTATCTGCAGAAGCAATAATTATATCTGTATTTATTGCTTTTTGCAATATATTTTTTTTATAAACACATGCGACGATGAAATAAATTCTGACATACGATTACTAAGAAAAAAAGAAAGGATTCTGCAGAGTTTGACCAACGTAATCAAAAATTTTATTGCTTTTCATGGAATAAGTTTTCCAATTTTTCCAGATTGGAAACTACATCATATCACTATTTCGACGAGCCTGCCATCATTTTTCTATGTAATGTGCGTGTAAAGTCGGGTGCGTCCTATCAAAGTATACCTACCTACTTTTACTGCGTCCTTAATGTAATTTCAGAAGATGGGTAAACATTTGCTTTGGAGAACGTTCGTCTATTTAGATAGCACTATCGATCCATAAAGACAGGATGTATTTGTAAACAGACATTAATAATCAGCAATTTAAGTTTCGGTTACGTAAATAAAAGTGAAAAATTGAACACACTTAGCGGTAAAAGTAGACAATTTGCGTGAAGTGGTTTTCAATTTCAGAACCTTTTTTTCTTCTGTATATTCTAATGTTTAACCAATTAATGGAATTGTGACGGCACCGTTTTAATTATTGGACTCAATGACGTACCTAACAGGACATTTATTATATTTTTAACATATCAATATCGACTTTTAGTTCAGAATTTAATTTTTTTTTCGACGTAATTTTTTTAGGACCGTTTTGTTTCTATAGTTTGGAGTTGGTGAGATATAAAAATTTTCACCAACCAAACAAACATTCCATCCAGATCATAAAATGCGAGCTCTTTATTTCTGCCTTAATGAATCGTAACATAACACTGCGTTGTCATTTTTCTTTCATAATCCCCTTACTTGCAGATAAAGGAACGCAAACGTTGGCAGCTTACGTTGATCCGGATTAAAAATCGAATGCAGCAACGGCCGTATTTGCATGCATATCTCGCATAACGAGCACAAGGCATTATTTTGGGCGGAGTGATTTGCAGTTTGATCTTTTTTCCATTCCTTTCACGTACCACCATAAGTTCGTATACACGCACACACTTCGGGCCAGTAAAATGTCTCTCCACACGAATAAGTTCTTCTCGTGAATTATAGTACACTCACGATAACTGATTTGCTCGGGGCCGTGCTCGCGTGAATGCAATTTAAACTTTCGACTTTTTTAGGTAAATCTGACAGTTTTATCTTAAATATTTTTTTTAGCTTATAAGAATTAAGATTAGATGTTTTCAGTAAACTTTATTGTACAAGTATTTTCGTAAATCCAAATGTAAATAATCATCTGTCTAGGAAAATGTTTTTAGTATAAAAATGACTTGATAGTCGTCCTGCTTATTCAGAACAGTTAAGACTTGGCTTCAAGATTTTTTTGACAAATGTCTGAGTTTCTGAGATCTGCTTCGCTTTAAAATTTCAAAAAAGAGGCTTTCAAAAGAAAGCCGAGGACAGAAATGGTCTGGAAACGCAAACAGGTATAACGTTAAATGTATTATAAAATGGTACGAAAGGTAAAGCAATAAACTGGGAATTTTACCCTAGAGAGTTAGTTGTATACAGGTAGATATGTTTGAAAAAACTAAATGTCTTGTTCGAATCCTGGTGACTAACCATAGGAAGAACCTTTGCCAGTGTATCGTAAAATTTAGACTAATAGTTTCAATTTATTACAACCTGTATGAATAAAAGTAAATTAATGTTAAATTTTTTTGTTCAGTAGTTTAGCAGAATAATTGAGCACTCACAACATTAATTTATTTATTATTAATTAATTTACAAATGGAATAACATTACAACCGCAATTTACGTATCTATAATCATTAAAATTTTGATTGTAATAAAGGCACCAACCGCATAAAATTTAATTGTATCATTTAATTTAAACCTCGTGTCCAAATAAAACTAATTGAATTTGGTTTTGTGCATCCTGTTAGTTTAAAAATATCCAAAATCGAACGCATGCTATGGAAAATCGTTCTACGACCACAACTGTTACAATAGCAGAAGGTTTCGACAAAAACATTTAAAATGGATTGATTATTTATTTGTGTGCTGTTTTTTCAATAGTTGTTTGATTCATCATGAGAAACTTACCGGATCAGTTAGTTACGTTTTGCTTTTGAAAAGTTCAATCCCGTTCCAATCTTTTTCCTTTATAATTTGCGTCGCTTCCCATGTCAAAAACAGAATGTTACGATGGGACGTCGACCCGCTGGAATAATACTCCATAGGCCTCTCATGACCCCTAGAAAATATGAAATGTGCGAGAAGTTCATACACAATCGTACGCGTATATAAGTATTCCAAACCCCACATACGTAGTTATTACATACGTACAAGTTCTCGTTGTATAGAGAAGCACCCTGACGATGGACACAATAGAATCACCTTTTTATTGTATGAACACTCGTCAAAGGTCACAAGATAGGACTCGTGTATTTAACTGGTAAATTGGGGTGGAAAAGTGGGACGAGGGTTTTTGAGGGACGCACTACCATGACGTTTTATCCGATTAAATTATGTCGAAATCTCAAGTAATAGATCAGCCGAGGGAAGGAAATCGAATAGCAAAAGGGAGAGCACATAAAAAAAGAAAATAGAAATAACTGCGGATTAAACGAGGGACAGATAAGGTACAAATTGAGTTTCGATGGTCGTAAACCACGAAATGGGCATAAAATGCGATAGTATAGATTTAAAGAAAAATCAATCGACATTTTATTTATATACATATGTAAATTAGATATTATTAAGAATAATCGATACAGTAAAATTATAAATATGGTAAGAGTAAAATAAATTGAAATTGGCTTTATATACAGGGCAGCCCAAAAAGTACGTGGCTAAAGTAGAAGTTTAACCAAAAATTTTTTTGTACAAAATTTGTTCCCTATTTTAATATAGGGTATTTTGCACAAGCCAAATTAAATAAAAGTCGAATAAAAGTTAAAAGTCCAATCGACAAAAAAAATGCATAGGCCCTAATTTTGGTATTTTGAACAACTTGTTTTATAGCTTTTTTCGATTGGACGTTTTTAGAACACCCTGTGAAGTGAATTTAATTTGACTTTTTCTATTACGCTGTATAAAAGGACTTAAAAATGACCGTTAATCATATAAAGAAAATATTCAAATCGGCTCGACAACAAAAAGTTTGAATATAAAGTCAATAAGTAAACAAGCAATTTGAATTTTAACTTTTATGATGCAGAAATAGGTACCTGAACATGTTTTGAAAAGGATCTTCCGAAAGGGATTTACATTTACGATCTGTCTGCGTGTTGTGTAGGTTTGTAGTACCCGGGTATTGTAAAATCCTTTTTATATCTCGATTGTTTCGGAATTGCTGCGAGAAATTTCGAAATCGGAAATTTCAGAGCATCAACGACGAATTGCACTGTCGTAAAAGCTAATAGCAGTTTGAAGTATGGGGTGTGCAGGTTTATTTTTAATTCCTCCGTGATTTCGTCGGCACCATTTCAAAGGCGATGAAGAGAAGTACGGAGGAGAGCAAAAACAAAACGAAAAATTTACTCGGATTCAATGCAGCGGGCGCGTTTACAACGAAGAATGATAAACGAAAGGAGCGCCTGAATTGCCTTTTCAACGAAACGTTAATTTAAAGTGTTGTTTGCTACAGCAACTTTGCCTCGTTCAAATAGGAAATTACCACCGAAATAAAAACGACTAAATTTTAATAGATGAAGCTAAAAATTATGTGGTTATTTTATAAATACATTAAAAAGTAAGTTTGATTAGTAAATATTTACTCACATTCAGCAACGTATCTGTGAACCAACTGAGACAGACTATAAAATTAAGGTCGTGGGATCACGTCCAACTGAAACAACGCTGATATACTAACTGAGGCGGTTTATGTCTAACTATACCTAATTAACAATCTACTTTGGGAGCTGATTAGTACGTCTGCCTTAGTTGGTTTATGCTTTTAAATTTTGCAAACAATGTAATTTTGTACATTTGTTTATAATTTTTACTTTAATGCAGTTAGTAGGTCCTAAATGTATGGTTTTATAGAATATTATGAGCTTTCGAAATAATTTTGCTCACATTCGGGAACGTATTTGATATCGCGTACTTGTCTGAATTCGTGTGGATTGAAACCTCCACCGTATCGTTGGCATTAACGAAGAAGAATGCATCCGATGCGATAAAAGGATAAAAACTTCTTCCTAGATATCTCCTAACCTCCAGTTTCAGATACGTTTCATCTGCTTCCAAGTTAGATGCATGACTCGAGAATGAAGTAAAATCGTGCAAGTTAAAAACGACTTATGCACGTTATATACATACATGAGTACATATGTACGAAGGTATCTCACAAAACGCTCAACATTACGTACTTAGTGTGGGTATATGAAGAAAGGAAACTTTAAGATCGTGCCTTCGAACTTTGAGTTTCTGTCCGTGTTATCTCTGCGTTTAGTGAAACGATACCGATAAGCTTAATGCGAGAAAGGCGCACAGATCCTCGTCTTGATATTACTTAGGTACATATACATTAAGTTGGTAAGACGTATTACATATACATACACACATTAGAATACACGAACGCTTATGTAACAGTAAATGGATTATCTGATCAAAGGCACAAAAGACGCTTAATAGCTTAAATAGTTATGTATGTTGAATGGACTCTTTGAACAAACTGTACAACACTGCATTAATTAATGTTCTCTTTTTTCAATGGAGAGTCAGAAAAATCCTTTTTTGTTTTCAGCGATAAAAGCAATTTTCTCGGCATTAGAAACTTTATAAGAAGTCAGTTGTGAAATTTATTTTTAGATAACGTAGGTACAACAAATTTACAAAATTGCTATATTAAAAGATATTAAAAACGAGATATTATTGTGTAATTCTTTCTTGCCTTATTCCTTATTACCTGGAAGATATGGAGGATAGTATGGAAAAATAAATTCAAGCCTAAATACTATAAAAATACTTTTGTTTTCACTATAATCGAAACACCATAAGATTCATTATGATTTCAATTTTAATAAATGGAAGTAAATCATTTGATTAACATTAGCCGTTGGCTTATTTAAATCTTATTTACCCCTTCTTAAATAAGAAATAATTAAATGATAATAATTTTTGGATTCTTATTTCTGAATTCGTAAACGAATCGTGTAGATTTTTAGATTATTTTCTCTTCTTTGCTGCGCTTTTCGTGTGAGTCCAAAAGGTCCTTATGTTCTTCTACATAAATGTAATTCGGTCGATAAGAACTGCATTAATGCTTGTAGTGCTTCCTTGTATTGCGTCATCGCATTGTTTGCATTTTAAGTGGAGTGGATGACACACGTCTATGGTATTTCAGGGAATTGCAAATAAACTAAAAAATTATCCTGATGCTTATATTTATGTCAACATTTCGATATAGTCGCACCTCGATGGTGTCGTAGGTACACACGGAGGGTAAAGCATCAAAAGGGGCCCAAAGTCTAATCTCTTATATATATTCAAATAAAATAAATCGTATATTACTGTTAGGGAGAATTTTCGTGCAGTAAGTTATAATAATACTTAAAAAATGCCTTTTTTATGTTTTATTCAAATATACTTTATGGTTTTAAATAAAGACTGCTTAATGGAGAAAGTCAGTCGTTCATTTATTCCTCCGAATGTCAAGGGTTAGCAAACCCCTCACCCTCCTACTCAATAGCTAGGTCTATATTTATGGAAAGGAAACATTTTATTCTAGAAAAAGCTGAACCTTTTTTGAGAATAACATTAGGTATGTTATTTTTAACGAAGTTAACAAAGTCTTTTTTCACGATGATTTCAGTTACAGAAATACGTCTTTCAGTAAGCTAATTATTGCTTTCGTATTCGGCTTTTTGCTTCACGTGTTATCGCTTGTGCTCTCGCATGATAATCTTTAGAAAACCACCCCTTTAAAAGAAAAATTGGCTTTTTGTGATTGGTAGTAGGTACCTATGCAGAAGACTGTAAATAGAATTTCATATATTCTTTAGTGATCGTTCGTGTTTATTTAATTCCATGTCGTTTGCAAACATTTGAAGGGTTTACTTAAATTGATTGGGTAATAATTGTATTTCTTTTGACTTGTAGGTAGGTATACGTCTTTCAACGATTTTATTGTAGTTGTACCTAACAAAGCCCAAGTCACTACAGTCAGTAATTTATAATGACACTAAATACATATGCCTATATAGTTGATGAAAAACGGACGTTTTCAAAGGCGAGGTCCCACAATTGATCGAGTGAGAACGTGTATGAATGTATAAGGATACCTTTATATAGGTATAGGTACGTATTTTCCGAGCGTTAAAAGTTCAGCATGTTTCTAAAGAACGTGTCAATTATTGTCCATTATTCCAAATTGAAGCGTGTGATTAAAAGACGCAAAAAGATTTTAGTTAATTATTTGTACTAATGGCGAAAGAGAAGTTAAAATTGCGGTTTTTGTGCAGGTACCTACTTGGTTGTTACATAAGCATTCGCAAAAGTTTTTCGTCTCAATTTTGTGTTACTTTTAATTTGAATTAATAGGCTGTCTATTATACTAAGTATGTACCACTTAAAAGCTATAATTGGATCTTTTCTTTTTTAAGAAAATCCAATTAAGAAGGTAATAAATTTGATTAACCTACCTAACTGTGTTACAATTTGTAAAATAATTCTTAGAAATAAAAACATACATCACAGTTTTGAGACCGAGAATTAGTAGAATATCTCGAAACGGATCAACTTATGGCTGGAGCCGAACGAAGTGATATTGGCGAGGGTGAAAAATCGTCCAAGCAAACGAAAACACTATAATTTTATACAGTTTATCAATTGAAATCAGGAATTATGAAAAAAGTTAATATTTTTTCTCCAGTCTTTTGAGTACGTTATCTTTTTATCTTTTACAGAAAATGCAATCTTTGAGACAAATAATTGAATTAAATAATTGTGTTAACAGTTAATGAATGTGCTTTCTTGGTTTTGAATTTTCGTTTGGACTTTTTTTCAACTTGTTTCTTAATTTGATTAACCAAAACCTTCTGACAACACATTGCCCCTCATTATCCGACTGTTTTTTCTTTTGGGTGTTAAATGAATCATTAAGAAGCACCCTGCATTAATGGCGCAAAATGACTAGTGAATTTTCTTCCATTGGTTACAGTAATTTTTAAAGATGTGTCAGTTATTGTTACAAAGAAGTTAACGACGTGGCATTTCGTCGAAACGAAACGCTCCGTTGTGACAATAACGGCAAGGTTATCATCAAATCAACCGAGTCATTGTCATTTAAATGGAAGGAAGCTCGATTTTGACGGGTCTTTAAATGACTTCCATTCCGAATGAGGACAGACCATACCAAAAACCTTTCAGCAAGGAAAGGTACCTACCTAACATGATTGTAAAAATGCACGGCAAGTTTTATTGACTCAAAAATGAAGTTGCAATAACAAGGAAAGATAAAATTCGAACGTAATAACAATAATCAGTTACGGTATTGATTGCAGAGAGTTTATTCTTTCTGAGAAGCCACTTCCGTCTACGACACTTTATTATTTAGTGCCTGTCCTATAATAATAATAATAATAATAATATGAAGCGTACGAAATAGTCTTGTAATTAAACTTTATTGGCGCCATAAAGAAAGGACTTTGTTCGCTAGTTTCACGCTTGCTATGTAAGCATATTATTAACGCCTCCTTTTACGTCTTACCGTTTCAGATAATGCCGTTATTTCGAAAAACTTCTTTTGAAATTTAATGCGTTTTCGTTATTAGTTTTTTTACGTAAGAATAAAAACTAATTTTTGGGGTAAGACGATCCACAGTTCATTTATTTATCTAATAAAAATGTAAATCCAAAAAAGCTTTTGTTAATAGCCGAGTAGGTACCTACTAGGTATATGTAAGTAGATATTAATGCAACTTTCTTTTATAATACAAAAGCTGAACAATATTCCCATTGGTTTGTTGTTTGAATAAAGTTCGATTGTTTTCAAAAGCGATGACGTGTGATTGAGATAACACTCGAAATTATTCGGCCATTTCTACATCCAGACAGTAAACAGCGTTCGTTCGAAAGCCTCGCCCATCATGAAGCGATGGGCATTCGTAAATATGCTTGTACAGAATATAAAATATCGCGTTCGTGTTCGTACATAGGTAGGTACAATCGACAATCTAAATATTTGGCTTTTAAAATGTCAAACGTTGAGAGATCTTTGGAATGGCAGGCAAAGTATAGAAAGAAGGAGAGGCAGTTTAGACAAGTAAGCAGCAGACAGGCAAGCATGCATGCGAGCAACGGTGAGCTTTTAAAATGCTTCTCTATCTCTTATTTCAAGATGTTTATTAAAGTTTTGGACCGTAATCTCCGAATGTCAGCAGGATGAAGACGGATTATTACGGTTCTGGAAAGTTCCTCTCCTCCATCGTCGCTCTTTCTTTCTAGCAGTCACTCAGCGTTTTAGAAGAAACTTTATCTAAGCTTGCAGACCCCTTCGAAGTGCCAGTCTGCCTGCTGGTAATCGTGGAGATCCGAAATCGACGTCGTCGTGTGTGGTTGTAAACATGAAACGTGAACCGGAGTTTTTGCTTGGCCTTACGTATTACGTGCGGTGGATGACGGTTTTAAACGCCAACCTACCTGATTGCACGTAAAACTTTTATGTCTAGACCCTAAACCTATCTATGTATGTACGTACGTACGTACGTGAATGTATGTTGACTTTCAATCATAATACTCGTCAACTTTTCGAGAACAGATGCACATACACGTGAAATGCGTACAGCACGTTTCTTGTAGCTTGTAGGTACCTAAATCTCCAACGGTCTGTCCATTTACACAAATATTGCATACCTACACTATGCACGAAAGACCATCGACCGTTGAATGTTGAAAGAGTGCCTGTTCGGTTACAATCGAAAATTTAACGTACAGTAACGTAGATCACGAGTCGACTATTATTTTTTAGAAAAGGAAAAAATATGCTGGTAAATTTAAATAGGTATCTAAATGGTGTCGTGAAAAAAGCGTACAGTGAAATAATTTCATCTATAGTAGGTACCTACGCCACTGGCTGTAGAGTACAGTGTCGTATTTACAAAGATCTTCTCAACTTCTTAAGGTAGATATTAATTACTCGAGGACGCTTGAACGCTAGAACGAAACCCACGCTGTTAATGATTAAAAGTTGATAAATTATAATTGCTGATTATCATCTAATCTTATTTTAACTTTAACGACAGCCGCTAAATTTATCTCTTTTGTATTTCTGTAGATTCAGTTCTTTACACGTGCTCGCGCCTTCGAAATTAGGCGTATGTACTTGGTGCCCTTTAAACTTGAAAAAAAAATATCCATTCGTCACGTTGCTTCCGTGATAATAAAACGTACTTCTATTTTGAATGGGATTCGGTTTAAAATAGAACAGAATTCTGGTATATCCTTGGCGTTAATTTACGTTTATCTGAAAATGGAAAAAAAGAAATATTTTTTGAAGACAAGTTCCTTTTCTTTCATTCGGAGCGCTCGAAGCTTTTCTGTTCGCAAGACCAATATTTTATTCCTTTTGAATGATTCCACAACAAAGAAGTAAGTTTAGGACTGTACGTGAAATGTATTCTTCACGTTTCAGAATCTGACTACAAAGATTGCTGTTTGAGAGGCGCCTAATTTTCCTTCGGCAATCGTTTGTCGAACTTCTTAGAATTTCCTATTTTAAATCGCTTGCGGATTTCTATTCGTAAACGAAAAGCATTTCACAAATTCCAAGAAACCGTAAATTCTCACCGATAATAATTTAAAACTACGATAAATGGATTCTTTTAAAGTCCATACACGTGATTTCTTACAACTATTTCAACAACTTAACCATAACCGAATCGTAACCGAATAATACTAAACGAACATTAAATTTAAATTACTACATAATTTTCCCGAGCATTAAATTAGATTAAATTTATTTTTCATACAAAATTGGAGTACAATTCTGAAAAATATAAATAACATCACATAAAGTGGTTAGTGAGCAAAACTAAAACTTTGGAAAATAAAAAAAAAATCGATTACAACTTTAGTATTTACGTGGTTTAACGATAGTATGATTTATGATCCACGTTGTACTTACTTAATATGATTAAATGTTTAGTCTGGCGATTTATTTTTCAATGTCAGAATTGATGTGCATGTTTCATATCTAAAACACTGTCACGTATTCGTAGTCACGAATAATGTTTTTTGATTGATGTTCGAACGGAATTTTGAGTTTTTATGTACCTAATATATACGCCGTTATTTCGTGAATAAAGCTTCCATTTTCATAAGTAAAATATTTATTATAATCCCTACAAATCAAACGTATAACTTTTTTCTGTTGGCCATTAAAAAAAATTAATCAGTTTGTTCACAGGCAAAATTTTAGGGACACAAAAAAGTAACTGGATCTTGTCTGAACTAATTAATTAAAATTAGTTGTTCACATTTAAACATGTCCAACTCCAAAATGTATAGCTTTATACATAATATATTAAGTGCGTACTAAAAAAAAAATCGCTAATTACTATTTTAGAAGAATAATTAATTTTCAACATGTTTTTGGGTACAGAGCTGTGTTTCATACTTTTGAATAGAATTACAAAAAAAATCCTTTGCAATTTGTATTTACCTACAGAATGCTTGACAACTTAAGTGTCGTACTAATTTTGGTTACAAAATTTTTATTATTAAACCATAATAATTATTTCACCACAGTGGCATCTTCAGGTGGAGGAAATATCCGGAGAAGTCACTGTGTGTTGAAATAATTATTGTGGTTTTAATAATAAAAATTTTGTAACCAAAAAAAAAACCTGCGTGTTATTTATTTGTAATTATCGTTTATTCCATCATTTGAAAACGATAATTTTTTAAACAGAAAATAATGGTGTTGGGGTTGGGATTTCTGTGAACATTAATAATAACCTTGTTCTTGTGGATAAGGAAGATCATGTAACGTTTCTCTTTTGCATTTCGTTCGGTTGTTAGCACGATTATTTTGCTTTTCGTAGGGCATTTGGTTTCAAAGTCCACTGACCATGCCTGCAATCATAATTGAAATAAGGTGCGGCATCGTGGAAACTCAATATCGACAATCGGTTTTGTAGCGGTATCGATTTTGCATCGGCTATTCTTATAAACAGCAAATTTACCGCAAAATCGTAAACCAGTGCGGTGTGAACAAAGCAAAATGCACAAAATTGATAAATATCACATCACCATTACATTGTATTCCAATACTTGCCTACTCCTAACACAATATTAAAATTGAACATATTAAAATTGAAAATTTATATGTAATTCATTGAATACAAAAATATAAATTAATTTATTAACAAAATGTACGAAACGTTTTCATTAATTAGTTATTCTTTGCCAGATAAAAGTTTCGATTACAGTCTAAGATGAAATAATGGTTGTTTTTCAAAGTCATTCTTCATATCGAATGAATTTTCGCGGCCAAAATTGAACAATACACTTTAGATTCAAGGGCGTATCTACTCGTAGACTTCGTTCGTGAGAAAAACAACAAAAACTGGCGTTTTTTACAACAAGTAACCAAAATAAGTATTTACAGTCTGAAGCAGTCGAGGAACGATCGTTCCGTAGTCGAATTTTTCAAGCACGACTCGAAACCAATCGAAAACCAATGAGAATCGAAATTGTCTTCGTTGAGAACAAAAACTGATATATAATATCGTGCTTAGTACCTACACATTTTTGTCTGTTTATGACTTATTTTATTTACTGGAAAATTTTAAGTCCAACCGTTTTTAAATTTTTGAGTTTTCAGTACATATTTTGATTTAGTTTACCATAGCATTTCTTTTGATTTTATAGTAATATGGCTATAAAATATTTTATCACGCCATTAGTTCTTAATGGTGGTATGTTAAATGGGATAAAGGGGGTAGATTTACGAATGATTTCCAAAAAAAGAATATTTTAATCGAAAAAAATCTTATCCTAAAACATTTTTGCTCAGAACAACCCAAGGATGTTAAGAACCTTTATATCTATCTCTCTATCATTTTTGCTTGATAGGGTTGGGGGGTGAGCAGGATGATATAGAAAGGATGTTATAGGAAAGGAGGTGAGAGCAATCTATGTTGTTCCAGGACATATTGTAAAACTTTCTTCAATAATTTAGAACTTTCGAGAAGTGGCAACCAGAACTTTCTTATTGAAAAGTCGCACATTTTCGAAGTTATTGAAGTCGTATTGTACTGTTAGTATCACTGTATTTAATCAAATGTAAGGTCTCCCTCGATGTAGATATTTAAGTTTCTCCATTTCGAATTCAGTGCACTGTAAATATTTCGGAGTTGTTAAGTTAGGTATAGAAGATTTTAAAAATTCCTTGTTATCCAAGAAACTACATTGAAACTGCTTGTTTTCTCAAATTACGAATTATCACAATAGCCTTTCTTACTTCCTCAATTATTTGTTCGACTAACTTAATGACAATCCTTGTGAATGTCTTTACGTACTTCGTTTCTCATCAGCTTTAACAACAGTAACAGTGCCGACAGTCATTAAACATATTATGTAATTTCCAGTAATTTTTTGTTTTTTTTTTTTGCTTGTTGTTATTGAACTGAACACGAACATTATTCTTTCTATTGACACAGCGCTACTTTGACGACTGACATTTGAACCGTTAATTACAGTCGATGAATCATACGTTACATACGATTAGCTCCGTACTGAATGAAGTATTTGCTATAATTAACCTTTAACTCGCAAATACATAAAGGCACACCATGATGGCTTTCATAATCGTCCTAATAATGCGAACGGACCGGTAATTTAGTCAATTCATAGCAGGGTGTGTGCAAGAATATTCTTTGAAAAAAGTACATTGGTAACTAAAATCATTTTCAACCCCAATTTGATTTAATTCCATCAACAAATGTATAAGAGTTTATAACAATATTTCTTATTGTCGAACATTCTGGATCATCCTGGAATGTTGTAGAACATTCTCTAATCTTTTGGAACTTTTGGAATCATTCTCTTTCATTCAAGACTAATCTGAAACAAACCAGATCATTTGAGAATCCTCTGAAACATTCAAAAAGTCTAAATTATTGTAGATCTCGAAAATTCTGGGCCTTTTTGGAATGTTATGGAACATTTTCTACAGTTTTTGGAACATTATGCACCTCCATCAAACATTCCAAAAAATTCTCGAAAAATTTTGAATGTTCTGAAACATTATTGATTATTTTCACACAATCTAGAACACTTGCGAACATTCTAAAACATTCTTACAAACCCAAGAGCTTCTTAGAAATTCTCATACATTACTGTTACCCACTTTTGGGTCATTCAAAATATTTTCACTCTATGTATTTTATTTCTAATGAGAATTTTCTATTGTCGTAATTAGGAAACGATTTATTACTTAATGAAGGGAACTAGTGCAGTAAAGTAAGGATGTCGACTTCCGACTCAAATTCGAATTATAGTTGTGACACTAACAAAAATAATAATAACGGTCATTGACAGAGCCATTAACTGCAAACAAACCACTTGCCGCTCGCTCGCTATTAATGATACTTTAAGCGGCTGAAAAAGAACAACAAAACGAAGAAGATACCAACACGACCGGAAAGGAAGAAAGAAAAGCGAAAAGCGACAATTTAGTTGTCCATTCAGTAAACCAGACCATCGCGCGACCGGTCTGTTGTTGAATAGACCGGGACGGGTTTGGTATCAACTGCTCTGCTCGATACCGTTTATTCTATGGGTGTCCTTTTTTTGCTCCCATGGGTACTGCACCAAAAACTAAATTAATGACAATTTTTGGTAATTGTATCGTTTAAGGGCCCCACCATTAGTATGTTGTTGTATTCGTCATGCTGAACAAAAATATGTATATGTTGGACACGGAAACCACCCCTTCACATAGTTTGATGAAGTAAATGTCATTCCTTTTCTTAACATCTATTTGCCAGGTAAATAATTAATTTGAAAGTGAAATTGTAATTCCCCCCATCATTTTTTAATAGCAAAAAGTTTTGTCACCTGTTTACTCAGAAACGGAATTATTTAGCTAACGAGGTTTAAATTTTCAGTTTCCCGAACAAAACCATCGTTAAAGAAAAGAAACGTGACGAATAAATTAACACGTGACTCGTTCTATCTTGAGTACAACGTGTTTTTACGTTAGTCACGAAGGAAAACATGCAAATTAATATTTAAAAGCAGTTTTTCTTTTTTCTAATATTAGATACCCAATTAGGTAATTATAAGTAAAAAAAAAAATAACTTACATTAGACAAATTTGATAATTTTACATAAATGGACCAGAATATTTTAGAATATTCTTAAATGTTCCAGATTGTTTTATCGAAAATGATCTGGAATTTTTTAAAACGTTCGAAACTTTTTGAGAATTATTTGAAATGTTTTAGAACGTTGAGAAATGTTAGAGAATGTTGAACAACATTCCAAAATGATTTGGCATTTTCAAAAATAATCTAGAATGTTCTAAAGTGTTCAAGAATATACTACAACATTCTAGGATGACCTATTTCTGATTCTAGCAAGTTTACGAAATTGGTACATAATGTACATGTTATTTAAGATTATGATCATTAAGGGCACAAAAATCTCTGTACCTTAAGTCAATATCCTTGCTTACTCTTTTTGTTGTACAGAGAGGTAGGTTGGTAATTACAATATTACTCAGTACATATTAGTCCATTTGAAATAAAAGCGAATTCTACAGTAATGGTAAGGCATATCCATCAGTCACGGCACTCAAACCATCATAGCAAAACCTGAAGGAAATAATTTAAGAAACTTCAACCATGAAATTAGGGTTATTAACTGTAACATAAAAATGCGACTGTTGAAAACGAAAGTGAAGGTTAATGGTTTAAAAACTATTAAAGTGTACAATGGTTTTTTTTTTTATTTCCTATATTATCACAACAGACTTTTTTATTTATTATATCTACTTAATAAAATATTATCCGTACCTACTTGTCTACATTGTATAGTACATTACAAAATTGGAACTAAACTCAAGATTTGAGGCAACAGTAAAAGATCAGCATGCTAACTAAGAACTAGAGATGATGGCCTTAATCAGTATAAAATACATAAACAGTCCACTTGATTTTCTTGAAAATACAGTATGTTGTACACACACCCTATTGTTACTTCTAAAAGAGAATTCTTAATCAATTAATTAATTCTTAATTATAGTTCTGTCTTTCATAAATACTTATAGTAACATTTATTTGTAATCGTTAGTGTTTCATATTTGACTGATAAATTAGAGATTTATTTACCTAATTAAGATAGCATAAGAAATAATTTTTGAAAGAACATAGTATTATCTCACGGTTTCGTGCTGTCGATTTTTTTTTAGTTAAGTGCTTGCCTTAACTTTGTTGCGTCAATAAATCAATTTATTTCTTGGTACCTTTAAAAATTACGAAACTCTTAATCACTGATAATCTCTTCGTGAAGGTAAATCTTATTAACCCGTCTAATTTATGGTGTAAAATAAATTTAGGAGAATCAGCTATCCGCAATAAATCGTATTCGCTTAACTTGCCAGGTTCATTAATTGTACCTATACTCGTATGTTGCTACGTATGTATACATATTTTTAATTTGCGGTTTTTTATTTTATCCAACCCTATAACATATTTGTGACAAGATATGTCGTTTTTAGAACACGTTAAAATTTCACGTCGCATTAAGGGTAATACATAATCAGACCGCTATCGAAAACACATGACGGTTTTGGCGTTTTAGTTGAAAAGCAAGAATTAAAAATTATACCTGTTATTTAAATTTTGCACTCTAACTTAGAAATCTGCTTAAAACTTTGATAAGTACGAGATATTCGCAAAACATAGTAAAATTGGGTTTACAAACACTAAATACACAATTTAATCTTAAATGTTTCAAGAGCTTTTGCGTATAATAATGACGAAAACAGTAGGCCCTAATGTCGTGTGATATCACATCATTGGCGTCAACATCGAATTCGGTTCCACTTCGCTAACTTCCAGCTTTCAGGTTAAATCCACTCGGTAAGGCACAAAGACACGGTTTTGTCCTCGTCCTCTTCTCGGAACGACACACTTATCTCCACCCAGCTATCAAAGAACCCACTCAGGGACTAGACGGCTGCGCGTCCTTCCTAAACTACATCAGAGTCCTACAGGATGTCACATGCAGAATCAAAGGATAGTCACGCATCGCCATTGTCTCTTTCGAAAGCCTTTGTAGCAACTCGGTCGGTGTGTTTCTTTGTTGCCACGACGCGACCAACTCAAATTTGGCTGTGTTTATTTTAAGAAAAAGAAGAAGAAGACAGAAAGAAGAGGACGAAGGCAGAAATTCAATATTCGATACATATCCTCGCGAGACAGCTCGCAACTTGGCGCGAATTTTCAATCACACGAAGATCTTCGTCTGCATCCGTAATACTTACTGTTGTCTACGAAACACAGATGTGTGGGGTTTACAATTCGTTTTTTTAAATATCGCACATAATCACACACACATATCAGCCACATTTCCGGCACCAAATTGTCATGAATATGTGGTAATAATAATAAGCGGACGGTATCATGGCGGGAGGGTTAAATACGTCTTAATAGGGGTTGCTTTTTATGCTTTACTTGTGAAATAAGTGTACAAGGTGATCATTTCTGATTTCCATCACACTTTATCCGAAGAATTTGTATTAATGAATAAATTCTGATTGTGTCCTAGAAATTTAAGGGCGATTTACTGCTGATTATTGAAATTTCGGTAGTAATTTAGACTATTTTTAAAAACTCAATCAATGACTTTAATTCTTATTCTTGATAAAAGCAGACTATTCTCCTATTTTTCGCAAAATTACTTCCGTTGTAATAATATTCATAATTATTACATAAATTAAATTTAAGAATAAAAAATTTACAATTTTATTATATTTTTTAATTTAAATAAATATAATTATTATTGCAACCAAAATGATTTCGTGAGAAATAGGAAAGAGAAAGAACAAAATCACTTTTGATTAAGTGTCTAAAATCGTCTAAATTATAACACATAATAAAAGTAATTTTGGGTTCATTAAATTAAACAATTACCGTAAAAGATAAGTGCTGTTAATCCATGAAGAACTATGTATATACATTTTGTTCTTTTTTTTTTTGAGCCCTCTCGAAAAGTACGTGTATGTAAATGGATGCACGTTTTTTTTTCTTCATGTCTATGTGCCTGCACATAGGTATCGCTTATCGTTTGTCGGAATGTTGAGAAGCGCGAGGCAGTCATCCAGGTTGAGCCAAACTTTTACTAAAGTATTTTCCATGTACATAGTGGGTAGGTAGATACGTTATACGGACGGAGTAAGCAAGGAAGGTAATTTCAAAAGTTCTTTCGATTCCGTTCTACCGCGAGCACTTGGAACATCTGAAGTTTCGTTATTTAAAATTCAGATGGAATAAAATCCTAAGCTGGATAAAAATGCGCCTTCCATGCCGCATAGAGCAAAGCTTCGACGCTCTTGGAAAACATCTAATTGTAAGTTAGGTACTCGTTCTCCTTCTCTTTTCAACCCCCAGCCTTTTTTTAAAAATGTGGTCCAAAATTGAATTTCTGTATTAATCGTAGTGAATGAATTTCAACTGGAATTAAAATTACTTACGACAATTGTATTGTTTGCTCCCCTAATCTTAATAAAATAAAAATATCATTTCAAAGTCATTTTTTGACACGTTCAATTAATTTTTTTGACCGGATTTTTAACAGCAACTTTTCATTGTGTAGATGTCTGTCTGGATGCCTGAATTCTTCCACCTCCGTCCATTTTGAATGTTTAATCTTTATGTTAATAATGCGCTTGTTTGTCTTTCTTTGAAAGTCTTTCATTCCGCATTTTTACTGGCGCTGCGAGAGTGGTCGTGACAGCGGAAAGCGCGTTGATTACATGCAAATTTTAAACGGAGCTCCCGCTCAAACATTTTCGCTCGCCCCTAGGACGCGACCTATACAATTTTTAATAACTACTTCGACTTAATTAATAAATAAATTAATGCAGGAAGTCTTTTGAGAAAACCCAAAAAAAAAAACGTGAATTGTTCTGTGTTTCTCTTTAAATAGACACGTACACTTGGCTTACAAATTTGCGAAATGTAACTGAAAATTTTTATCTAACAAGAAGAAGAAAGTTACATCTTTTCTTGATTTTGAATGATAAAAGGAACTGAGATTCAAAATAAACAATGTTGGAAATTTTAGTGTTGAGGAAACAAGCAATTGTAGTACTTACATTTACTTATGAAATAAATATTTAAAAACTTATTTTACAGTGCAGAAGAAATAAAACACTGCAACTTTCAAAATTGCTTGTTTATTTGCAATTTCGCATTGTCATAACCGTTGGATTTCCGTGGCCTTGCTCTATTTACAAGCACGAATCACTGATTTTTCACGGGTTGTCAAACAAATCTGTGCTTACTTCTTGTGAAAAGTGTTTCGAAGGTCTTTCGACGCAGGCACCGCATCGCCCACGCAAAGAATCATTAATTGTTATATTGTTATAATAACGATGACGATGATGATGATGATGATGATGAATTCGTTTATTCGTTCGTTAGAAGGTCAACGTCATCATCAGTGTAGGAATATTTTAAAAGTTATTAAGACGTCGACGAAGATTTATCGGATGATCGGATCGATAGAATGACAGTTTTCCTCGTTAATTAATAATAGAAGATATAATAATTAGTTTTATAATTTGCACCATACCATCGACTCTGCGCTATTGTCTATATAAAAGTAGGTAAAGGCTGAATAATTAACTTACCGATAATTGACTAAAACATGACAATGACTTTAATTAAAACGCCAAAAAAAAGTTTACATAATTATACCTCACGAAAGAAGAAAAATCTTTTGTTTTTCATCAAACCATAGAATAAAGACTTCTACTTTTTGCAGGTTACTCATTTTGTACATTGGATATACAGGGTGACCCATATTAAATGATATTTGTAAACAATTACTGCAACTGACGTCAAGACCAAAATTAAGGTCATAATTTGATTTCGATTCCTTAATTTTATCACCCTTTTGAGTATATTCTCGTATATTCTTTTTCAAGGTAATTTTATAATTCATCTGAGACCTTGATTTACTATAATGATGTGGGGAATATCAAAGTTGAAATTTATTTATCGTTTTCCAGAGATACCCTAAAGCAGTCATATTTTTTTTTTGTGTTACATTCAGAATTATGGAATGAGACATTTCCACGTTCAAAATGCCTTATTCTGCCGGCAGTATATAATTTAAAAGACCATGATTCGAGTTTATGTTTGGGGATAAGAAAAAAAACATGACATTATGACAGACAAGAGACGAAAAAGGCGTAAATGACTGCGAGTGCTGAACATTTGCGATAAATGTTTACCAAGTCACGCAGTAAGACGGCGCATCTGGAACCTGTTTTGCTATTTTTTTTTTGTTTTTTTCATCACGGGACATAAAGCGACTTAGATGGCAATCATTTACGTCATTAAATGTGAACGTGAGACTATTTCCCAACAGCACAAGTCGTTGCTAGGAAACAATAGCGAAATTCAACATGTGGTCAGTCAGAAAATGGATTCAAATTAACCCAGTTTTTGTGCGATCCAAGAAAATACATTCAGTCCATTCATTTTATCGACGTGATTTACATTTTTAGAGCCCACAGGAGTTCAGTCGGTAGCTTCCAAAAAAAATTCTTTTCTTTTTTAACTAAACATTTCTTATGTATTTTATTTAGCTATAAACTGAAAATGCGTTGTTTATTATTAAATTGCATGAGAAAAAACTAAATCAGCTAAAGTCCTCTGAAATCAGAATGAATATTTACAGGCAAGATCATCTGGAAATTTTTAAAAAATTAGGAAAGAATATCTCTAGTTGATCTTGAGTTTTATAGCAATACAAGATCTTATAAATTACCCTCATTGCCATTTTGTTTATTACTTTGGTATTGAAAGCTTTTTTTTAGAGCTTAGTCAACAGCAGCAACGAACCAGTCGCTTAATTCTGTCATTACCAGCGAAATTTTCTTCGAACTTTCAGATGATTAAGTTATTTCTAATTAATAAAGTAAATTTCGATTAATAAATTTGAAAGAAAAGTTACAGAAAATAGAAATTTTACACCCACTTTAAAAGCTCCCTGCTCCTAGCAACAGTTTAACGTGGAAACATGAAATTGAGTGAAGTATTAAATTATTAGATATAAATAGTAATAAAAAGAGAAACAAAAATTTCATTAACTTTTCAGTAGGTGAAACATTAGATATATAGACCTACATTACTATTTTTATTTGGTTATTAATCAATGTTTATTACATTTTAAAATGTACTTAGATACTATAAAAATTAGTTAGTTCCTTTAACACTTAGAAGTTTTTATTAAATGTATTTGTTTTTCTTTTACTAATTGTACAGCATACGCGGAGTCATCTTATCCTTTAGTATAGTGCGTTTGTGTTCGAGAATCCTTAAATTAAAGGATCTACCAGTTTATCCAACATAAAGTTGACATGACAATTTACCACACTTCAACAGATTTTAATATTTTACTTATCAGTTTTGTGAATTCCTCTTTTTTTGTCTGTTTTTTTTTCTCCTAAAATGTACTTTCAACTTGTTTATGACTAAGTATATTCGCGAGGGAATGTTTTATTTGTGTTGTATTTAAACACATTTTCTTTACGGGGTACAGTAAAGTACCCACCTTAATTTTTACCGAACTGACTGACAAAAAAAAGATGTTTTTATTTGTTTTCGTTTATCTTCAAAAGTTGTATGTTTGAAAGTTTTATTGCGATGCCTAGTCAAGAGACCTAAAAACAATAAGTCTTTGTTAATTAATGCTGAATTAGCGTCTGCTTTAATACAATTGCAATAATAAGATATTGATAGCAAAGTTAAACTGAAATTGCTGAACTAGTGTTTTTGCCAAGAGGCGATGTTAATGCAAAGCATTAACAAAATAGTTAGTCTTCGAGTGAATGTAAAAGTGGTAACATTTACCCAAAAAGCTCGTTGTCTCCATGCGCCCTCCGGTTAAAAAAGGTAATAAATCAAAAGTGTAACTAATAAATAATCAACAAGCAATTCATTAAATAATTAACAACAAAGTTTGTAAACCTTTTATTTCTTTCAAATTAAATAAAATCGTTTTTAAAAACCTAAACCGGAGCGGGCGTATTGTAACTGGCGCAGTCTTACGGATTTTTTAAATTGCGGACTGAAAGTACCTAATACCGAGACTCGATAATACCAAAGCGTGTATCGCTCGTGTTGGTGCACCGTAATTTAGAACCTACCAAAAAGGAGCAACCCCACATCGCTGAGGTCTCCCCAACCTGCAACAGAAGGAGCAACCCCACATCGCTGAGGTCTCCCCAACCAACAAAAGGAGCAACCCCACATCGCTGAGGTCTCCCCAACCAACAAAAAGGAGCAACCCCACATCGCTGAGGTCTCCCCAACCAACAAAAGGAGCAACCCCACATCGCTGAGGTCTCCCCAACCAACAAAAGGAGCAACCCCACATCGCTGAGGTCTCCCCAACCAACAAAAGGAGCAACCCCACATCGCTGAGGTCTCCCCAACCAGCAAAAGGAGCAACCTTACATCGCTGAGGTCTCCCCAACCGACGAAGAGCAACCCCACATCGTTGAGGTCTCCCGTCAAACAACGAGGAGCGCTTTTGCAAAAGGCAAGGCCTCCCGACTCCAAGTAAGTCAATTTTTCATTAAAACAAAAAAATTCAAGAAGGAAGAAAGAAGTCGAAGTGAAGACTTCAGTGTAAGTTTAGATGAGTGAAAGTGTGTCTGAATTAAGTAAGTCATTGCAGAATTTGAGTTTTTCTTCTCGAGAGCGAGTAGAAATAGTAGATATCGAAGATTTAAATATATCGTTAAATTCAATTAGGTTAAACGATTTGATAGATAATAGTGTAACTGATAGAGTATTAAACATGCCTAATAACGATAATGTAAATGTAGACAATGTTAGTGTGGTCAACCAACAAAGAGTACCTACAGAGCAATTAATAGCTGCTGCAAAGAATTATGGTCAAATATTGCCAAATTTTGACGGCAATTCGAATAATTTAGAAACCTTTATACTTAGGGTAGATAGCTACTACGGCAAATATGGTAATACCATTGACGATACGCTAAATTCGTACGTATTTTGCTTAATATGTTCAAAATTATTGGGATCAGCTAGCGAATTGGTTAGTTGTAGACCGGACATAAATTCTTGGACAACTTTGAAGGAAGCGCTGAGAAATAAATTTGGAGATTACACCGATAGAAAGGTAATAGCTCAACAATTTAAAAATTTAAGTTTAAAACCGAACGAAACGTTGCCAAATTTTATAGAGCGAATCAAAGCTTTACAGACAAAATTAGACATTAGAATTTTGCAAGATACTACAATTACCCCGGAACAGAGAGTTTTACATTCCCAAATTAATGAACAAACAGCTTTGGAAATTCTGTACGGTAATGCACCACCAATGTTACAGACAATTTTAGATGTTAGGGAACATAATACGCTAACGGAAGCTACCCCGACAATTTTAAGTTACGTCACGAAACATCAGCATGAGAGGAACAATTCATTTGGAAGTGTTTCTACCAATCCGAGAGTACCAAATAATAATTTTATTAACAGACAACCTCAAAAACCGACGCCACAACACAGTCCTTTTAGACATCCAATTTACCCTACTAATAACAATCTGCCACCTCGATACAATATAAATTCTAACATAGGTCAGGGTTCTCAAAATAGGTCGAACGAAAACAGAACCGGCTTTCAAAATCACCAGACCAATCCATCAAATAACAATAATAATGCATCGGGAAACGGAAATTCGTCTAATAGCAACAAAAATGTTTCAAAATTTCAAACTTCAGCCTTTAAACGTTGGCGACAACCAAACATAAATTTTACTGATACAACGGTTACTAATTGCGAGGGTCAAGATCTTCTTAACTTTGAACCTTCATTACGGGAAGAGCAATGCTCAGGACAAAATCTTGACAATGTCGAGAACGTTCAACCTTCTGATTTTTATGATGAACCTTATTTCGACAAGGAGGTAGATGACGGTGACGATTTACCACATTTGGTAAATTTTTCAATAGGTTGCCTCGGAAAAATTAATTATAATTCGTTACCTTGCATAGTGATTAATAATCCACCACTTAAAATTTTGATTGATACAGGAGCTACGAATTCACTGATAAATCCTGGTGTAGCAAATAGATATTTTAAAGACAATCAGATCGACGAACCTTTCATTCTAGAAACGATTACAACACAATCTATGCATAATAAAGCGGTAATCGCGGATCTTTTTCAGGAAAACCAAAACTTGAAATTTTTTATTGTACGGTTCCATTCGGAATTCGACGTTTTATTGGGTTCGCATAGTCTTGAGACTATGGGTGCGGAAATTAATTATAAATTGGGCACCATTTCATTGAATGATAGTGTATATGATTTGTTGAGATTTGAGACAACAAATTCTCCCAAAATTGGACAAACAACTGCCAAAATTCCAATCAAAAAAGGTACAGTCCTGATACCGAAACAAACGATAGGTAGGACATTAATCCCAGAAACAATCACCACTGCTCAGAGTTATCATTGTGTAGTACCGACGGTTGGCGAAGCCACCGAAAGTTTTAGGACACCCCCGAAAATTAAAGCAAGACATTTAGATAGTAGTCAATCCGATATTTGTAACTTACGAACCTTTGGTCATCACGAACAAGTAAACCTTCCATTAGATTTAAAACATTTATCGTTAAAAGAAAAGGATAGAATTGAAAATATTTGTAATGAATTCAGTGATGTATTTTATAGAGAAGGAGATGTACTAACCTTTACCAATGCAACAAAACATAAGATACCTCTAAACTCAGAAACCCCCATTTTTGCAAAGTCATATCGATTTCCATACGCGCAAAGAAAAGAATTAGAAGAACACATCGAAGAACTAAGAAAGCAAAATGTCATTATAGAGAGCGATTCACCTTATAGTGCTCCAGTATTTTTAGTACCTAAAAAACCCGATAAGTCAGGTAAAAGGAAATGGAGAATGGTAGTAGATTTTAGGAAATTAAACGAAAAAACCGTTGAGGATAAGTATCCGATACCAAATATAACATCGATTCTAGACTTGTTAGGTAAATCAAACTACTTCTCGAAGATTGATTTAAAAAGCGGTTATCACCAGATAGAAATATCACCGGAAGACCAACCTAAAACAGCCTTTTCAACCGAAAATGGTCATTGGCATTTCTTACGAATGCCGTTTGGACTAAAAAATGCACCGGCATGCTTTGCCAGAGTAATGAATGACGTATTAAGGGGACTGGTTAATAAAATTTGTTTAGTATATCTTGATGATATAATAATTTTAGGTAAAACATTAGAGGACCACTGTCAAAATTTACGTACAGTATTCGAAAGATTAAGACAATATCAGTTCAAAGCTCAAATTGAAAAATCAGAATTTTGTTTGCAAACGATAGAATATTTAGGGCATTTAATTACGGTTAATGGAATTAAGCCAAACCCCAAATTGGTAACTAAAATTCAAAGTATACCATTACCAAAAACCACTAAGCAGATTAAGTCATTTTTAGGTTTAGCAGGGTATTATCGGAAATTTGTCAAAAACTTCGCAACAATAGCAAAACCCCTCACAAATTGCCTAAAGAAAAATAATAAAGTTCAACACACTACGGAGTTCGTTAATGCATTTAATCTAATTAAGAAAATTTTGACAAATCCACCTGTATTAGCATATCCCGATTTCACACAAAAATTTAATGTAACTACTGACGCTTCAGATGTAGGACTTGGAGCTATTTTATCTCAGGGTGTGATAGGAAAAGACAACCCAATTATGTATATTAGTCGCACCTTAAACGAAAATGAGAAGAACTACTCCACCATAGAAAAAGAGTGCTTAGCAATAGTATGGGCCACTCAGGTATTTAGACCATACATATATGGAAGAAAATTTGATGTGATAACAGATCACAAACCGTTACAGTGGTTATTTAGTCTAAAAGAGCCAAATTCAAAATTAATTCGTTGGAGATTAAAACTGGAAGAGTTTGATTATAATGTAATTTATAAGAAAGGAAAATTTAACACAAATGCTGATTTTCTGTCAAGATTAGAGGCATACCCTCTGGAAACTAATGCGGACGACCTTCTTAGTTTATTTAATCATCCGGGCGAGGTTGCAGAAAATAGTAAAAGACAACATATAGATTACCAAAATAAAAACAGAACGGAATTTTATGACATACCTATCAACGCACCAATTTTTATTAAACAGCAAGTTAGGGATAAAAGAGTACCCAATTATCGAGAGGAAAGGGTTAGGGAAAATTTAAGTAATAAAGTTGTCACACTCAAAAATAAAACTTACCACAAACAAGAAATTAAACCAATACGTAAATCACAACTAACCAGTACGGTTAGATTTAAGGGAAATAAACTTGAATAAATTGTCAAAATTAACTTTAGACTTGAATGACCCAATACCATATTCTCCAGTTGTAAGCGAAAACCGTAAAATATGTATTGTCATAATAGCAATAGTCATGTTAATAATTGTAATTTTTGTAACGTTTACTATACATGTTTATTATAAGTTTAATAAGGAAAATAATGTAAACGGAAAGGTAGATGGAGATGAAAAAAGCGAGCTGAAGCGATCGCATTCTGATTCACATTTGTTGCGGGATGTTACGGCATTTCCGTTACCTAGGCAGAGAACTGCTAATGAAATAATTAATTAAGTATGTAAACAGAGAGGCATTTTCAGTTTTTCTTTTTTTTTAATTCAAGAAATAGTAGTTTTCCTGGAATTTCACTTTTCCAAAGATAAAATCCCATCTTAAGGAGGGAGGAGTCAAGAGACCTAAAAACAATAAGTCTTTGTTAATTAATGCTGAATTAGCGTCTGCTTTAATACAATTGCAATAATAAGATATTGATAGCAAAGTTAAACTGAAATTGCTGAACTAGTGTTTTTGCCAAGAGGCGATGTTAATGCAAAGCATTAACAAAATAGTTAGTCTTCGAGTGAATGTAAAAGTGGTAACATTTACCCAAAAAGCTCGTTGTCTCCATGCGCCCTCCGGTTAAAAAAGGTAATAAATCAAAAGTGTAACTAATAAATAATCAACAAGCAATTCATTAAATAATTAACAACAAAGTTTGTAAACCTTTTATTTCTTTCAAATTAAATAAAATCGTTTTTAAAAACCTAAACCGGAGCGGGCGTATTGTAACTGGCGCAGTCTTACGGATTTTTTAAATTGCGGACTGAAAGTACCTAATACCGAGACTCGATAATACCAAAGCGTGTATCGCTCGTGTTGGTGCACCGTAATTTAGAACCTACCAAAAAGGAGCAACCCCACATCGCTGAGGTCTCCCCAACCTGCAACAGAAGGAGCAACCCCACATCGCTGAGGTCTCCCCAACCAACAAAAGGAGCAACCCCACATCGCTGAGGTCTCCCCAACCAACAAAAAGGAGCAACCCCACATCGCTGAGGTCTCCCCAACCAACAAAAGGAGCAACCCCACATCGCTGAGGTCTCCCCAACCAACAAAAGGAGCAACCCCACATCGCTGAGGTCTCCCCAACCAACAAAAGGAGCAACCCCACATCGCTGAGGTCTCCCCAACCAGCAAAAGGAGCAACCTTACATCGCTGAGGTCTCCCCAACCGACGAAGAGCAACCCCACATCGTTGAGGTCTCCCGTCAAACAACGAGGAGCGCTTTTGCAAAAGGCAAGGCCTCCCGACTCCAAGTAAGTCAATTTTTCATTAAAACAAAAAAATTCAAGAAGGAAGAAAGAAGTCGAAGTGAAGACTTCAGTGTAAGTTTAGATGAGTGAAAGTGTGTCTGAATTAAGTAAGTCATTGCAGAATTTGAGTTTTTCTTCTCGAGAGCGAGTAGAAATAGTAGATATCGAAGATTTAAATATATCGTTAAATTCAATTAGGTTAAACGATTTGATAGATAATAGTGTAACTGATAGAGTATTAAACATGCCTAATAACGATAATGTAAATGTAGACAATGTTAGTGTGGTCAACCAACAAAGAGTACCTACAGAGCAATTAATAGCTGCTGCAAAGAATTATGGTCAAATATTGCCAAATTTTGACGGCAATTCGAATAATTTAGAAACCTTTATACTTAGGGTAGATAGCTACTACGGCAAATATGGTAATACCATTGACGATACGCTAAATTCGTACGTATTTTGCTTAATATGTTCAAAATTATTGGGATCAGCTAGCGAATTGGTTAGTTGTAGACCGGACATAAATTCTTGGACAACTTTGAAGGAAGCGCTGAGAAATAAATTTGGAGATTACACCGATAGAAAGGTAATAGCTCAACAATTTAAAAATTTAAGTTTAAAACCGAACGAAACGTTGCCAAATTTTATAGAGCGAATCAAAGCTTTACAGACAAAATTAGACATTAGAATTTTGCAAGATACTACAATTACCCCGGAACAGAGAGTTTTACATTCCCAAATTAATGAACAAACAGCTTTGGAAATTCTGTACGGTAATGCACCACCAATGTTACAGACAATTTTAGATGTTAGGGAACATAATACGCTAACGGAAGCTACCCCGACAATTTTAAGTTACGTCACGAAACATCAGCATGAGAGGAACAATTCATTTGGAAGTGTTTCTACCAATCCGAGAGTACCAAATAATAATTTTATTAACAGACAACCTCAAAAACCGACGCCACAACACAGTCCTTTTAGACATCCAATTTACCCTACTAATAACAATCTGCCACCTCGATACAATATAAATTCTAACATAGGTCAGGGTTCTCAAAATAGGTCGAACGAAAACAGAACCGGCTTTCAAAATCACCAGACCAATCCATCAAATAACAATAATAATGCATCGGGAAACGGAAATTCGTCTAATAGCAACAAAAATGTTTCAAAATTTCAAACTTCAGCCTTTAAACGTTGGCGACAACCAAACATAAATTTTACTGATACAACGGTTACTAATTGCGAGGGTCAAGATCTTCTTAACTTTGAACCTTCATTACGGGAAGAGCAATGCTCAGGACAAAATCTTGACAATGTCGAGAACGTTCAACCTTCTGATTTTTATGATGAACCTTATTTCGACAAGGAGGTAGATGACGGTGACGATTTACCACATTTGGTAAATTTTTCAATAGGTTGCCTCGGAAAAATTAATTATAATTCGTTACCTTGCATAGTGATTAATAATCCACCACTTAAAATTTTGATTGATACAGGAGCTACGAATTCACTGATAAATCCTGGTGTAGCAAATAGATATTTTAAAGACAATCAGATCGACGAACCTTTCATTCTAGAAACGATTACAACACAATCTATGCATAATAAAGCGGTAATCGCGGATCTTTTTCAGGAAAACCAAAACTTGAAATTTTTTATTGTACGGTTCCATTCGGAATTCGACGTTTTATTGGGTTCGCATAGTCTTGAGACTATGGGTGCGGAAATTAATTATAAATTGGGCACCATTTCATTGAATGATAGTGTATATGATTTGTTGAGATTTGAGACAACAAATTCTCCCAAAATTGGACAAACAACTGCCAAAATTCCAATCAAAAAAGGTACAGTCCTGATACCGAAACAAACGATAGGTAGGACATTAATCCCAGAAACAATCACCACTGCTCAGAGTTATCATTGTGTAGTACCGACGGTTGGCGAAGCCACCGAAAGTTTTAGGACACCCCCGAAAATTAAAGCAAGACATTTAGATAGTAGTCAATCCGATATTTGTAACTTACGAACCTTTGGTCATCACGAACAAGTAAACCTTCCATTAGATTTAAAACATTTATCGTTAAAAGAAAAGGATAGAATTGAAAATATTTGTAATGAATTCAGTGATGTATTTTATAGAGAAGGAGATGTACTAACCTTTACCAATGCAACAAAACATAAGATACCTCTAAACTCAGAAACCCCCATTTTTGCAAAGTCATATCGATTTCCATACGCGCAAAGAAAAGAATTAGAAGAACACATCGAAGAACTAAGAAAGCAAAATGTCATTATAGAGAGCGATTCACCTTATAGTGCTCCAGTATTTTTAGTACCTAAAAAACCCGATAAGTCAGGTAAAAGGAAATGGAGAATGGTAGTAGATTTTAGGAAATTAAACGAAAAAACCGTTGAGGATAAGTATCCGATACCAAATATAACATCGATTCTAGACTTGTTAGGTAAATCAAACTACTTCTCGAAGATTGATTTAAAAAGCGGTTATCACCAGATAGAAATATCACCGGAAGACCAACCTAAAACAGCCTTTTCAACCGAAAATGGTCATTGGCATTTCTTACGAATGCCGTTTGGACTAAAAAATGCACCGGCATGCTTTGCCAGAGTAATGAATGACGTATTAAGGGGACTGGTTAATAAAATTTGTTTAGTATATCTTGATGATATAATAATTTTAGGTAAAACATTAGAGGACCACTGTCAAAATTTACGTACAGTATTCGAAAGATTAAGACAATATCAGTTCAAAGCTCAAATTGAAAAATCAGAATTTTGTTTGCAAACGATAGAATATTTAGGGCATTTAATTACGGTTAATGGAATTAAGCCAAACCCCAAATTGGTAACTAAAATTCAAAGTATACCATTACCAAAAACCACTAAGCAGATTAAGTCATTTTTAGGTTTAGCAGGGTATTATCGGAAATTTGTCAAAAACTTCGCAACAATAGCAAAACCCCTCACAAATTGCCTAAAGAAAAATAATAAAGTTCAACACACTACGGAGTTCGTTAATGCATTTAATCTAATTAAGAAAATTTTGACAAATCCACCTGTATTAGCATATCCCGATTTCACACAAAAATTTAATGTAACTACTGACGCTTCAGATGTAGGACTTGGAGCTATTTTATCTCAGGGTGTGATAGGAAAAGACAACCCAATTATGTATATTAGTCGCACCTTAAACGAAAATGAGAAGAACTACTCCACCATAGAAAAAGAGTGCTTAGCAATAGTATGGGCCACTCAGGTATTTAGACCATACATATATGGAAGAAAATTTGATGTGATAACAGATCACAAACCGTTACAGTGGTTATTTAGTCTAAAAGAGCCAAATTCAAAATTAATTCGTTGGAGATTAAAACTGGAAGAGTTTGATTATAATGTAATTTATAAGAAAGGAAAATTTAACACAAATGCTGATTTTCTGTCAAGATTAGAGGCATACCCTCTGGAAACTAATGCGGACGACCTTCTTAGTTTATTTAATCATCCGGGCGAGGTTGCAGAAAATAGTAAAAGACAACATATAGATTACCAAAATAAAAACAGAACGGAATTTTATGACATACCTATCAACGCACCAATTTTTATTAAACAGCAAGTTAGGGATAAAAGAGTACCCAATTATCGAGAGGAAAGGGTTAGGGAAAATTTAAGTAATAAAGTTGTCACACTCAAAAATAAAACTTACCACAAACAAGAAATTAAACCAATACGTAAATCACAACTAACCAGTACGGTTAGATTTAAGGGAAATAAACTTGAATAAATTGTCAAAATTAACTTTAGACTTGAATGACCCAATACCATATTCTCCAGTTGTAAGCGAAAACCGTAAAATATGTATTGTCATAATAGCAATAGTCATGTTAATAATTGTAATTTTTGTAACGTTTACTATACATGTTTATTATAAGTTTAATAAGGAAAATAATGTAAACGGAAAGGTAGATGGAGATGAAAAAAGCGAGCTGAAGCGATCGCATTCTGATTCACATTTGTTGCGGGATGTTACGGCATTTCCGTTACCTAGGCAGAGAACTGCTAATGAAATAATTAATTAAGTATGTAAACAGAGAGGCATTTTCAGTTTTTCTTTTTTTTTAATTCAAGAAATAGTAGTTTTCCTGGAATTTCACTTTTCCAAAGATAAAATCCCATCTTAAGGAGGGAGGAGTCAAGAGACCTAAAAACAATAAGTCTTTGTTAATTAATGCTGAATTAGCGTCTGCTTTAATACAATTGCAATAATAAGATATTGATAGCAAAGTTAAACTGAAATTGCTGAACTAGTGTTTTTGCCAAGAGGCGATGTTAATGCAAAGCATTAACAAAATAGTTAGTCTTCGAGTGAATGTAAAAGTGGTAACATTTACCCAAAAAGCTCGTTGTCTCCATGCGCCCTCCGGTTAAAAAAGGTAATAAATCAAAAGTGTAACTAATAAATAATCAACAAGCAATTCATTAAATAATTAACAACAAAGTTTGTAAACCTTTTATTTCTTTCAAATTAAATAAAATCGTTTTTAAAAACCTAAACCGGAGCGGGCGTATTGTAACTGCCTTTCCTTAAAGTAAAACCGGATTCGGTTTCGAGTGATCGTTATTTCTTATTTGCTTGGGCCGACGAGAGATCGGATGCCGTCTGGACAAATATTGGAAACAGATGCAGTATAAAATCTTGCGAGTTTAAATGATATAAACATCCGGTTGTTCGCTTTCCGCTATGCGCGCCATTCGATATCATCTCACAACAGATAAAACAAGGAGAGATGCATGAATAGACATTTTATTCTGTAAACGATGCAAAATACAACATTTTTATATCATATTGAAAATACGTACTTATTTTATTTTATAACAAATATTCTGTTCAAGTGATAAACAGAAAAAATCGATATAATGGTCCATAAGTTTTCTATTTCATCAGAAAATTTTAATAAGTTTTCTTTTTAGAAGTTTATAATATTCATTTTGGAGATTTTCGGAAATTTGTGGAATTCGTTAGCAAAACTGGCGATGAGTTTTATGCTCGCAAATTGGTATTATGCACACGGCTGTAAAAAGAGCAGTAAAAATGTATTTATGGTCCGTTACAATTCTTGTAAGTAACTTATTCAGCACAGTTCGACCTTTTTTTCCTAAAACCCTCATCTTGACCCTGTCGTCTAATTTGAATTTACAAAAAGCGTTTTATGTTCGCGGAAAGTTAGATATATTCTCTCTGAGTTGAAGCTGCAAGTAAAAGGGGAAGAGCTTTGTATGTATGGAGACCATCAAAATGGACATAAAGCTTTCGAATGGCCAAAGTCCCTGAAGACAAATCTCGAACGCGATCGTGGCCGTTGCTCATTATTTTCCAGCGATCACGTGGGGTTTCTGCGGATATTGGAAACTTAATTTTTCTGACAAGGACGTTCCGACATCGGAGCCGCCCTTGCCATCGTCGTCGAGCCACGTCGGCAGAAGCAATAAATAGAATCGAAATGTGTACTTAACGAGATGAAAGGAAACGTTTGCTCGTTACATTGTTTGTTTAAATCTACTTCAAATTGAAGCAGTTCTAAAGAACGTCTCCAAAGCGTTTTTCTTGATTTGACTTTTTCACTTAAAATTTCTTCGTTATCAAGTTAAAAAGTTATTGATTTACAAGGTATCTTGTTTGTGTCTGTAAGCCAGACTGTCAGTCAACAAATAATACGTATCACGTAAATATGTGAATTTTGAATGTGAGGGGTGATTTTTGGGGAACAAATTAAAAAATTAAACCATACCGTATAACATATCAAATGAAAGAGGTTGATGTGAGGAATTCAAATGTATACATACCTACTCACTTGTATAAATATAATTATAAAAACTAACGTCCACGAAATCAATTAAAAAAATTGATGTACCTACCTACACGAATTTCTTAAATTAATTGCCAAATCTTGCGCACATAAAACGCAGATGTTGTTATTTAAGTCGTTAATGTGGCCGTATATATATTATGCAGTTTGATAAATAATGTTTGTTTATAACCGTCTATGTCGTTGGTGTAGCTTTGCTAAATGCAAGTTGAAATGTATTCTGAGAGAATTAATTACCGTAAGCCAGGCAAATAGCACGACATGTGCTTTACTTATAATTAATTAGTGTAAGACAGAAGTATGCGACCAACGAATTGAGTGGTAGAGGATGGAGTGGTAGTTGCTGCAATTACTGCATCCCATTGCAAAGTTGGTGGTGCGATGAATATCATAGTGGAACTTAGTTAGGTCAGCTGACGCCGATGGATGCTCTAGATTTTCCTCGGAAAGATTATAATTGCACCGGGGTCGACCGAACACAGAACCCCTTAATAAAATATCGGGGCCGAGAACCTCACTAATGAATGCGAAGAATAAATTAAATTTATGCGATAGACGAACAAGAACTCTGCAGCCCTGCTCTCAACGATTATTATTTATGTCTGAAAAATAGAAATAGGCTCAAATTATTTATTTGCACTAACTAATTGACTGTATTTGTCGAACGTATTATTGCAAGAAGAAGGAACGAGACACTCATTAGATTAGATTAGGTTAGGTTAGGTTAGGTCAAAGAATAATGAGTATTTATGAGATATTTGTATTTTATGTACATATATGTATACTTATCCTCCTATAAAGGCTAAATTAATTGAATGCTTCTATTGCTGTTACGTAATCGAAATGTAAAATATGAAATTTGCTCAGGTTCTCAAAAGCTCGATTAAGAATATAGATTAGAAGATCCCCCTTCTTGAATATTCCACACATTTTCATAATTAAAAGCAGAGACTGTGGCAATAGAAATCATTAAAACCAAAAAGTAGCTTACCCCAAATAAACCACAACATTTTTATAACGCGATACTGTTATGAACTTTTAATAGTTTCAAAAAAGCTGAGAATATTTTTTAATACAAATCAACAATTTATTATGTAATTTGTAAGACAATGTCGATACAATCTTTCTTAATTGGATTACCGAAACCGTTTCATAAAATTATTGTTATTGGCATAACGGTAAAAAACCACAGTCATAACAACAATAGATACAGAAATTTACTTGGCGGTCAGTTGCAATTTTTCATCCTTCAAACGACAGGCGCTTTTGAAATAATCTGGTGCTGTGGGGCATTGCCTGGAAAATAACGTCTGTTCTATCTATTGTTTGTTAGGCGAAACACATGATGAATTTCGAACGCACCTAATCGTGTTCTGTTTTCCAAATTACAACGTGGCCAATTTACTTGTGCTCAATTTTTGACCAGGTATTGTTTACAAAATTGTAACTACCTTGACATAAAATAATAATATATAAATTTACCACTAAACAACTCAAACTCCAGCGCCAAACATTAAGCAGTATTTTTTGGAAACAAGCTTGCATTAACGATTTGCTCTAACAATAACCTACTCTAGGTCTCCCTCTGGCCATCATTAGATAACCTTGTTTTCGTAGGTGTATACAAACTGAGGCAGACCATGAAATTAAAGCAGTGGAAACGTGTCCAACTGAGTCAATACAGATACGCCAACTGAGGCAGTTCCTACCTAACTGATCACACGTTAAAACTCACTTTGGGAGCCCCAGTTGATAGTACTGTTTTGAAAGGGTTCGTCTCTCTTGTTCCATACTAAAGAGTCGTTAAGGTTTCTTACCGTCCTTTTCCTTGATTATATGGTTTGATTTTAGAATTGAATTGACTCTGCTCATATTTGTAAACCTAATAATCTCAGAGTCCATTTAATGGCATTCGTTGGGGAAAGCAAAATATATACGATTTTACGATTACCATGATCAATTTAGGAATGCTCTTGCTACATAAAACGCAGATTAAATTAGTAAAGCTCATCGTTTTACGTATATAATAAGTATGTAAATTGCGTAGTAGTAAATGTTCGAATTAAAATTTTACAATTTGTGAAATGAAATGGCGAATGAAATTTTTTTATTGCGCTTCAAGTAATAAATTGTGGTATTTGCCGATTCCTCCTCGTATAGTGCCGTAGAAAATTTTAATTTTGTTATACTAATTTGTAAATAATTGATTACCGCACTGTAAATGCCGAAACAAAAATGTCGAAGAGAAAGGTGGTTGTTCGCATAAATTTGAACACTGGGCACGTGAATACAAATTATATGGTAAACAGTTGATTAAAATCTAAGCGGGTTTGACCACACCTGTCAGATACATGTTTTCCCAACATAATTTAGCATAAATCAATTTACCCTTCGAGCTTGGAGTTGTTCGTCTAGGTGACCTTGGAAATTAGGTTCATGAAGTTTCAATTGCATGCTATTGACAGTTCAATTTTCCACAGAAAAAAAAAACCGAAAGTTTCGTGACCATTTGTGTTTAATTACTTGTACAGATTGTTTGCTTGGTGTCAATACATATTCGACTCATTGATCGCAAACAATGCTAAAATACCTAGATCGTTAGCATAAATAGAAGTAGATGAATCATATAAAACAAATCAGATAATACAACATTCTTAATGGAGCCCTCATACTGTCAGGACTATACTTTGACCATACGCCACGTTGCTCTGATTTTTAGGATGGATTTGAGTTTTAACGTGCATTGAAGTATAGAAATTGCCTCAGTTGAACATGATCCATGGGTTCAATTTTATGGTCTGCCTCAGTTGGTATCTTTAATTCTTTGTCTGTAGGGTTAGTTCCTGTAATTTGTTGTCTTTTACGCTCCACAAAAGTGAATCGAACTTTCTAAAAAATTCGTTAATACAAAACGTTTCCTAATATCTTAGCCTCTTTCCTTTAAAAATTTGAAGTTCATATGTATGTAAATGTAAATATTTACCTTTTGGTAGATATTAACAAGCAAATTTTATGAAAAAGATACGATAACCTTTATCAACTACGTAAAGCGTTATAAAATCCATTCATAAGTTTAATAAATTTTATCAACAACCGTACATGATATTCCTAACCTAACCTAACCTAACCATCGCATGCGATACACAGAGCATATATTTTATTAAAATTTATTTAGATTTACTAAAAAGTTTATTTCACAAAAAATAATAGAATTTAATTATTTGTTAAAGTTGCTTTCAACAAAATATAAATTAGTATGGACTTCTATCAGGCAATAGTTTTGATGGCACAATTCCATCCCTTATGTAAAACGTATTTTCAAAACTATTTTTATTGTTTATGGGGAATTGAGCCATCGATTTTAATACCGCCCAAAATCGGAGCGAAACCTTGCCAAATTTTTGAACGCGAAGATTAACTCAGGATAGAAATAGGTGGAGATTCGAGTCAAACCAATTTTCGAATTGACTACAAGGATGATATCAAACTCACCTTTACTCTTATTGTATAGTTGGTATTACATATCAATATGAACTTAGATTACGTAACATAAGAAGTAATTGAACATAAATTTACCTTTAAATTACAGGCATTTTTCCATATATACACATTCAATAAAAGTCAATCCCAAGAAATTTCAATGATTACGTAGTTATTACTTAAACAAACAGAAATCATATTTACGCAGCTAAATAAATATTCTTTAGCAACAGAAGGGCTCTTCAAATCGATGAATCAAATCTTTTCATGTCATGATTTCTCGGAGAGAAAATGTTTACCTACAACTGAGTTGGAATTTCAGCTAATTTTCTAAAAGATAATTTACCTATTAATTCAAACGCGAGAGGATAATTGCTCTCGATTATAGTTAATTTCTAATGGAGAATAATCAAGTCGGCTATTCATAACTTTATTCAAACTGTACTTTTTTATGGTAGGTATGTATACTTAGTAATGATTCTACTTCATTTCATGAAGTAGCATAATCGCCTAAGAGAGTAAATAGAGTCAACAAAATACTTAGGTACTTATTCATAATTAGGTACGTGTCAATATTACAACAAATTATTGCAAACTTGTTTTAAAATTTTAAATGTGAGAAAAACTCTTCTAAACTAAACTAATAACTTTTTATTAAATTGTAAGTATTTAATTTTTTTGTTATTATTTAAAAAGAATAGATTTATTGAACTTATTTAAACATTCGTACTCAAGCGCCCTTTTTAAAATTTTACATAATTTTCTCCTAAATCGTGCCATCAGAACTATTACCTGATAAATATCTACAATTTAATTTGGTAAGAGTAGCAGTTTCAAAAATATGAACAAAGAAAGACGTCCGAATCGAAAAATGAATTTTACTCGGTGTACAATTTGGAGGATAGAATTTGTTCACTAATTGAATTTAAAAATAAATTGCAATTAAGACACGTTTCAATTTCAGTTGCGAACGATTCAACGTTAACCTTTTCTTTCAGACAAATGTGGTCTCCTGCTGATTGGTTAATTAATGTTTTATAGACAATTACGTAAATTTCATTAAAAAATAATAAAAGAACATAAAAATAAACTACCCGATTGATATGATATAACGAAGACCCACTTTCTGTTATTCACAGGCAGACTGATTCTGGAAATCTGGATCATTTAAAATTATTCTCTACTTCAAACTAATGCTTTAAGTAATTCTCGAAAATATAATTCATTGCAGATAATTTTCGAAATATCTATTTGGAAGATTCTTTCTCTAGAAATTTTTAATACATGAAACCAATTTATAGGAAATAGAATGTGTTAGACACTCCAACCAACAGCGTTCAAATTCTCTTATTATCAATGAGAAACCAAGGGCTATCTACCATAACAATCGCGAGTGGGAGGCAGTAGGTAGTCGTGGAGAATAATGAGGACAAAATTGAGAAAAACGCCTCTTCTTTTTTTATATTATATTACTTCACGAACTTTTCTAATACATTCTCGTATTCGGAAACGATTTATAGATAAAGCAAGGAAAACATTTTCCTACAGTTTCTCTTTTAAGTCTGCTCAAAGTTGTTTTCTTCGCCTTAAAGACGAAACAAGCGTGTCACAGTATAAATTACCAATGTGGGAGAGATATGCGTGACCTCCCCGGAGAAAAATAACGCTACGAAGGAGACAGGCTAAAGGAAAACAGGTCAAGTCTCTCGTGTACTAATATAAATGCAATAGTAGGTAGCGGGTAGAATATGATGGTCGGTCGGTTGTTGGCAGACTTGAAAATTCGTTTCAAGTCTAAACCTAAACGTACTACAGGAAGTGACGAAGACAAACGTGGGGCCCAAAAAATGCACTCATCAGACAACGGGCGCTTATGTAAATAGGAGAGGAGAACCTCTTTTGGTTTGGTCGAACAGAACAGTGCCAGTCTCCGAGCGAGCCCTGAGTCAACAAAAAGCGGGTCTCTGCTCTGCACGCAGTATTTGTCGTAATTATGTGCTGGAATACATAAGCGGCACTATGCAAACATAAAAGGTCTTTATTGAAGCCTCTTTTAGGAGCTGTGTATTACTGTGGGCGTCCACGTCACGAACAGCACATATGTATACGTGCTTTTAGTCGTCTTTTAAATGGTCGTTTGTTTCTTCGAGACATTTACACCTGAGCACTAAGTACGAACGGACATGTAAGTACGCGAGTAAATTACTTTACGGGACGTTTCGTCGTCTCCTTTTTTTTCTGTTTCGTTACTCATATTTTTCTTCTTTCGTCCAGTTGTGTATCTCTAATTGGCCTGTTGGTATTTACAGCCACATCCATATGCACACATATCGGGCAAAAGGTCATTCGAAAAGTCGGCGTGCATTTTTTCGTCAGATTTAAACTGTCCCTAAAATAAAAGGTCGTGTAACGTAGGGAATTAATTTGGAACAGCAAGAATCAGGATTATTTATTAAGTATAAAAGCACCAGCACGTATATTTTCACTCAGGGAGCATTTAAAATAATTGTTAAAGTGGGGGCACCAACTGACGAAACTCTCACTAAAACACTACCAACTGAGGCGATTTTATTTCCAAGGGATACTACTTTTTAGAATGCTCAGGTACACGGGAGTCAGGCAGAAACCGCCTCAATTAGTACCTATTTATACCTGCGTTGCCTCAGTTGGACATTATCCCAGGCCTTTAATTTTATAGTCTGCCTCAGTTAGCATACGTCAATTAAAATAATACATCTCATGACGTTTTCTCTTTTTTTATTAATCCCAATTATTGCAATTATGCATATTAGCGCACTCGAAAATTAAACTTAATTGGGACATACTGAATGCAAAAAACTTCTTAATAATTCCTTAAATTAACTCATTAGGTAGGTACTCTGAAAATTCAGCGTCTGATTTAGAAACTTTACGTAACAAATTTCAAAAGTTTGCAATTAGGGAAATGTTTTTCTTATTTATTACCTCAGTATAATGAATTTAATTTTTTTCATGAAAAGCTAGTTTTAAACTTTTATGACAAAATATGTAACTTGATTAGCAAACAACCCGTTCTAATTACGAGCGCAACTTTGATCTTTACACAAAGCGGTTAAAAGATTTTTTAGTAGCGTTAAATAATGTAAATAAACGATAATGTGTACATTATGAGGTATAAAGTAAAAAGCAGTTTATAGTTTGTACCAACACAGGAAAGAGGGTTTATTTTTTGCAAACATTTACTAAGCAATTTTCAGTTTTATTTGATAGAATGAACAAAGGTAAAGTGAACATCAAAAATTCTCAGAAGGTCATTGAAATTTAACCGAGAAAAACACATTTTTTGGTATATGCATGGTCGACATCTTTAGGAAAGAACAAAATATGTTCTCGGTCAGTATTCCGTCGAAACCACCATACACTGATCGCGATTTCGAGCTGGTTGGCTCTTATGAGCGTGTCGCAGGTGACCGAGAACATATTTTGTTCTATTTAGGTTATGCGTGCCTTTCACGCAGTCGTAGCTATGCGAAGGTCTGGTTCAACAAGCGTTGTCTTAATGAAAAAGGTATATTGTTGAACACTACAGTACCTGTTATTAAATAGCGTTTACCATAGATGGCGCCCTAGTGACATCTTCGGTCATTATTAAATCTTTAGGAAACATTCCGTATCGTTCGATTACTCGAAAGATTTTAGGACATCTTTGGTATTGTTCGGTTAATCGAAGACTACTGATCATAAGATATTCCTTATTGGACTACAATTGATTTTCACAAAATTTTGAGTGTATGCTTTTTTTCACTACGCTTTTTGACCTATTCGTAAATACATTCCCTATTACCTCCTCTTCGTTTGTAGAACTGTAATTTAATACCTTTCATTGCCTTCTTGTAATAATACCGTTGCGTCGGCAAACACCAACAGCCAATTTAGATGTAATTACAAAATTGTACAAAGTACCGACAATGTTCCACTTAGCAACCATTGTAATTTTGTCGTTAGATAACCAGAGGTCCTTTTCGTTGTTAATTTACACAGAAAGGGCATACTTGAAATGCGTATATCGTTAGGTGCGGTCAAACGACACTGAGGTTAACGACTGTTAACGTCACAAGTGCTGATAGCATTGCCTTTTAAGGTGACTGATCCAATAAAAGAAATTCAGTGAATTATTTTCTTGTGTACAGTGGTCTGGTCCCACGTGTATCCAAAATGTTTCAGAACCGATACCCGTTTCAATGTAAACACGTCAAGGGTCGGAAAACGCATATAACCATAGATAACTGATAATCCATGGTGTATGTATGTTTGCAGTGTGGCAAATAAAGTAAACTAGAATTATAATTTATCCAGCACGGTGCAGGCATGTACTCGTTCTCACTATCTACCGTTTTTTGTGTACATAAGGTTTATCAAAAAATATACGCAACATGTTCACGGTAATTCATTCAACCCATCAAGGGGATCATCAATTATGCAAGGATAAAGTTTACAGTATCATAAAATTTTTAAAAAATGTCAATTTAATGTCCTACCCAATAGGGTGTATTTTGGCAGCTGCAATTTGCGATATTTAGTAGTAAATTTAGTAAATAACCTTTTTATTATGTAGAAAAGATATTTTAAAAGAATTCAACCTCTAAAGGTGTAAAAATCTCAGATGTCGAAATTTTGCCAAAAGGTTCACCAATGAAGTTTAAAAATTTTAGTATTTTGATTTTTATCTAGAATTCATTAAGACCCCCCTAATCTTGGTTTGTAGTTTCGGACATCTGTTTCCTTTTCTCGTAGAGATTTTCTTTAAGCTTTAAGCTACCGACTGAAAGAAATTTAAACGCAGCTTAATGCGAATTACAGCGGCCAAGTCTTCTCTTCAGATTTACGGAGGACTTCGTGTGGGAGGTACCTACGAGGACCTTTATCAGATTGCATGCTTAATTAGAGACCATTGTTACCCAACTCTTACTACACATATAGCCAGTCATGGCTCTCCATCTTTCTTTCTCTCCCCCAGCAATAGTAGGTACTGACAACGACCGTGCTATTATCCAGTGGCGGCGCAGCAGGCAGGCACAAGTCACCCACTATTGGGATGCAGCCACATAATAAAAGTGGCAGGGTGTCGATATACAATAAATATTTAAAAAAATTAAATAATCAAATTATCGAAAATTTAATATGTGCCTCCAAAAGGGTACGTGTCAAATCTTTTTTAAAATTTAATCTCTTAAAAAACGGCGCTCAGATGTGTAACATAGCAACGAGCCGGCACTGTTATCATCATTATTCTATGGTTCGTATAGCTTGTAGTTTGTAGAGACAGAAGATTGTATGCATCTTCTCGGAACGATGTATTTCTTCGCCAACACAATAGTGCCGGACTGTAGGTAGGTATAATAGACCGCTTTCTAAAGTAGGTACACCCCTTATATCAATCATTTTTATAGTCTCCTTTAATCCTCACGAGCTCGACAACGATAGTTGGTTGAACACCCTAATTGGAAGTCTACTCGGACTGACGGACGGACGGACGGACGGACGGGACTGCGACGGCCTTTCATGGCATGCTGTTATTTCCACGTCCTGTCCGTCCTTTCGTTCGTTGGATGGCTGTTGGTTTTGTGTTGCTGTTATTCTTCGTATTATTTATGAGGGAAACTTTGCGTTTCGTTACGTTTTTACTTAAGGGAGTTTCTCTTTTCCTCTTAACAACGTGGAACTTAAGCCATCTATCAGTCCAGTTGATGTGTGTGCCGTATCATAATAAATGATCAAAGGAATAGAATTCGAAAAGATCAATGTTCGAAAGGCAGAAAAACTGTAGATACTTATTCTTCTTCGAATATACATATACATATAAGAACAATCGAAACATCGTACAGTTTGTAATCAAATTAGTTTTATATGATGATTAAGTGTTGTAAAATGAGCCTAATTTTTAAATTTTATCAGATTTATTATTTAGGGCGTTAATCGAGAACGATTTTTTTTTATTTACTTTATTGAATGAAAAGCAGAAAAATACTTCAGACGTTATAAATTTTGTACTTTTACTATTAGTTAATAATGTTTATTTATGAACTTTATCTCGACCTACAATTAGTAACTTTCATGTATTATTCGTAAATTTAATCACAACAAAATGACAGAAATTATTATTTTTATTACTTTTTATTTAACCCTTATTTGTAGGTGTATTCTTCAAATAACTTTTCTTAATAAAGAAAAAACATCATTATATTCTCAGTACCATCGTTGTAACTTAAAGATGACTCGCTAGGTCGAAAAGAATTAATTTTCATTGTCTCTGTTTCAATTTTCACATTTCCATGTGTATCATAAGGGCAATAAGTCAAATACGTGTGTTACCGACCTAACATTGTTTAACTGCTGTACATGTAAATTGAAATCAACTATTACAAGACACTTATTTAATTATAACAAACTAAAAATGTTGTTGTTAATATTGTTGATAACTGCTTGTTCTACAAAAAAAGAAAAATAAATATTTGATTAGACTTGCCATAATTAGAATGTTTGCAGCTTTGTCGCTTGTGACGATAACGTTAGATTAATGAATTAAGTAGGTTTGTAACTTACAATTAGTTTATAATAGACAGCTTGTAAACAAGTTTATAGATAATTAATACTGTCAATATTTATTTAAATTAATTAAGTAGACAGTCAATTTATGAACTTAATTTATAAACAAACTGCAAAATAGACTAGATACCCTTATTTGGCGGTTGGAATGCAAAATAAACCTAGAAAAAAAGCTCTCAAACATGATGTTTTTGTTATAATATTTTGTAATTATTCATATCTACAGCGCAAAACAATCCAATATTTTCAATACTTACATATATATTTTTTTCAGGTTAGTTCTTCTGATACTTAGTACCTGCCTACAAAAATCTTTATTGATAATGGGGTGAGTTATTTAAGTAATTTTTTTATTCATTTACATAAAATTGGTAATAATAAAACAACAGATGATGATTTCAGTTTTGGTTTGAAATACGTATTAAAAAAAGGATATCATAAAACTTTTTAGGGAAAGAATTAAATAATTTCTTTTGTTTATACTACATCGTGTTTAAAGATGAAATTAAAACTCTTGTTGACACACTAATACTACTTTTGATGTCGGCAATTTCGGATTACAAATTAGCTAGTAACTTAAGCGACAGTCCTTGTTAGCTATGCAAGAAACGTTAAAAAAAATTAACTCCGTTTTATCGTTTGTTATTTGTCTTGGTTAACAGTTGGACAGTCGCTCAGTCCGTCTCTGATAAACTCAACCGATAATTAAAGTTCTCGAAAACAACAATCCATCAGTTGAAATCAGTCAAATCTATTACTCTTGTCAAAATACTTGTAAACACATACACATACACTCGTACATTCTTACCCACAAAATACAATTTTTATAAAACACAATTTATGAGAAATTCGCAGATGGAAACTTCTAAGTACAGATCATAATAAGTATCGTGCTTTTATATATTGTATTTATTGCAATAAAAAAAAATTGATAAGGGTAATTAAAGGTAAGAGTTAAAGCTAAGAGATACCAAATTGGGGATGTAAAACTAGAAGTAATCAGACAACCCAAAATTAAAAAAGTGATAGGGACATTAAACAAAGAAAGAGTAGGTACAACAATATTACAAAAATCAGCAAAAAAATTATTGATAAATTCAGCTTACTACATACAAGTATAAGTAGATCCTTTTATATATATGTAAAATATTGAGTCGTAGATACTTAATAGGTCATCGTAGGTTAATATAGACTTCTAACCACGTATGTAGGTACTTCTCCTTGGTGTCATTCGAATACACCATCTGGTCATGTTAATAATATTGAAAAACCACTTTTGCAATTCAAATCGCTAATTCTTTTTGGTTTCTAAATTTTAAATCCTCGTACATATCTAATAATTTTTTTCTTTTTTCAATAGACTGATTCAGGATGAATAAAAAATATTTTTCGTGTATGTAATTCTATCGCTATTATAAATCGTATGATTATAATGAAAGACTCGTGTAGATTTCGTTTGATCTTTCCTATTAGCAACAGAATAAGTATCAGTATAATTTGAAACGACATTAACATACTATTTCTTTTTTTTTTTTTTTTTTTCTTTAAGTATGTAGGTACATAATAATAACAGTACATAAAATAAAAACAAAACAAATGACTCTGTTTATGAAATTAAACAATGGCAATAACGTTTACAGTTGCATTTAATAACATACACGACTGCTCAAAGGTTTTTTGAAGAAATACATTGTACAACTTGACACTAAATAATAGGTGCGTGCAACTTTAACAATTTCTTTCACGGTAATTAACTGTAAATAATTACATTACTGTGCTTTTGTTGTAACTTTTAGTGTTACTTCTAGTTAACTACCAAATGATAGAGAAATAATGTTTACTAATTTCTAAATTTTCTAAAAAGTTTATCGTGTCTACATTGCGGCGTTCCCCAAGGGTCTTATTGTAGTGCACATTTGTTTGCTTCAGGCGCAAATGATGTGGACTTATTTCCTGTAAATCAAAATTATGTCCTTTCGTATGCTGATGATGTAAAACTCGTTCGAGTTTGGTTTGTGCTCCTAGTAACCTTTTCTGTTAGATTAAATAAATTTGGAACAGAATTTAAACTTTAATAAATAACACTGTATATCTCCTGAGGCACATCATAAAATTAAATCCAAGGCGCTTTTGCCCCAGGCGACACTGATTAATACTTTTGCCTCAGTTGGTAATAAAGTCGCCTCAATGTTTTAATGAAAGCCACCTCAATTAGTATATGCTCTCGATTTTAATGACACCTTAACATACATGCATTTTATAGTAAAGTGCACTCTTCACCTCAAGCATTACCCTTTAACAACCACTTGTATTTTGTTATGTATTACATATATAAATAAATAAATTTCTGGACGTATCGAGGAAATCAAACAGAAAATAGAAGCCATGAAAATCTTCGATAATAAATCAATCTTCGCGCTTTTAAACACGCACATCATTTTCGTTTTTCCTTTTTTTGTGAACTGTATACAGAACGCCTCCGATCGTGGTAATTAACGAAACATCGAAGAGCGGCCGGTGGCGATTGAAATGCTCCACCGCACCAAGGGCTCTGACCCTTGGCATTATTTCTGGACGTTTAATTAGGCTGGACTGTTGCCCTTTCCTTTTTAACGTGACAGACGAGATATCGGGACTACGATATCGACTACCTACACAATCCGTTCTGTGGTAAATTGCACCTTCCAAAGGTATAAAATGAAAATCATTGCAATAGTAAAATAGGGATGTAGGTAATAATCTACAATTTATAAAGTACTACAATTTATTCAGTTATAGTATCAGTATATTAAGCTTATAAATGCATAATTTTCAAGTCGATGCCAAATAAAAATTATATATAATGCACCAAGTTTGAAAAAATAAAAAAGAATTATTGTTTTCTACTTTTTGGTTAATTTATGTTTTTTGTAGGTTGTATTCTTTTTTGTCAAAAGCAAATTATTAAAATACTTAGTGTAGGTACTTAATTATTTGCAATTATTTTGATTTTTTTGTACCTTGAGAAACTTTTGTTGAAGTAAAAGCTTGTTTAAGCACCTTATTATTTTTTTTTTTCGCTTTTTTATTTATGTTGTAGTTTAGAATTAACTATTGCAGAACGAATTTACATTCGCCCTGACCAATTCCTTCACCCACGCAAATTTGTTTTACCTCAACCCAGAATGATGAATCAAGTATTTATTATGCAAATACACAATATAAAAATAAAAGTATATAATAGCGTACCTTACCTACCTTGCTTTTGTGGCCTCAGTTAATACGTTATAATTAAATATTGCGAAACTTCCTCTGCTTTTCGAGTAAAGAATTTTGTTAAAATTCAATGCTCGGAAGGCATAATACTCTGATGTTGTTACAAACTTTGCATATTAAACTGGAACGAATACTATGTTTCGTTTAGATTAAATTTAATTAAAGAACTGTACACCGTGGGTGGAAAAAAGGTCAGGGTGGACAAATTTTACAAGGTTTTAGAGCAAAAGTTTAAATGTTGTTCACAAACACTGAATTAGATTCGGATTTCCGGTTTTGTTACATTCAAAGTGCTGGTTTAAAATTAGATACTTTTTAGAAATATAAAAGAAAAGAAAAATGTTTTTAGTGCTCATATGAAACAGAAAGGGTTGGATATTATATAAAAAATCGACAATTTTGGCAATACAAACACGAAAATTCACGTTTTTGGACTATGGGAAACATACATTCAAAATGTCCAACCATTGATGTAGATGGTATTACCATTTTTAGTTAATTGTTACCCTTATATTTGATTAAAAAAATAATAAAATCAAAGCAACAATAAGGAGTTGAAAATACTTATTTATCATCCAATCAGTCCACCCCTAATCTACCTTAACATGGCTTACATTTTAGGAGACGAAACGTCGGATTGATTGGATAATTAATAAATACATACGGATATAGTGGGCCCCTTTTTGTTATTACTGATATTTCTACATTTGTTTACAATAAACAAGGTCTCATCCGATTAGCTAATTGTTTAGTTGCACTCTTTAATCAGTAATTGCTCATTAGATCCAAAAATGAAAAAAACAAGTCATTATAACTTAATAAGTTATTATCCTTATTGGTTAGATACGTAGGTACGTTAATTCAAAACAGTTGTGGTAAAGTAGTTTTGTTCAATAAAGGGCCCCAAGTTATAGACCTTTGGTTGAAGTCACTATTTGTCTTTTTCATGGAAAATTAGGAATTACACATTTATGAGCGTAACAATCAAAGTTAGCTTACCGCCTCACAAACTAATAAAAGTAAAGAAAACTGAGGTATAATAAAACGTTTCTGAGCGACCTAAATAAAATTTCGTTTATTGAACGTTTTGTTGGTATAGGTTCTGTAGGTATTCCGTATCGATAGGTAGGTAAAGTCTGTTGGAAAGGTCGAATTAGGTTTATTTTTATTGAATATCTTTGTTATCACGACAGGTCCAGGCATTTAAAGTTCTAAGAATTTTTATGTAGATTTAAGCATGAGCATGAGATGAGCCTTTCGTGAAAGATTATTGTCCTCAAAAGACTTATTAACGAATCGAATAATATTGTTATTATTAGTAGTAGGCAATTAGGTACCTACTTAAGGAGTTTTAGGACGTCTTATCTATCTAGGGAATCTCGTATAAAGTCTATTGTATTATTGCAAATTTAATAAATATTGAAAAATCACAAGAGCTTTTGCCTCGATATTAAAAATTTTGATACTAAACTGCAAAATAACGAGTCAGTAAATGATTTTTGTTTGTTAGATATTTCCTTAACAAATTCAGGAATTAGTTGAGGTAAATGAAAGACAAAACTTCCTTGACTTTTGAAAATACACATACTTATACGTATCTGTACACCACATGCTTATTATCTAGTATTCTATAATGTTCTTAAACATGATTAACTTTGAATAGTAATACGATGTAATATCGTGGCTGTGCCCAGTCTGCTCGATGTCACTATCTCTAGTCCCGTTCGTTCCTCTAAGGCTTCTAAACGACAAAAGGCTTCCGCATAAGCCGCTTTAAAATTTCGACACGAACACACTACAGAACTTGACACGTTTTCTGGCAACTGGCGTAATGTGCTTTTTAAGCCGTATTTATTTTCGTTATGTGATAAACAACGTTAATGTTACACATTATGTAGGTACATATATATCGTATATAATTCGTTGAACACGCCGAGTAAATATTTTTGTAAAAATAATAGGTATTTTAAAAAGTTTCCAACTCCACACCTTAATGTTAGTAATTGATTAACTTTTTGGGACAAAAATCGGGCTTTTTTTAACATTATACAATTACAAATTATATTTTAATTACGCCGATGATAATATTAAATTATTATCTATAATATTGTAGAACGCATTTTTTTTTCTCAGTAATTAAGGCGTATCTATATATTTATATTTATTGCATTCCATATGCAAAGTAAAGTTTTCTGTGTTTGACGTCTACCTGTTCGTACGTTTGCATTATTTATCGTAATCATAAATGTATAAATATTGGAATTTATGTATTTATGTCCCAACATTTCTAAATAATATGCTAGTTCGTAAAAGTGATGTAATGTTTGACTATACATTCTTATGAATATGGTTGGTAGTATTGGAAAAATGTATTTTATATACCTACAGTCTTATCATTTTTGATCAATCGAATGTAAACTTTCCATTTATTGTGGGTACACACATTCTTTCAATATTTAATTAATATGGCGCATTATTGATACGATGGGAATAAAAAGTAGGATCTTATTAAGTATACCAGCTATTCCTTGACCAAAGTACTTAGTTATTTTTCGGAAAACAGAGTTTTTACTTATTTTAAAAGAACCACTTAAATAACTCACGAAATCAAAAAAGCGAAGGAACAAAAGTTTTAAATCTTTTGAGGGGAAATCGAATAATGATCCTGTGGTGGTAAAATTTGATGTTTATTTCAATTTTTGTTTTAATTGCTACATCTATTTTAATCCTGGACTATAAAAGCATCTAAAATAAAAGTCGTTTCAAGATGAATTCCCAAGAAATGAGATTTTGATGTTTTTTTCAATTAAGAGCTTAATGTGGAGGCGTCGAGTTTAAAATTTAAGCTATGAATAATCCATATTTGCATCTTGTCAAAGGTGAAGGTAATTTTAAGCTCAAAAAGCTGATTCACCACCCTGAGTTTTGTTAATTTGTACTAACACGTGCACCTTAATAATGTGAATAAAGAATTCAATATTCATCTAATAATATTAGGCGTACATTTTTCCGTTAAAAATACATTTGTCTAATAAAATTTATGTTGTTTTGAGGTAATATTTGTCAGTTTCTAACTTTTCATACCGAAAACTATGGATTCCGTAAAGTTAGGTAATTTTATTAAGAAAATCGACAATATTTGAAATCAGAATGAAAGGCCCATTGAAGTTAAAATAATAATAAAACCTACTATATAAATGCTTTAACTTTTTTGAAACTATTACTGTTTTCTATAACTGTCTCGTAAATATTGATGTCTGGTCATATACATTTAGAAATCCATGTATGTACCTACATTTCATAAAACAGTCGTTAAATTATAATATCAAATAAAATTTGAAATAGCGACTGTCATTTTCGGAATTATTTGCTATTACATTTTTCTTTCTTATTCTATTCTGCGGTTATGAACTTGATTATTTTTGGTTCATTAATTTTTACTCTTCGGTTCTTGAAACTTGAAACTGACTTATTTTATTGTTATTATGTGCACTTGTGGAATATAGACATGTAGGACTTGCTTTAAATATGAAACATCTGCATTTTACAACTAAAGTGGGTACTTGTGAAAATATCATGTACGACACAGATATGTACACACACCAGTTAGTATTAATACAGCTTTTTGTGATATGGGTCTTGCAAAACTATTTGTTAGGGTTGCAAATAGATAGAGGCAATAACGTAAATATACAATAGCTCACAAAAAATTCTTTAATACCAAAAAACTTCTAGTTGAAAATGCAGGATTAACATTCTACACGATTAATCAAATAATTAAACCAATAACACACTCGGCGTATTCCATAAAATTGGAGTATAAATCTAAATCTTAACAATGATAATTGTCAGGAACTGTAACCCACCCCGGTCATAGCGTTGCCATCGTTAAAGAAGGCCACTGTGCTGATTTGCGGCGCAATACGCGGGGGCCCTCGTAGGAAACTGTTTTAGCCAAGAGATTTTATTGTCTAAAAATTTTTTTGGTTGCGGATTTTTGTACAGGAAGGTCAGAGGGAATCCTACTTTACGCTGTCATAGTGAGTAGATTTTGTAAATTTGTCTGTCAAAATTTAAAAATTAAAATTTTGTTTTTGAAATAATACATCAATCTGTGATAAGTCATCATATTCCTGATTTTTAATAATTTTTGGTTATCAGTGTGTCAATCATTTATCAAAAACATGGCGTCTCCCGTTTCGTCTCATTTTGTGACACCACCACTAAATGCATACATTGAGCATATAAAAAAGCACACTTTTGTGAGTATCTGTAAAAGCTTTTATGTGGTGACATATAAAGCGGGTTTCTCACCAGCGGCACATAAATATGCTGCCACGCACACACATAGAGCTAGGAACACATACAGATAACATACACGTAGGTAACAAGGCGGCTGTCATGACGGCATACCTCCTGAATAAAAATTGTTGCTCCTCTGTTTGTGAAAGATAAAAGGTATTAAATGGAACCATTAAATTGATAACGACCAGCTTTATTCCGCTCGTTACGTTATGCTTTCCGCAAACTAAGCGGGTACTGCATACGAACATAATCGCGAACCCTTAGCAGCCGCTGTCACCGGTACATGTGTACCACTCTACTCGTTCTACATCATTGTTATCGACTTAGATCGACGACAGGCGATCTGAATTCTAATTAACGCCCGAAAGAATAACGTTTAGAAAATAAATCGCTCTCTATCGAAAAGTCATTCCAATCAGGCAGAAACAAGGGCTGACGTGACGAGTAAGCAAATAACTAACGAACGAGGAGATATAGATAATAAAAAATTTTGTTCAGGGAAGTTCCATTTTTTGTCCCATAAAAAACAATAATCACCACCACAAAGTCATCAGTCCAAAGTCTGGTTGGCCAAGCATCTTCACTTCTTTCTATCCTCAGCCCCAAAATCTTAATCATCTCAAACAATTCTTCCAGACTTCTGTTTCTGCTTCTTGTATGTCTGTAGCTATCTCCTCATGTCTCAGTAGTCAGTTTGTATCCCACCGTCCCATCTCCTTTTTATTTTGACGACCTTTATTCTCCTACTTTAATTCAATTCAAATATTTTCTACTATTGTATACTCAAAAAAAGACATCATTGCAACCATTTTTCCTCCTAGTGACTTGGAAACTTAATGAACAATAGAATAGCTAAATAGACAAGTTTTTGTTTAAAGGGATGTAGGAAAATCTTTGTGCAACAGAACTATAGATATCTACTAAACTTTACGACAATTCTATGTGAATTCCCACTGTAGAACGTACGTGATTACTATCGTCTTATACATATAGTTGGTTGTTTGTCCCCAATGTTTGCACGGTCAACAATGCTTTCCCAGTATTATTGTTGTTTACCCAGTCACTCGCTTCTAACAAGCAAACGAAGAACTTGAGGAATTTCTTTAAAGTGATTAATGAATGTGCTTTCGTCTTGTATTTGCCACATACATGTATGAGATAAATAATCAATTAAGTACGTACTGGAAAGAAGGTCGGGATAAGTCCTGTAGTGCTATTTTTACAACAAAAAATAATATTTACTATTATGTTGGGAGAATGTTTTCAACAAGTTAGGTATTTGTAATTTTTAAATAGAATTCGAAGATTATTCGGTATATACATAATTAAAAAAAAAAAAAAGATGATGGATTTCTGACTACCATGACATCGTTTTACAATAATAAGAATAGACTTTTAACTCCATGAACAAGTTCATTTTTTATTTATTGATAACAATTTTGAAATATTTCGATACATTAATTAAGAAACTCTAATTGGAAGTGGTCGTAAAGGCGAAGGTCGTGTTATGATGGAATTTTTATCTGATTATCCTCCTTTGCTATTTATAAAGCAACACACTTGAGCACAAAGTTAAAAGAATTAATATTTCAATTCAATTCAAAAACATACCTATTAATTCGAAAGCGTCGTAGATATAAAATAATAAAATAATTGAGATTTTAATATCAAGTTCGACGATTTCTGGAGGATGTTGACGCTTTTATTAATGTTATTCTTTTGTGAAGGTTCATAATGAATAAGAATTGTTTTCAATAAGACAGAAACAAGAAAAAAAAATGTTGGCAAAAACTAAAAGAAAGGAGCTATAAATTTTAAAGTAGAATTAGCTGGTTTTTGCAATGGTCTTGAATATAAGAATAAGAGAAGCCCTGACATCATTTTTCAGAATGAATAAACGCTTTTAAAAAGGGCCTTTGAGACGAAGCATATCTGATATCCTTGACAGTTATCCTTCTTGTAAATTACGGCCAGAAACGTTCAAGAAATGTAAGTACTTTTGAAACGGTATTCGACCAAGCGAACAGCCTCACCATCACGTCCCTTGCCCACGTACGTATGTAGGTACAGAAGATGGGAGTATCTCTCTTATTCGACGAGCCTCCCACTGAGAAATAATGCTTGAGTAACAACGGACCATTGCTGTTCCCCCCGGCTCCCCTGAACCCTGCCCGCGGTGCAATGGGCCGTCGCGTCACCCATAATCGTCGAGAGATAAACAACGAACCGAAACTTAATATCTGTTCAAAGATGATACGATTCTAGCCCACCATTAGTCTTGGTTACTGTCTGAAGAACCATATAACTAACTTTGCCGGGAGATAATCATTTTAAGCTAGCACACTGCTGCCTGCACCTCCCATTCATTATTAACGTGACTGGCAATATTAAGGTCTTGTGAAAATACTTTATTTCTAATTTAAGACCGTCTTCCTGGGGGATTAATTGGAGCCCGATGAATAATAATAATAATAATAATGATGATGGTGATGATGAAGATCGCGACTCTCTTTGGGTGCCACATAATATGCATCGCAAGCAACCACGACGTGATGTGATGTCGGCCAAATGGTTGGCAGGTTTTAATATCTAATGAGACACATGTTATACTCTGTCACGGTGTCACGACACTCTACGTAACTTTGGTACTTCAGAGTGGTTTATAATTAGGAGGGCGTGATTCCAGGATGTCTTGCTTTTGAAAAGGATTCTATAGTTTCTAAACGAATAAATTTTTGCCAGGCAATTTTTTAACTTTGTTTTAATGTACTTATGTTCACCCTTTTAACTTCATCCAAATTATTCTTGTGATATCGTGCATTGGAGAAGATCACCTACCACCCTTTCCTCGTTTCCCATATTCAAACGCCAACTCTCAGTTTAAAAAAAATGTGTTGATGGTTGAATTAATTATTTTTATTTCATTACTTTATACTTACGCCGAAAATTGTGATGCACTTGTACAAACAATAGCTAAATTATTTTGTTTATTTCTTTGCGTTGAGAAACTCTGTTTTATTACTTGTTAAATTTCGTTCACCCATAAACATTGTATTTGTATAATTATAAGTTTGTGTTGTGTTTAGTTACGGTAAAGTTTTTACGGCAAATTTAGCAACTGCAAGTAATTTCTTTGAAAAAATTACGCCATTAAAAACATGGACGTATCGTCCGTGGCATATTTTTTATTTAAGTAAAATAACACGGAAACTAAAATAAAACAAACATATGCAAAATTATACGCGTCTTATGCCGACAACAATAATATCTGTAGTAACAACGACGCAAATATAGTTCGTGAACTTCGTCAGCACTGTTTCTCATTTTTAAACAATAAATTTAGGTCAACTTGTGCAGATTAAATATTTTGTTAGGTTTGAGTTATCTTTGTTTTATTTAATTAAACATTATTTCACAAAAAAAAAAAAACAAAAGGAAACATTGGATAGTTTAACTCAAGAATAGAAAAAAAAAATAAAATAAAATAAAGCAGAACATTAGCTATAATGAGATCATTCATTGAATATGTCCATCTGTTACTGTCTACATAAAGAGGAAAAATTGAGTGCTAAATCAGTAACAAAAAAATTTGTAATCCGAAAAATCTAAAATAGTTTTTACAATTTATCAGAGATTTTATTGACGTAGGGATTATTGAAAATATAAAGTTAAGTTTTTGTAATTGTACCCTGAGAATTAAATAACTTACGTATGCTTGATAATCAAGGCAGACAGTTGTAAAAATACAAAAAATAGCATTAACTGCATTATTTTCCAAAAAGGTTAACAATCAAGTAATTTAAACATATTCAAACACCAACGTCGTGTAGGTTATTGTATCTATTTACTACAAAAGTTAATTACATTGAACTGTTTGCAGGTAATAAATATCATAATGGAGTGTTTGTACATATATAAATGTACATGTGAAAAAAAATAGCATCGCATATTATTTTAAAGCTTTTATTATTGAACAGAGGAACATGGGAATATTTACCCAGTTCTATGAAAAACACGTTTATTTTTTCTTATGAGTTGCATGTAAACTAAAAGCCTCTGTAAATTATCAATTGTATGAAAATGCCACTGAACTTTCATGAAACTTTTTTCTATGTACATGTGTAAAAGATTACGCAGAATATTTTTTGAATCATGAAACAATAATTTAATGTCAGTTGCATTTACTGACGTTTTACCAATTGGCGATGAAATTCTAATTACAATTTGAATCGAAACTTTATTATTTTCACATACAAATATTAATTTACAACATGGTAATGGTTATAATATTTTTTGATACTTCAATGCATCATAAACTTCGCACATTTGTGTACTCCACACTTACATGAATCAAAGTACATGTGAATTCTTATTGTGTGTAAATTTTATTTATGACTAAATTTTCTCTTCTATAATTGAAATTCATTCCTATAGTTGTGGTGTAAATCATGCAATGTGTAGATAGTAAAAGAATACTTAATATGCAAAAGCGAATGTACATACACAAAAGTAGTAGATACTTAAATTTATTTTTAATTAATAACTATAAATAATATCTGTAGCATAACAGAAGGGAATAAATATCAATGACAAAATTCATAGTAATTTTTTTATTATTATAAAATCAACCATAATTTAGTTATCTAAATAAATGGAAATGCGACCAAGTAATTACATCACACAATTTTCCACGCATGTTAAGGAGTTCATTTACTTTCTTTTGCGTCAGCAACTGATTTCTGATCAGACCTCGTGGGTTCGTGGTTGCAGATGTGAAGTGACTTCAACCACTTCTCACTAATAATTTAAAGCAAAGATAAAAGAATAGTAATAATTCATTTTAAAGAGGAAAGGACTGATAAGTTATCGAAATCTGTAAAATAAAAATTAAAAAATTTCATTTAGTTATATAGTAGATGTATGATACGCCACTGGTACGTGAGCTTTAGAATGTACGAATGTAAATGAATATCCTTTTAGCAACGAACTGTGATATTAAACATTAGTCCTTTCAGCCAATATTGAGCCAGAATAAACTTTTCGTTGTCCGCATACAAAAACACAACTACATTGCAAGCGTTAAGTGTGCAGCATTAACTTAACGGTTCGTTAATTTTTATGTTGTCATGTTCAAAAAACAGGACTCCATTCAAAACATACAAACGTTTCAAATCGACAAGAAACACAAATGAAGTTAACTATAATAAGTAGATTGTTAAGCACGTTTCTTTTTTTATTAAATACGAATTTTTATTTCAAGCTTAAACTTTGAATTAGTTAACGTAAAAGTTAAACTTTTTTTTAAGGACAAGTTGATAAGATTTAGTTAAATTCACCTCGAAAATATCGCTGCTGTAAAAAAAAGTTGCGTCTCATTATCAAAATATTTGTGATGTAAAATGTTGATGGACAATAATTATCGGCATTCTATCTCGTTGACCTCTGTCTGGCATGAGTAAGTACCGATGAAAATGCGCTCACTGACCCAGAGAATATACACATCGTAAAAAGCGTATTTATAGCTGGGCTCGTAAATTTGCCAATTTCGTACCTTGCAGCATGATGATGACTAAATAAATGAAATGAGCATTAAAATAATCGGGAACTCTTAATTATTGAATCAGCTTTTTTTCAGCTTATCTCCAAAATAAAATACATAAAATAGGTACTCATCTGCACGAGGACGCGAACGAGGCATACGTAGGAATGAGGACGCGTTACCGAGGCACGGCATACGGCTGAACTTTAAGGTGACTACTCATCTGCACGCGAACGAGGCAAAGCGAATGTGGCAGATGTACAAATGTGGATATGCTTCGAGGCGCGGCAAACTGCCTCGAGTCGTATAAGTCGCATAAGTACCGCTTCCAGGCGGATAGCAGTCTGTCTTTCGCCGAACGACTCGAGGCAGTTTGTCGCGCCTTGGATCATATCCACACTTGTACGTATGGCCCGTTCGCTTTGCCTCGTTCGCGTTCGCGTGGAGATGACTGTCTACCTTTAAGTTATGTAGAAACAAAATTTAAAATTTCTGAAAGCAAACCAAATCTCTGCAGAACTACTTTTAATAAAGAGGTAGGTACTAAATGGATAAGTAATCAAGAAAAGTATCTTGAATATGAATGAAAATTTAGTCTAGTTCAAATCATGAAGAAATTTACAAATAATGTATTTAAGTGTCACAGAAGCTATTAAAGTGAAGAAAGACTGTTAGATCCCGGATGAATATGTAGAGGGCTTTACGTCATAGGTCACCCTGTACGTTTTTGTTCGAATACTACAGGCCAGAATTTGAAATGTTAAGCGACTTGGGCTAAGCTCGTCTATATTTCAAAACAATCGTCTATTCATTTTTGAAATGCTATGTAGCCATGCATTATGTAGCATTGTTTGGCGACCCCAGCGAATATTCATACGTTTTTGTTCACAATACGACAAAGGAAAGAGCAAGTGGACCGAATCCAAAAACGACGGACTACCACCAGACTGTCCTTAAATATTTTACGATAAAAACATCCTAACAATTTCGTTGCATACAGAGAGAGCGACTTCTCCAGAATTTCGAAACGATTTATTACCAACATTTATCCACATACAAAAAGTCTATAATTTATTTCCATCAATTCGTAGAAAACGATCATACATAAAATATGTATTTCGGAAAAATTAATCTTATAGAACGAATTCTTATTTATTGATGATGATTATTGTATATCTGATCACACATCTTTGCCATTCCTTCCTAATTCATAATTTCCTAATTATATTATTACCTTCTTTGTTTTTTTTTTAGTGCCAAATTAGCACGCAGGAACTTTATTATTTAGGTAATCTCAAAAATAATAATAATAATAAATAGGAGAGACAATTTCTCCTCATATTTTCGTTAGGCCTTATTAACATAAGTTGCCTTTGTTTAACTCGATGGGACGTACGTAGTTAGTATGTCTATAGGTACCAAGTTTTATTGTCAATGCAGAAGAAATATCCCGCGGCTTTTCTTTCTGCTTCGTCGAAAGCACATTGAAATGTGATTTTACTACTTGGGTTTCGGACGAAAAACTTCCTTCTTATTATATCTACGGACAACAACAAATGTATTCTTTTGTCGTTTCGAAATTTCTACCCGACTAAGCTGTAGGTATAAGGTACCTACTATTAAGGCCATTAAAATCATTTTAGAAAGGAGAAGGGAAGAAGCAGACAGTAAAACATTATCTCAATACCGAATAAAACGACTGAACTTTTCGAAACTCATTGTTCCGGTCGATATGAATGAGTCCTACTTAAATTTTTATAGTCGAAAAGACCGCCTAGATGTGCCAGCCGTGTCGTTTATCTTATTCGGGGTGGATTGATGTGTTTACAATGGGAGATAGAGGGCCCTGATGAACTAAGCTGAAGTACTGTTTTCGACGGGGCGCTAACAAGGGAAAAAAGGGAACTCAAACGGCAAGTTCTGTGTTCAGCGCTTTGGATTGAATCAGATAAAAATGTCACCGTTTGCTTTTACTAACCGTAAGGAAAACGATAATTTTTTGTCATTTTACTGTGCATGTGGGACATAAAATTCTTGTATTTTTCATTATATCATCCATTTCAGTTTAAGACTATCAATAGTGCAACGTCTATAAAACATAAACATAAAAATTTGTACTCCATAACTCTAAACCGTCAGGTAGTCGTAGATTTTAGTGCCTTATTTTCTCTCTTCTGCATTGTAATTATTATAATAATTTTAGCGAAACAGTTGTTTTACTCTATTTTTAAATTATTATCTAAACTTTTCAACAGAAATTTTAAAGATATTTTTCGTAATTTGTTGAAAACAGCACGGAAAGAAAAAAATATATTCTAATATCAAAAAGTATAATTGGATACTGTGTGGGAGATATGCATATTCTTTTTTAATTTAAATTCTCCCTTCAACAAAAAACATGATTAAAACCAATCAAATTTCCTTCAAAACTGCAACCCATCTAAGTAATTCTGAATAGCTCCATTTATTACTTCTTGTTATGCTGTGGAATAATATCCATTGAATTCAAACCAAACAATTGAAATTCCTCCTTATTTTTATTTCTACCCCTCGTCTTCTTTCTTATTTTGTTTCCTTATTAATTGTTTACTTTTATTGGATTTCATTTTAACATGAGTTAAATAAAAGAAAAAGGACTTCATGCCATATTATTTTTTTATCTTTTGAATTGCTTTTTTGATGTTAAAGTATTTCTGCGGTAATAAAATAAAAACCTTTGTAATTTTCCTTAAAAGAAACTTTTCCTTTATGAGTAAATAAAGGTGCAAAAACTCCATACAATAATTTAACGTTTCAACAACAATAGCTACAGTAGGTAATTTCAACATTGTGAACGGAATGCTTTTGTTGAAAAATACAACGTATACATGTATATTCATTTTTGTTTATTGTCGTTACCAGAAGATGTATTATTTTGTTGAAAATATTTAACAAATGTTAAAACGTAAAGAATTGCTAAACGCCAGTACCTGGATGAGGATCTCAGAAAGCTTTAGCCTAGAGATAGACTTACGATAGTGCAATTTGGAAGATCATTCAAACCCCAACGACAAAAATTATCGTTAAGGACACTATTTAAACAATTTTTAAACATTCGTAATCATCCAAAATGTTGTAAAACATTTTCTGAACTTTTGAAACTTTTAAATCATTCTCAAGCATTCTAATTAGACAGAATTCTAGGTTACTCTCGAACATTCCAAAACGTTCTAGAAGAATCTGAAACATTTTGAAATATTGTTAGTTTTTCTGGAACATTTCAAATCATTCTCAAAAATGAAATGATTTGGAATATTTCCAAATTTTCCAGAACAGTTTTTTAAATTATAGAATTTATTAAATTAAGTTAATTTGATCATAATTAATCAATATGCGAAGGGAAAGGTGGATATATGACCCGCCAACTGTTTCGACCTTAGGACTCACTTCAGGATATGGAATTCGTGACCTGTACGTTATGAGTTTACACTCAATTAGAAAAACTAATAGCAGTGACAATTATAAATCGTAGTCTTCATGCATTTACTTAAATAGTTGCTAATTTGTTTATAATTAAGATAATTACATAATTAAATAATAATAATAATAATGCCGCACATGAATATACTGAACAAATAATCATAACGGTTATGTTAGTGCAATCAAAAAGGTCTAATTTTGTAAAGTGGTAAATAATTTCATTTTGCTATTTATTTAACTAATGTGTTAATATTGGAGAAATATGTTTTACTATGACTGCTAATATGATCTACGTATTTCACTTTCAAATTTGCGTAGAAGCAAAAAATATTTGTCTTATAATAAAGCGTCGATTGACGTTGTTCTAAAATTAGCAAACTTAAATTCTTTTTTAAACTTACAATTGAGTCGGCGTCATTAATCTTAATGAGTAGTCATTAGGAATAGAAATAAATCATGACAAATAACAAACTAAAGAAATTTAAAAGAGATTAACCATTTAATTATCTACCAAAAATATTTCATTCTATTTTATCTAAACCAATCTTAAAGAGAAGAACATTATACTAACATTGTCTTATTCATAAGTCATTTAATTTAAATTAAAAACTTCTAAGATGATCCACGTCTAATCTTTTTTTTATTTATTTTACAATACAAATTTATATAGTGAACACATTATATATACATCCATATCAATTCTTAATTAAAAAATACTTAGGGTTGCTACTCTATTCTTTGTTTGTCTTTATTACCTATTTGACACTATTTCACCCCGACTGTTAAAGGTGTCATTGAATTAATGGCATGACCGTCTCAAAAGAATCAACTGGATGCGCCCTCATTAAAACACTACGACCACTAAAGAGATTTTCGACATATTATTTTAATCATAGGATGCATTTGAGTTTTAACGTGTGTCAGGTAGAAACCGCCTCAACTGTCTCAGTTAGAATACGATCACTGCAATCGGGCGTTTAGAATTCAGCTTCATTTAATATTCCTCCTGTAATTAGCTTTCGAAACTTTAATCGCAATCTGTCCCACAGTAAATCTCCATTGATTAAATGAATTTAAAATGTAATACACGTTTAAATCAAATTGCAATTTAATAAATAGCTTTCTCATTACGAAGAAATTCCGTATGCCTGCCTACCCACCATTCCAACGACTCTCCTCCACCTTTTCCGGTTCTCTTGCGTGAGTGAATCGGGCGTTATTCAAATCCATTATTGTTATTATCATTCTTATTAGGAAAAAGTGAAACAACGACGTCGACTGAGTTTAGTGCAGCATGCGAACAACATCTGCGAGCAATTAAACGTTTAAAAGACCGACAAATACCCCAGGGCATTACGTCAGTCGGTGTGGCTTATAAAAAAAAAATACGTCTGTATACGTACGTATATTCTTGTGAGCCATCGCGAATTTATTCGTGCAGGAAATGGAATTGAGCATTAGCAGTTAGTAAATACACCACACACATGGTTGTTGTTGACATTTTGAATGCTTAATTATTATTTGGATATGCAATGTGCCATTATGTCACTTATACAGTTATTTCTTATTCATAATTTTCAATCCGAAGACTTTTTGGACACGCACATCATCTTTTCCTGACTATAGCCTAAATATTCACATTCTTCAATGTCTAAAACATCATTAAATATCTGCGAACAATAATCTAATTTAGGTCTTCCTCTGTTCCTCTTTACTCCTGTTTCTGCCTCTTACATGTCTCTGCATAGTTCTTTATGTCTCCGAATCTGTCTTACCATCATATCTTTTCTTTTCCTTATTGACATTCATAGAGCCCTTTTGTTCTCCTACCCTTTCTAAGACTTTCTCAGGCAGTGCACGATTCTGCTCCGCGGTTAAAATTATGGCATGATTCCACCCCTACATGTTTAAGCGTCTTTAAAATCGATGGTATGATTTCTCCCCATTGTAATCATTAAGGGTAGTAATATTTGATAATTTTTGTGAATACAGTTCTTGCTTGTAACTTAAAAGCAACTAAACAAATTTTGACGAAGCTTTCAGAATAAATTTGAGGATTAGAGACAGACACCAATGGACTTAAAAGTGACCATTCAAACAACAGTCAAAGTAATTTAAACTATTTAATCAAATAAAAAAAATGACTGGTCCTTAATTTTATTAAAAGTTTTTCTTCTTAATTAAATTGCAAGCTGCAAAAATGAATTATGCGAATGATACGAAGAGTCGAGAAATGGAATTGTAAAATATACGTGCATATATATTAAAATATTATTTTGATGTTTCGAACTTCATTAAAGTTTATAGGTGCCGCTTTACGATTGCAAGACGATGTTGCTGAACGACGAAAATGTAATGAATAATATCGTGGCCTATTACTTTGGCACTTAATTAAAGGAAGTCGATAATGACGGTCTTAAAATTTTGATGTTTTATTGAGCTACGTACGTATGTATATAATGGACGAATATAAAATTAGTTCTACAAAGTCTATCGTTATTTATTTACAGACCTTTGCATACTAAATGTGGTACATCATTTTTTAAACGATTCATTGGTAGGTATATTTGAAAACGTACTATGTTGTTGTAACATAATATTTACAGTAATGAAATAAGACCACAATTTATACCATCCCTAACTTACATTAACTTTAAACAATCCCTTCACCTTGTTAGCATCTTCGGAAAAATATTCATTATTGGTAAAAGCTCATCAACATAAGAGAATCTAACTGGAATCCTCATTATGTTAAAGTAGCTCCAACTTTCTAACGTTTCCCATGCCCTTTAATTTACCAATTACATGTACTTAGTTTAGGTAAATTGTGGAAATTCTTAGTTTTTACTCAAGTATGTTGGAACTTAACAATTAATTCGTCCCTGGCAAGCGAATTATCTGTACAATGAAATCCTGTAATCGCCACGGTTCCTTCGCGAATGTTCCAGCAACGAGCTACAGACGAAAGCCATTAAGTAACAAGAACGCCTCGCTACCTAAGTTCTTTAGTGCGAACAAACAACTTTCGACCCAAGTTTCGGGATAAAAAGTGCGCTTGTAAATATACACGAACATGATTTTCTCATTTATGATAATTGAACCTATTTACAGAGTGTTACAGAAACACAAGAATGCGTCAGATTCCTAGTTTTAACAAAGAAAATAAAAAAAAGTCTTCAAATAAATAATGACGTAAATTTTTACTTAGAATTTTAATAAATAATTGTCATGATTTTTGATATGGTATATTGTTAAATCTCTAAAAATGGAATAGGATTTGGAACAATTTATAATTCTGTAAATACCTGTACACACGTATTAGGGACTTATTGTATTACTAATGTATCTAATAACTGCAACCTTTCATAACTAATTCTGTGGTAAACAGTTTAATGAAGTATATATGTAAACTTTGTTTTAAAACTGTTTGCCCTCGTTATGAAATATTGATACACTTAGATAATTTTAAACAATAAATATTATAAATAAAGATATGAGACATGACATCTCAAAATGTGTATGCAACGTTTAAGAAAATAAGAAGGGTGAGACGAAAATTTTAAAATATAAATAAAAATTTAAGAAAACTTCAAATTTTTCCGGAAAAAATAGGATTCCAAATTGAACTTTGTACGAAAACTTTTAAATAAGAATCACAAGAGAAAAAATACAATTCCACCCCGCGCCCCAATGAATTTATGCGTTATAACATAAAGATTAATAAGAGGAGGAATCGTTCCATTAATTTTCATGACACCGAAACATTTCGGGTGGAATTTTACAATACTTTTGTCTTCGGGGTTGTAAGTAAAAATGGAAACGGAAAAGTTATATAATGGAATCTACTAATCTATATAACGAATGCGCATATCTCGAATGATGGCATAAATCGATCGGTAAAATATGACTTGCTGAAAGAACCTAAATTGAATATTTATTTGTTCAAGCGCTCGGGTCTTAAAAATCAAAGCGAGAAACGAAAATCGGAATAGAAAAGAAAAATATTCGATGAAATCTTTCAAAAGAACGTAAATATTTAAATTGTATTTCAAAGTCGATAACTCCTTTACATTCGCGATTTTTAGTGAAGTTTTGATATTTGCTTACGTAAAATTACTTATACATACACGTACAAACACTCAATGCGTAGAGTATGACCTGATAAATTGCTTTTTGGAATCAACAACGTCAGAAAATTTAAATAACAAACGCTCTCGTTTATTTGAAAGTAAAATATATACAGTGAACTCACTATAATGCTATATTTTATGGTCTAATTTAGGATTTTGTATGATACATACGTAAAATGTATCGTTGCGTAATTCCAATTTTTGCATTTTTATAAGTGTGATTAAAAAAAAATATTTTTTTCTGAAATATATTGTACGTGATTCATCATAGATGATTTCACCTAATTAAAGTGCCACTGTTTACAATTCTCATTTAAGTACGTACTTTTTACTTCGGTATTTCCATCTGGCAAACTCTGCTTTCTGACTCCTAAATTATATATGGCGAAAGTCGAACTGTTGGAGGTTGTAATTTCCTCGAAAAAAACATCAGTTCATATTAGATATGCATGACAATCGTTGCAAGCCTTCGTCTATTTGTAAGTTTCGAAAGAGCCCGGTTAGCTACCCTAAATAACCAATGCGTCACTTTATTACTAACCATAAGAAGCAATGTATACGTAAATTGAAACTCGAATACAAAAGCAATGGCTCTGACTCGCTACTTGAATTTTTAGTGTTCGAAATTCTATGGTAACTATGTAAGTATGTACGAGGACACAGACAGGCGTCTATAATAAAATCTTTTAAATGTGCACTGAAACATTCTGTTAAAGTAAAAATATTTGTTGAAAAAGTATGTGCAAAAATTACCTGGAGGAGAATGAATAAACACGAACTACCCAGAAAAATTATAATTAAGCTTTTGATAAGTTTTCTATAAGTAAGTGCTCTTTCAGTAATAATTCTTTGGGAGTTCTTTCGATAAGTCTGGATCATTTTTAAACATTCCAAATTATTCTCTAATATTTCAAGTCGTTCTTAAAACATATTAGATCGTTCTCCAAATAATTCTCGGAAAATCTAGAACGCTCTAAATGCTTGTCATAATATCTGGAACATTCTAGACCATTCCCAAACATTCTAAAAATTTTTCCAATTATTTGGAAAATATTGACACATTTTTGCAAATTCTCAGGAAAATTCTATTCCAGAAATTTAAACTATTATCCCCTGACCGATTTGCACTAACTTTCTTATTATTAAGGGTTGTCTATAAAGGTGATCATGGAGAAAAGTGAGGACAAACCGAAAACGCGATTATCTTTTTATAATACACTCACAATGGTACATAATACATACCTATATAAAGCATTGTTAGGTCATACAGCAAAGTACAGATGCATATTAACAATTTTATATTGTTATCAGATAAGAAAATCAAATTTAATTTTTGTATGCACATTAATGTGTCCTAATTAGGTAATGTAATATACAAACAAAATTATATATCTTAATATCAGGGCACAGTTTAAATAAAAAATAATTTATTATGTACTTATTTTTTGTGGGTAAAGTTCTTTTAGCATGTTTTTTTCTGTAAATATGCATTAGATAGTATTTAAGCGTTTTTCATACGATAATTTCTATGTTTAATTAATAATACAACAATTTATGTTGCAATAAATAAAGATTAATTCCATGAATCAACAATTTAACCAAGATGAAATTATCTTTTATTACTTAATAAGTTTAAAAAAAATATATTCGCAATGATGCACATATTCTGCTGGTCATTAAAAATTGTCATTGTGTACATACAATTTTACATTTTATTACTTGGTATTTATATTTAATTACTCATTAATGGTTACAAGATTAATTAACATGTAGAAACTCCGACAATGTTGATTCTAAAACCATAACCATAAACGAGAAAAGAAATTCGAAGTATTTAAATAAATCGAACAGGATAAGGTCCCACCCCGAAGATCGACGTTAGGAAGCATTTCCACTTTTTCAAGTAAAATATTTCCAGCAATGAGTTGGGTAGCAATAGGGTTATTACGGTTTCAGGAGATTCCTGTTAAGCTTTTACTTATGAAGGAATTGATCGTTGCTGGAGGAGGAAAAAAAAGGAAATTTCTTCATGATAAAATCTAAAAGTTACAGAAAATTCTGGTTGCAAATCTAACTCGCACTTGGTACGTGGTAGGTTTTATTTATTTGGTCGCACAGTAAATATTTAATCAGTTTGGTTAAGTTTTTTTTTTTTTCATTCTTTAATGCCCCTCTAAAACGCAGCAGGTAAAATACGTAGGGGATGCTCCCCCATTGAATAAATAATGTTCCGCAGTAGAATTCCGCCTTTCCTTCCGTGCCCGTTACATAACATTAAATGAAGTTTTAGAATGTTTCTCTTCTGGATTCGTGATGATGAATCATACATATATTGTTTGCTTCTGCCAAAGTTATAATCATAACCGTATCCGAGTAATTGAACACTATCAATTTTCTTCTGAGGGAACCAACAGCTGATGTGTTCTAACGTGCAATTATAAAGGCGATGTTAATTGCACGGAAGATGGAGAACTGGGACCCTTTGTTTGGTCAACCACGGTAGACACACCTGCGGATTTTCTCCTCCTCCTCCTCCTCTTCCTCCTCCTTTATATTTAGTGGCATAATAGAAGTTTACCCCATTATTTAGACTGCGGTTACCAACCGTCCTTAATTAAAAGAACTTTTATGTCGTGCCATTTTGCACGATGCAAAAATAACAGCAAAAACAAAATCAAAAGGACTAAAAAGAACCTTCCAGAGACATCACATCTTAACGCTAATTAAAAAGTAGCAACAATTATTTGCCAGCTTAAATTTTCAAAGAATGCTCCTCTGAACTTCCTCTATAAGAATCCGCGATCAAAAAAATTTTTTGGGCGATAAATTCTCTTGGTTATTAGATTAAAACAGTTCAGAAAACCCTTTTGTATTGTAATAGTAAGTACCTACTAAAAAAAAATAGTATTTTCACGTCTTTTTGTTATTCAAATTCTTCTAATACAAACCTTCTCATTTATAATTATTTCTACGTATTCATGAGGTTTTCATCATTCCTTCATAACGCCACATCAAAAATGCATGATTTTAATTAGTTTTCTTTTTGCAACGTTTCTATAATAGAAGCAGCGTCCATGGTGCATAAAATGAAATAGCGTATTATAAATTCGATCTCATGGTTTAGTCGTTTCGGTCCTGACCAAGGCCCAACCGACCAGCTGGTCGCCTCTATAATTTGCAACGCGCGTGGTAATTCGATGCTTATGGAAACTGTAATTAAGGAGTGTTTAGCTGTAGTGTAATTTCCCTGTCGTTACACGAACGACGGGCCCTGAGTTGCAAACCCAAACTCTACCGAACCCATGCCATGGCTTGCTGTACCTACCATGATGGCGAAAATGAGTTTCACGAACTCACCTCATTAACTGACGACGGTCTTTAAATTTTATTACTTACAACCCAACAAATAAAAATACAACCCCAAACGCTAATAAAACGAACCTAAACGTATCGTTTAAGCTTAATTGTTGGGTATATTTGCAGGTTCTTATAAAGAAAAATTACCTACTAAACGTTTTCCTTCTCGAAATTAAACTTTATCGACCTTTAGTTTTCAACTTTTGCAATTTCGTTAGTTAAATTGAAAAATTTTATTCGGGACTCTTCCCACGAAAATGTACCTACACCTCTGTTAACGTTGTAATTCAGTTAATAAATAAGACCTTAAAACTTGAATAGGGTGGAAGCTAATCATATATATAAAAAGAAGATTTTGAGGAACCTCTAACCGGAAACTAACAATGGCTTTTGACTCAATTTATCCACTTACTTTAAATTGATTCTACAAAATTTTTTGATTTAGAAGTTTTTGGTACACACTTCATTTTGAAGAGGGGAAACCAAAAGAACAAGGAATACAGTGTTTCTCGTTTAAAACACACCCTTCAGAGGAAGGCCTGAAGCTAAAACAGTGATTCATTTTGATTGAATTTGTTGTCCTTACTCCTTACACACTAAATAATATTACCTATTTAGAAAATGCAAATTTTAAATGACATGCTTTTTGAAAGTCTTCTACTAAAGTCAGTTAAAACTCGTCGAGTATTATTTTTGTGTCCATAACAATCAGTTTAATAAATATAGGTTGAAGTAGGAAGGAGCAATTTGCATGGTCTGCAAACAGCAAACGAGCCGGTTCCTGTGCTACTGTAGCGCAATTGTCGCAATCTCGTTGAATATATTTACATGAAAAACAGGCCAGCAATCAGAAAAACACAGACAAAACACATTATTTACTTAAAAAGTAATGCTTGCCATGTCAGAAATTTATAACTCTCTCTCTTTCTCTCTACATTTTCCGGCTTAAAAGTTACAAAGGTGCGAATCGATCGTAGATTCTCTCTCTCGTGTTCAACAATTCACGCAGACCGTGACTTCGAAACAGATATAATTTCTTCTTTTGTTAAAAGTATCACTGACAGTTGCCGAAAATATTTCACTGGGACCACATAAAAGGTAATATGAGTCGCAGACTGAAAAAGTGTTGCGGATAAAAGTGAATAAATCCCGTTTTTTTTTTGGTCGTGGAGAACGAATGATCATATAACCGCAATACATAAAGTTTCGTCTTCGGGGGAGTTATGAAAAGTTGTGTTCGTGGATTTCAAAGTATAATGAAGTTAGAAGACGGCTAAAAACGTCATTAGGTATTGATTTTAAAAATCAGTGGTGGATCCATTTCGGGAAAGATTTTCGTCTAACTACCTGGACCTCATTTTCTTCCTTGCTTCAACCCTTTCAAAGGTAGAAGAAAGAAAATATAACACTGAAATGTGAAATCCCGTGCAGAGGCGGTTCTCTTTAAATTACTTCCAACTACCTACTACATATTTTTTTTTCGTATGCTTAACAATTTGGAAATTTTGATTGTCGTATCATTCGAGGGCTATTAAAACATAATTAAAAAGATAATGTTCATTAGCAATTTTCAGTAAACGTGCTTTTGCAAAATAACATTTGCAGTGATGTTTAAATAGTCAATATCATTATTTGACGAGAGAATTGAAAAGAATTTTTGTATAGAAAAATTAATTTTCTTTCATTATTAGAAAGTCAAACACTTATTATGTACGTGAAAATACGTATACAAAACCGAATCTTTGAATTTTAACTTGAAAATACAGGTTAGTAACTACAGACAAAACCGTTTAATTTTTTTGATCAATTTTGGTAAATACAGTAAGAAGATTGTTTGCAAAATTTTGTAGTGTAATACCAAGTACTGGAAAAGGAAAAGCTGTTTTCGATTAGTTTATACTTAAAAATACATAAAATAACAGGATGTGTGTAAATTACGAGATATCCAATAATTTGTCTTGTGACTGTAAATCGTGATAGTGCAACAATTTTTATCAATGCTAATATTTATTCTGTATCTGTTTGTTTTAGATGAGTAATTAATTGAAAGCATAAACTTGTATCAACAATAAAACGCATTTACTTTTTTGAAAATTTAACCTTTCAATTAATCTCTCAAAAGTTACTCCAGGCTGGGATGTCAGTATGCGAACTCTGCATACCAGTCAATAAAATGAACCCCAATTAAAAACAGACACACGGGAGCGCACCCGACATTTTAGAAATTAAAATATATTTTTTTTTTATAATACTGATTTTATTTTTTTTGTCGATGATTGCTGAGCATAGATATAATAATAAAGATAGAGTGAGCAAGGTATGGCAGCTCGTACAAGTGGAAGTGCATCTCTGGAAGAGGGTGAAAGATAATCGGTTGACCTATCTCTGCCTTTGTCTACTTGTATCTGATTGGCGGTTGGCTTTTTATTCTGCAACTACTGACCGAATTCGAAGTCAAAACTGTAATGGTACGATGCGCTAATCGGAAGTAAATAGACAAAGACAGGCAGAACATAATTGATTCTTTTTCACCCTCATTCAGACGTGCTCTTCTATATAATATTACCTCTATATTTCCAATCCTCGAAGTTTATAGATACGTAATAACAAAACTTATTTGCTTTCAAGTTCTTTTGCGCTTTTGTTATTATCCATCTAATAGCTAAATAGAGGCAGCTTTTTATTCGAAAACTTTGCCCAAATTTCAGAAACCAGGGAACTTGAAATCATCTCGTAATAATTAAAGGGTTGTTAGCTTCTGTGTTTTCTTACTGGTGTGACAGTAAATTCTGTTGTAAGCGAGAATTTTTACGACTGTCGGCGTTTTACATAATATTAATGCAACTCGCACTCTACATGGTTATAAAACACAGCACTGTGTGTTAACTTTACTTCGGCGACATTACATATATGGTTTTATTGACGCTTTAAAAAACATCTACAAACTTTTCTGTAAGCCAACAGTAAAAACTAATACTACGCGGCAAAAGACTAATAATACAAACACACCCTTGCGCAGCTTAGTCTTAATCGGGCTATTAAAGTTTATTCGCTGTAACATGTAGGTTACTTTAACATTCTATGGTTTTTATTTCTAAGATTACGAGGTAGGTACTTACGTATAATTGTAATGGAATCAAACTAATTTTTGATCCGAATTTCAAATCGAATATTCATTTATTCAAATTTTTCCAAAAGATCGAATTGTTCCTTAATTTTTCAATTCAAATTTTTTTAGAGGCCGTTTTCCATTTCACCGTTGTTCTTCTTTGAAAGACTATAAAACCTGGTTACTCTATTGACGTTAGCATTGGACGATAATGGCATGTCACACTTTTCGCTATTGTAAATATTTAATACGTCTAACACTAAGGGCTGAATTTCACAGTAGAATAAGCATTAAAATGTTTATTGAACCTATCTTTCCCAACCCTGTTTCCTAAAAGTTATAATTCGATTCAAAACTCAAGGGACCTGTTGTTCTTTTGTGCTATTCAACCATTAATGTTCAAAAGGGATCTCTCTCTTGGTAATGACATACTTGTCACTGACCTTTAAGAATTGCTATTAAAATTTACGATGTCCAAAAAGTCGCTCAAATTTAGCCTGCTTTTATTGTCCATTACAAATCTTAAACAGGTACTATTACCGAAATACAAGAAATATTTACGTTTAGTACTACAGTTTTGTTTGGAATTTGTTTTTTAAAATAAGTATGTTAAAGTTAAATGTAGGTAGTAGCGTTGTTTTCCATAAATTTAATTTAAATATGGACACGCATTGTAATTTTCGCAATATGCAAAGCACCCAATTTAAATATCAAAAAAAAAATCATGCAGTCAAAACTTCAGTTTTGTTTGGAAAACAAATTATTCATTCAGGGTCAATTCACTTTGAAGGGTTAATGATACGACATTGGATAAACAAATACAATGTAGTGTTTTCTATTAAGTATTGATTATTTAATATGAATTATTCAATAGTTTAAAAAATCTATAAGGCAATTACATTTCCATTAAAATGCAATGTTTGATGTCAGTAAACAACTTTTCAACTTACTTAACATTTTATTGGTTACTATAATGTCATTAAATAATTTTAAAAGTTTATGTTTAACTTTATTAATTCGTACCTTTGCTTTAAGAATCAAATAATTTTTTTTGCGGTATTTGAAAAAGTATTATTAAGAATTCTGTTTGTCTTTTGTAACTAATCGATCTACTGTTAAGAAAGATGAAAACTGAAAAAGTAGGAGGCATAAGAAATCAAACAAAAGTTGAATGAAAGGGCTAATATTTGAGGCAGTAATTTTACAATCCAAACGTGTGAAAAGAAACCTAGAGAAGTGTTAACCGTGTGACACCAGAAAACGTTTTACTTAGTATGTTATTGTAAATTAAATTTGCAGATTTACTATATGTATAGGTATTCAACTATCTTACTAAGTGTAACTTTTACAACATTTTGTAAAAACTGTTTTTAAAAAAACATCTTTGTTTATATTTAATATACCTAAGTACTTACTAAAACACTTAAAGAATACTATTTAAGTAGGGGTACATGATTTTTTATAAAAATATATAAATGAGATACAAAGAAAAATACATACTTGACACTGTATTCGAAATCATTAAAAAAAAATTCTTTTGTGTTTCTTGAATCAGTTTTCTTTTTTGGTTATAGTTAATTATGCTTTGTTCAGTTTTAACAAGTATTTCTAATGTTGAAAATATTTTTCTGTAATTACCAACAACATATTTGGTGAATGTGGAACGCAACATGGGGGCATATGAAAGAGAGAATGGGCTTTTATGAGTGAAACTTTCCGGAATCGGGGTTCTTTTCTGGGTATTAGTACGGCAGGAATCCATCATAAAAGCATTCCGCGCATCTCTGGGCCATTAATATAAACGTCATATTTCCTTTTTAACCTTTTAGAGCGACGAACGTGATCAAAACTGTTATTGATTGCTGCCAGTTGGGTAGCTATTCGTTCGTACGTTCATTTTGACTAACAATAATATGGGGTCACACCAATATCATCGTTTTATTATTCGAAAAATTCGCTACGTCCTGCCCTGTATTTATACGTTACTGATATAAATGTTAAATAAGTAGCTGCATTTTATCAACGTTATTTTCGAACTGTTGCCGTCGTGAGTGTCGATAAATTCCTTATCTAAATGAGAAAGGGGGTAAAAAGAAATGAGCATTTTACTCGAATTTCGAATGGACGTAGGTATACCAACTGAGGCAAACCATAAAATTAAAGCATCATTGTGTCCAAATGAGGCAACGCAGGATGAACCTAACCTAACCTAAACAATTCTCATGTTTCTCTAGTACTTAAAATTAAAAGCGCCTCAGTTGGTAGTGTTTTAATGAGAGTCACCTCAGTTGTTACATGCTCTTAATAAAATCTATTATTTTATTAATTAATTCCATAGAGGATATGAACATTTAGAAAAAAAGAAACTGGAAATACGAAAAGCACGCGTTATTTTCAAAAAAAGAATTCATTTAAAATATACACTTTTAATGTCTGTTCCATTATGGTCAATTATACCACGGAATGTGTAAGTACTAAAGTTTTAAAAATGTTATTGTTGTAATAGATGGAATACTTTTGATAAACAAAAAGACAAATACAACGTTCGTCAATAATAAATAATGATACAATCATTATGACAATGACTTTTATATATTTATAAAGTGCAATTCCAAAGAACAATAGGTTGGTGCTTTCAAAATCGAACATGTATAATTTTTTTGTAAAACACTTAACATTGATCGATTATTCATTGTTTTATGGGTGATTGTTGATTCTCAGAAATTGCTTTTTGTCGTCGGTAAATACCATCATATCAATTAAAATGTAATCGTCAACATCGTGATTCCGTTTGATGTTTTTGAACATAAAACATGTCTGACAATCAATTTATAACAATCGATTACGAATTTTGTGCGTTCATATAATTAAATTAAAACGAGGTAAAACATGTGACTTAAAGTTTAAATGAATTAAGGTGATAAGAGGAATAAAATAATAATAAAAATTGTACCAAAAGTAGTAAAAAAGCGTACAGTGAAGTAATCCTACGATATCACTCTGGGAAGGTTAATTACGTCTTAATAGGGGTTGCTATTTTTGTTCTACTTGTAAAATAAGCAAAAAAAAAGGTAATCATTTGTGATTTCCATCACACTGTATTAATGAATAATTCTGATTGTGTTCTAGAAATTTAAGGGCGATTTACTACTGAATATTGAACTTTGAATAGTAATTTAGACTATTTTTAAAAACCTAATCAGAGATGATTTTATTTCGTATTCTTGATAAAAGCAGACTATTCTCCTATTTTTCGCAAAATCATTTCCGCTGTAATAATGTTCATAATTATTGCATTAATTAACTTTAAAAATAAAAATTAAACGATTTTATTGTATTTTTAATTTAAATAATTATACCTATTATTGCAACCAAAATTATTCCGCGAAAAAAAGGAAAGAGAAAGAACAAAATCATCTTTAATTAGGTTTCTAAAATGGTCTAAATTATTGTTAAAAGTTCTATAAGTATTGAATATTATTGTAGATCGGAATTTAAAATAAAATAGAACAATTTCCTCTTCTTTTCTGTTATAGTCCGCCAAAGACATGAGCTGTGTAGGCTTCTTTCACACCTCTAACATTTCTTAACTTTTACCTGTACAAATCCAGGTATACATAATTATCCCTTGTGTGATTATTTCACAAAATTTTGAGTGTACGCTTTTTTCTTATATTCATAATTTTTGGTTAGGGGAATAATTTAATCCCTTATACTTTTATTACCTAAACCGAAGGATGGAGTTTGAGTTAATTCATGATAATGCCTAAATACGAATTAACTGGAATTTGCAAATTACCTTAACCGAATATGACTTCTGACATACCTACATATGTAGATGTGTTAATAATTCAGTAGTAAATTCTAATGCCATCTACATCTAAACGAAATCGATGTAGGTACGTATAATTTTAGTCTAGTTTTTCCTTCACACTCTAAGATAATGCTAATGACTTTCCTACTTTAAAACGTTACTACTACTACTACTGACGTATATAAATGACAGTTTCCAAACTTTAACCAGGAAGTTAGTGTTACCACTTCATTGTTTTAAATCGTATCTCGTAAACACATGCGTATGCATGTACAAAAGTGTTGCATATTAATGTTTATTCTAATTAATTCCACTTCATTTTCAGGCCATTAAATTTAGAATGAGAAAGCTTTAGAATTTTTAATTGCTAAATTTTTAGGTCATATTCATTTACAATTTATTAATATTAGATACATTCACATATTTATCCTGCTCTTATTTACAATATTGTACCTATTTATATAATATAGGTAAGCATTAAACACCTTAATAATTTTATTAAAAAATTAAAGATTAGAAACACTTTTCAAATAAGACAAACTTCTTCTAAAATGCTTAGTCTATACACCAAGTAATTGTAGTGACTTGTAATGCTTTGTTGATCAAAGTTCCTAATACCATCATGATTTCTCCACTTGGAGTTTATTAAAGAGGTCATTTTTGAGTTATTTTGTTAACTCGAGTATATGTATGGAGTCCACCGTAAATATCCATCACCATCTTAAGATTAGTGCAGTAATTTAAGTTAAAATGACGTTAATACCCTTATGATTATTCATGACTAATTTAGTCACCGTCATCGTGTCGCGCTAGAGCATATTAAATATATATTTTCGAACTGCCGTTAGAGCAATTAAGACGAATGGCTTGGTGGCAGCAGTTGGTTTTTCTCGTCGTCGACTAAATTGGATACATAATTGCAACAACCGTCTGCAGGTTCATTAGCTCAAATTTGGCTGATGGCCACCGAAATGTCGATCTATTTCTGTAAGCGCTAAATGAGCCATGATTTTTTTTATCTGGTCACGCACCTTTTTTATTCGAATCTACCCTTTGTAGTTGTTGTTATTCGGTCTATTGCACCAGGTCAAATAGTGGTGTAAATTTTTTATTTTATTTGCAATCTCTTTCCCATGGTAAAATACAGCAGTCAAGTCGTCTGCTAAAAGTACTACATAGGTATAAGCTGCACTATTTAAACGAAAAAAAAATACTTAACTACGATATTTATTGTTTGTTACAACTGCAATAAATTGAACAATTAGAAGAATAAACAAAAAAGTTTATTAGTCAATTTTGTTTAAATACTTTACTCATGCGTAGATAATTTCATAACATTTTTTTACAGCTTTCAATTGCGTCATTTCTTAAGACTCAAAATATTTCATAGTAAAAGCATCCACTATCTTTAAATATGTAAAGTAATACAAATTGTTCACGTTTTTAAGGCTGACATTTTTTTAAGCTACTTATAAACGCATTTTCCGTTATTTTATATGGTTGCATCATTCGTATCAAATAACAGATAGATTTAATTTTCTATGTAGATATTACCATTCGTTTGGATTATCTTAAGAGAACGGTTAATGAGACCGGAATTAAATTAAATTCAAAAATAAATTTGGGCTTGTCTGGTATTCCTAAAGCACGTAATACTGAATAACTGCATAATAGTTTCTATTATGGATAAACCTAAACGGATTAAATGATCATTTAAACTTTCCATCATACATAATATTTATTACATAGTGCGTAATAAATAATTACAGTTATAACCGTTATTTTTTATTTATACAACATATTTGTAAAAAAAATTCATAAAACGGAATTTAGGAATTTTTAGGTTTCAGTATACCTACTTTTGTTAATCCATCAAAAAACCTTGCTCCATTTTTACAATTTGTTTATGATAAAATGTATTTTCATTTTTATATGTAAACCCACGTACATTGATAACATTTATTGGCTATTTTCATGGCAATTATTGCAATAATAAAGCGAAAGCTTTCGATTTTATTGTAACAAAATGTTATACCGTGAATAATTAAAATGTAAATGTAACAACTTTATTTCCAGCCTGATGGCATTAATGAAGATTAAATGCTGACAAATTTCAGTTTTCATTTATTGTTACTATAAAACTAAAAACAGAGTAATCAAACGATGGCTGATGAAATTTATAGATATGAAAATTTTGAGAAATGATTAACATTTGCATTTTTTCATTGTACATATTTCTAAAAACTCTGTTTCAGTCTCTTATACGGATGTGTTTAAAGTCAGTTCGTTTTAAAAACACCCTTAGAAATAGCTACAAACTTTACGGAAAAAAAGAATTTAAACCCTCGATTTTACAAATGTATATTATATTTTTAACTTTTTCCATGATTTATTCAGAAAGCAGTTATTAGTGATCAATTTCATGCAAATATTAGTTTTTTACAGTCTTTTTTATGATAAAAATAAAAATTTGACCTTAAAGCGTCATGTGAGCCGTCTCGTAGAGTAGGTGTTTTTTTATATTAATTACTCACAAGTGTTTATGTCTCAATTGCAAAAGCTTTATAGCAACAATTAACCTTTTGATATAAGGTACTTATATTTGTAGGTACAGTTGTTTCTAAGGACGCCAAACTTGCACGTATCTGATAGAGTTGATATCAAACTATGGAATCTTACATTAAACATCGAATTTACTTTTTATTAATAGTATTGATATTGGTACTCCAGTTTTTCAGATTAGTTGAGTTATCACAATTTTATTTTAAAAATATTAGCAACATGCAAATTACATTTTAAAAAATCGCGTTTCCTTTCGGGGATGGATTGGCCCACCGGGACGCCGAAAGTTCCCTGTTTTTTTTTTATTTTTGGTAATAAACTCGAGAACTGAATTGCCACTAGTATATCCAAAAATTGGAAAAAAATTGAACATAATGTCTTAATTTTTTTCAAACAACACTCGGTTTAAAAATATAATTTTGTCTGTAAATATGGACGATTTTATTTGTTTTATTATTTTTTTAATTACATTATTTAATTTTCTGGGTAGGTACTTGCAACTAATAATGTTTAGCCCTACTACAAATTTTGTATATCTTCTCGCTTGATGAATTAATTAATTGAATTATTCTCGTTGAATGTGCTTATAATGATAAACGTCTTTATTAAATGAAGCAGATGGAATGGACAACATATACATCTTGCGTACTTGTATCAATTTAAATCGTTTCATGTCGTTCTTTACATATATTATAATTTACAATGCACTTGAATGCAATTCCTTTATTAAAATGACACTCAATGTCTTCATGAAGTTCGCATTACACTGATAATTCCTTATGTTTGCGATGACATTTCGTGCAATTGCTTCTATATTAATTCGTCCTTCATAAATCGTTTAATTTAAATCGAACCAGAAATAAATTAGTGAAAAATTTATGTAAAAAAATAAGCGACCCTGTCGGTTTTGTACAGTACTCAACTGATTCGTTGGTAAAGAATATTTTTTAATTAGCTGTCATTACTGCAATTATAAAATAGAGGAATTGAAATATTTAAGCGGTTACAATTAATCTTCAGAATTTAATTTTCACTCCCTATGTCATCATAATGTCAAATTTTGAATTGTGACATTAGATATTATCTACCACAAATCCTTTGTTATCAACATTAAGTATACCTATTTTATTTTTCAATTTACTTTCTAATGTCTAATGTCATTTTAAGATATAAATGACTGTTAATTTAACTGTCATTGATAGATATTATGTAAACAATTTTAATAATTAATTTAAGTATGATTTTATCTCTTCTGCATTCCCTTCTTTTCTTTTCAAAGTCAAGTCCCTGTATTCCTGATTGATTATATTGATAACGTGCAACCGATAAAATAAATATATTAGTCATTTAGAAAAATAAAAGGTGTTACCTTCAATAAAAATGAGAAACGGGAGTAAAAGATTGAAAGCAAGCGTTCAACGCGCCGTGTAATAATGTTTAATATTAATTGCATTAACTATTTATTTCATTATACTCAGGTATTTATCGCTAATTACTAATTACTTAATGCTGTTGAACATTTTTGTAACAATAATTTGTTGCAAATCAGCAATTTTCATTCGTTCTCAGAAAATGCTTGTGCATTTTTTTTAATTTGTTTGTAACTTGTTATTAAAAGTATGTCAATTAGTAATTATATGTAACTAGATACATAACATGTGTAGGTATGTACATTTGACGTTAAAAATACAGTTAAAAAAATGCCACGTTTCCAAGTACTATTTTTACAGTATTGATTTAGCATTTTTTGAAATAAGCACGTTGCAGTTAAACTATATTGAAAAAATTATATCTGACACGCTATTTTTGTTTATGTGGCTTGAAGATTTCCTGCCGGAAATGTTGTAAATTTCCATGTTGTGTAAAATATTGAATTTGAGTAACTGTTACTAAAAATTACGTTTTTGTTTTTCAAATATTGAATGGGTAGGTAGGTACTAAACATCATTAAAGAAATATATAGCTTCAAATGCAAAAGGAAAGTACTTAATTTATAATTTTCTCCTTAAATCATTCTGGAAATTCCACCTACCTCGTTACCACCGTTAACGAAGGCCAGAGCGCTAACGCGCAGCGTCATATGATGAGGTCCTTCATAGGGAACTGTTTTCATCTTACAGCCGATGTATTTATCGTGCAAACTTTGTTTTGATCGCGGATTATTATTGAGGAAGATCAGAAGAGCGTTTGTGCAAGTTTTTAGTATTGGCAAATAGTTGCTATTATTTTTCATTTATTATCTACAAAAAGACTTTTATACTTTTTTCGTATCTCACGGTTTGGGCTACGTAAGCGTCGAAAGATCGAAATACACGTTTTGCAAAACTTAACGCTAAATAAAAAGTAGCAACATTTTTGTCAGCTTAAAAGTTTTAACAAATGCTCATCTGACCTTTCTCTACAAGAATCCGCGATAAAAAAAATTTTGGACGAAAAAATTTTCTTGACCATTACATTAAAACTGTTTTCTACGAGGACCCTCGTATAATACGCTGCAAATCTGCACTCTGGCCTTCTTTAACGATACTAACGCCTACCTACATGTTTTCTGTTTCCTGTTTTGTTTCTTTTAAGAATCATTAGTTTGAAAAGAATACCAAACATAATGTATAGAATATCTACGTCCTTTTGTAGAAAGGAACTGAAATACGACTACATATTACAAACGTAAATGACATTTATTGTCAGTTTTGTAAAAGGGGGTACTCACGATATCATACATAACGTTGATAAAAAATGTCATTCACGTATGCCAGTGGTTATTTTAGTTACATAGTAGGCAGGAATATCAGCCTTTGGTAGTGTTATGAGGACAATGCCAAGTTGTATGTATTTCTCGTGTTTCACGCTTACACAAAGGAAATCACTTAAATGCTAGGTAGGCGGCGCGGCTGCTTTCACTACGCAATGGGCATTCATTATGTAGAATTAAAATTGTGCTGATTGACATGACATTCTTTTTCGTACTTGCTGTTGTCGTGTTGTTTGTTCTGTTCGTCCTGTAATTTCGTTTTCGTTTCGTTATCCTCGCATAACGTTAGTCATAAACTGTGACAACGCGAATGTTTCGTTCCAACCCACTAAAGCCGCAAACAACAAAAAAAAAAAACCAAAAATAAGTTATGTGGGTACATCTAGCAATTTGATGTTAATGGTTAAAACAAGGCGTGGGTTTAGAAAAAAAAATCGTGAAGAACATGAAACAAGCGAAAAATTCCATTATCTACCTATGTAATTTGTTATTTCTATAAGTATGTATAGCTTCCATTATAAATGATGTAAAGTCAATTGATGCGTGCTCGTTTCAGCACTTGCGTGAAAACCTCTCATTTCATCCCCCAAGTTTTGAAATCATTATCATCTTATTTATTAACCTCCCATTCTTTCATAAGAAATTTTTAAGTAAGTAAGTATTCTTCGTATTATGAGATTATGACTAATGAGAACCAATCACAAGAATATTTATATTTACTTACCTAATTGCCGAATTCGAATACTAATAGAAATTTCTACCTGGAATATACTATGAATGTTGCTAATTTCCCACATCGTGTTTGAGGCAAATTTTATAACCATAACGTGTTCTGAGTATAAACATTTGGGTGATTTTTTAAGGGACAAATGGAAAGTATTTACGTGACATATTTTGACTAAAACATTTGATCATTTTTCTACTTCGACGTGAAATGTAATTTATTACGAATGCTGCCATTGGAAATTACATATTTTCTGTTTCTTATTCACAGTTTTTTTAGACTGGGTTTTATTCATTTTGCAAAAAGAAAAATAACTAATTAACATATTTTAATAATATTGATTCCATGATGAGTATTTTCCTAAATTGATGATATTGCACATTACCTTCTTTCAAATGCGGTTGTAGTGGAATCAACAAAAAATACGTCCATTTCCAATTATTGCAAAATTTTAATAAAGCAAAGAAATAATGACTTTTTTGTTTATTTATATGCAGTCGTTCTTTTCAAATATTATATAGTGGAGGTACATATACTTATTCGCGTAAGCGGAAATACCTATTTTGGAATTCCGAGTTAAAAAACTTCCAAGTTCTTTATATGCAGTTTATTGCAAGAAGTAAATTAATATTAATGAGATTAATTAAAAATAGCCGTGTGTAAGTTATAGTCGTCACTACCCTTGGAATGTATTACATTTGTTAACAAACAATACTATAAAAGTGTCAGGTAAAGAATATGTTGAACAGATGGCAATTTATAAATAATAATTATTGTTTAATTTTTATAAACAAATATTAAGAGAGAATAAATCTGGTAATTAAATTTAAAGTGAAAGCCAAACTCAATGATAATAATTTCGAATAAATGCATATGTAATTAAGATATTAAAATCAAAGGAATTTATTTTCATTTAATGTCTAATTTAAGGATCTATTAACTTCCAAAAAAAAAATCGTTCGAATTCTTAGTCGAATATTAAGATAATTAGTCGGTATTTTTATTTTTCGATAAATTGAACTTTCCTATAAAAAAGGAATATTTAGCCCTATGCAAAGTCAAAGAGATACTCATCAAAAATTATCTTATTATACTGATTTTTTAATTTCATACACTCCCACTAAAATGTCTTTTTTTAATACGCAGTATTGTCGTTTTTTAATTGAAAATAAACCATAAATAATTAATTTTTGTGACCTGAAATAATTAAATTCTACTCATGTTCTTAGTCTGAGTTTTTATCCTTCATATTTTTAACATAATGTATAGGTAGCTTAACATTAAAATCTTCTGCTCGAACTTAAATCCATGGGTTATCTTATCTTTTTTATTTTTATTTTTGAGGTGTGTATCAAGAAATGCTTTTGAACATTGAATTTTTGATTAATGACTGCTTACCATCTTGGTAATTTATTTCGTGCAACTATGCAGAACAGTTAATTATGGCAGCTGTATAGAAGAAGTAGGTACACACGTTCTCGAGAAAGTAATACAGACATAAATATCTGGTGATAAAATAACAGTTCCAAGAGATTTATTTCCATAATCCAATGGTTGTTCATTTCCAAGCCCGGTTGGAAATGTTGACCAAGGTTGCTCAAGCCCATTTAAAAATATACAGATAATATGCAGATTTTGGTCCTCCAAAATTAGCCCCATACAAAAATGATCATTTCGCAGAAATCCACGTACTTATATACATTTTAATTCCACATACAAAGTCATCAATATTTAGTTATAAAAGAAATAGAAATTTGAAAGAATCTGCCCCTGCTGCAAGCCTGAGGTTATTCATATTTATTACTCCTTTTATATCTGCACATGTACCTACCTGAAATATTTATTGTTGACGATAGTAAGATACATTAATTTTGTTGGGGTAACTCACCCTTCGAATTTAAGTTAACTTGGGACACGTGAGGGGAACTTGAATGGTTTTGCTCCGATTGCTTTTAATACAGAGTAAATGCGGAGGGTGATTTTTTTTTATGAACCGAGAATACATTAACGTTGAAGAAAAAATAAAAAAAAATTTCCTACGGAACTTAAAATTTTTTCGGGCCAAATTTCCTTTAGAGCATAGTTAAAAATTAAATCAGTTTTGAAAGAGTAAGAGTACCGCACATTTTTGATAAATTTAAGATTTACCAAAAATGAATGTTGGTACGAAATAAACAACTAATTTCTAGTTTATAACATTTATACAGAAAGCAGTAGGCATTAAGATCTATTCTTACCAAAACATCATATTCATAGTATTCGTTGTGTTCTGTCGTATCTTCATCTACTTACTTCCAATTAGTGACAGTCATTAGATAATGTTGTGTACTTAATAACTTACTTATAAATTAATCTTTTGAAATGGAAAATTCAGGGACAAAAATATGATTAAGGCCATCAGTTATTAACCTGAACCTTCGAATTATCGACGTATTATATTTACAATTAGTTTATTTAATCGTAGGTCACGTTGCTGAACCATCAGTAAGTAAAATCTAAATAATCTATAATAAAAAGTATAATACATAAATAACTTTTTTTTTCATATTATTCAACCGTGTCAAAAAAATATAATGAGTAGGTAAGTAATTAAAATTAAGCTGGAAAATTGACTCGGCTTGGTGTACATTGTATCCATAACAATTTTTGGAAATAATAATTTTTTACATCCTGTTCAAAACAATAAATAAGTAACATAAATTTATTTTTTTCGAAAATAAGGAATAATAGTTTCCGCACATTTGTAAGAACCTAAAAAAATAATTCAAAATTAAAAGTGTTTAGAAATATCTAATCGTAAGTAATTTTCATTCATATATGATTAGGGTGACCATTCCTCCCGAATTTTCCAGGACAGTCCCGGATCAAAGCCCTGTGTTCTGTAGATATTAGATATTTATACCTACTTATCTATTCTTACAAATTAACATTTTCATTTTGAAAATTTTAGAAATAGGTAATTAATACTAAAAATTACTTCATTATGTGGGTTCTTTCCGGTTTACATTTTTACTGCATAGCCTTAAAAATATAAGTATTTGTTATGAAAATGCTATTAGTAAATGGCGGTTAAATATCAATAAATATTAATTATGATCTATTGTTATAATTTGAATATTCTATATGTTATGTTTGTCGCACGTAGTTAAAATCAAAACTAAAATTTAACAAAATGCCAAAGAAGTAATTTCCTCAATAACCCCCGCTGTGTTTTTTAATTGCTTAACTGTCAGTGATTTAACCGCTCGGTAATTAGCAGTGTAATTGAATTTGAAAGCAATTGTATTCATTTAATGATATGTTAGTAGATACCATATAAAAAGTAGAATGTATTATTTTATTATAAATGCGATATCATTTAAACCAGGTTATTATTATCAGATTTAGAATAGCCTTATTGCTATGGAAAAACATTGAGCCTTGTTTTGTAATGATAAAGTGAGAAATCCCACAAATTCTATAAATATTAATGTTGTTTTTAATAAGAAGTTGCGCACTAGTTGATCTGACTGACAGAACTTTTACAGCATGAAATTTCAGTTTCTTGTTTTCCATAAATTAAATAAATTTAGATATTTTGTACTAAATTTTATTTAAATTATGTCAGCGTGTCACAGAATAGTGATGAATACTTACAATTGTTCTAATTCTTTTTTTCTTTCTTTACAGGTAAATTAACAATTATACATTGCAACCAATAATGGACATCTATAAGGAATTCAATCCTTTTTCATCATGAATGTACGTATGTATCAAACATATTATTATTTAATTAAAAAAAAAGTACTGCCTTTTCTCGTAAATCACAGGGTGTAACTTAGCGTATATACCCGGGTAGTTTGCCTGAGGAAAGCAGTATTTAAATTGGGGGTGTTTTTATGAGGGATCATACCTTTCAGTTTTTAACTACTGAACCATCAACCGTCCTTCTTACAAAATTAAAAGACGACAGTAAGTTAATGTAGTCTTTAAAGTTCTTTTTATACATGCCTATTTTTTTTTTCTACCCCTTATTGATGCCGTTAACACGCTAATAAAATATTCTAAAATGAACACCGTTTCGTTGTGAGCCCACGAAAGCCTCGTAAATATGCTTATTTATATGCTACAGAAAAATTCACGTTTATCTTATTTTACGGTACAAGGCGTAACCAATTTATTATTTAAGCGAATTATAAATGTATATGGTTCAGCTTATATACATAAGTCCACAATTTATTGATAATAAAAGACATAATGTCCAGTTATACATGAGTAATATAATGAATGGCAAGATGAGTTTATGTAAGATTAATAAAATGAAATGTAGTTAAGTAATTGGTAAGCGCATACTTTGAGAAAATCTGGACTGATTTGGCTAATTTCTTAGTTGTAATGTTTGAAATGGTCCTATTCGGATTTCTATGGAAAAACGTTTCCCGGAAAATTGGAAAATTTGAGGAAATTTCAAATGATACTTTTGTGTGAATTTAACTTACAATTAGAATAGTATTAGGTATTTAAAATGTATAGTATGGTGGATTGTTTGTAAAACATTTTGTAATACTTAAAAAAAATACATGTATAAGTGAAAAACACGTGTGTTTCTTTCACTAAAATGTTTATTACCTAATTCTGATGAAGTTCGATTAAGTGGTCTGGAAAATTTTTAGGCCAAATCTGGAAAAACAAGTAAGATAAAATCAAAAAGAAAATAATTAATTTGATTGACAATTGATACTGAAATTTTGAACATCTCATGATTTCAAATTTTTTGTTTTTGTTAACGTTAAATTTTATGTTTCTTAACTTGATTACAAGGGGCTATAATTTTTTTTAAAGTCATTTTGTTTTTAATACTGCACAAGGATTTCATTACTTACCAGATATTATTTCATCAAAATTTAATTATAAGATAATTACTGAACTTATAAAAATTATTATCAATTTAATACATCTTTTTATCAAATTTTAATTATGATTATTGATTGTCTGTCAAACAGGATTTTAAAAATCCTACGAATATGTGTTGTGTGTTTTCGTACTTTAACCGTGTTTACTTAGAGGCAGACAATGAGTAATTGTTTTATTGAATCCTTGGATTACTTCATTTTGTATTTAACATAAACGTCAATATCTGTAACTACTATAAAAAACAGATAATTAGAACATCTCCCCAGTTTTTGCACTCAATAAAATTTATATTAAGTATTTAATTACTCATTTTATTAAAAGTAAATATTAAGAACTTTCTAATGAAGGATTCAAAAGCATGCAGAGTTTCTGCACTAATTGTTACAGCCCACTTCCTATAAACTTACACATATCATTACGTTCATATTAATTAATTAAAATATTAAAACGTAAGGTAGTTAATTATCACCTTCTTACTTACCTAGCAGACGTTAAAATATCCATTAGATGTAAAACGATTCCGCGTTCACAAATACCATACACCACACTGTGTCATAGGTCATCACACTTTCAATTATTTAATTAAAGTATTTTATATTATTAATATTGGTAAGCACTTTAGCACTTTTTACACCCCACAGGTGATGGCAACTGTAATAATTGTGGATTGGATAAGAATGAATAAAAAAAAAAACAGAACATTTGATTATAAAAACAGTAACACGATTTATTTGTTTTATAAGCGTACTTTTACTATGACTAGCTGTACATTATATATATAATATATATATATATATAGCATATTTTATACATATTCACATTTTTTTGTTGTGGTCGAGCAAGGCGACCGCTCGAATCTTATCTGTTATCGTAATTATATACACTTGATAGATAGTTCTTTGGTCTAGCTATTGTTTAGCCATATAGTGTATGTATATACTTAGTAAAATACCAAGGGTCACAATCAGATCTCCGAAAATCTGATGCCTATGATTCAGTATTATCATATCATTATCATCATCATCATCATCATTATTATTACTAGATAAATGTAGGTATACACAAGCGAATAGCCTGAGATAAACGACGACGCTGGAAAAATAAGATCTACACATCACTATATACTTCTTTTTTCATGTTACAGTCGTATAAGGCCAATTTTATTTGGCTGCATCTTAATCAATTAATAATATTAATATTTAGGAAAATATTACAGCTACTACAACTGTTGTTCTGTTCAAAACGAAAGACATAAACTAACAACTAAATTTCGACTTCGCGATATACAATAAACTAGGTTTATTATCTAATTTTAGGTGGTAGGTAATTAATGTAATCATTGAATGGATCGAGTATCGGTATGGCATCTGTAGAACAAAATAAAAACTTAAACTCACCCTAGTCAAAAAATATACCTAAATTTGTTTTTGATCTTCGTTTTAACTGTTTTTGATTGCTTTAATCTGCATTCAGTAAAGGAACTAGGTAGTCTATATCTATTTTTTATTATTTTTTTGGGGCTAAAATGTGAACAATTCTAGCAAAAAGAGACTAAATTTGAGAATAAAAACAGACTTAATTTAAACTTTAAAAATTATAGACCAACTTTTTTTGATTTGAACTGTATTTTTAAAGTTCAAATTATGTCTGCTCTGATTCCAATTTTTTTTAATTATTGAAATTATAGTCTTAAAACAGATTAACAATTGTTAGAATAGCAATCAATAACGGTTCAATTGAACTTTTTTTTTTGAGTTCACTTAATTAAAAGATTTAAATAAATAGTTCAATTGCGTGTTGCTTAGTCGAAAATCGACTTTTGGACTTGTTTTAACAAACAATTAGACTTATTCCTAATTTGATAATTCACTGAACTGAAAAAATATAATATCTACAAAATGAACATTTTTAGTCTAACTTCAGTCAAAAACAGATCAATATTTTTTGATTTGGGGTGATTGGTTTGATGCTGATGTCAATAGAAGTTCTATTTCTTTTTTGTTTTAATGGGCACTAAACGAGAAAATACGTTGATCCTTTTTATAATACTTAACGTCACAACTGCGACCGAATATTGAATGGTTTCAGAACCTTGTAATCACATAAGCCGAATCTAATTTATTTAATTGATTACTTTAAGAATTAACCAATCATTCCGTAAAGATCTTCGGCCTTCGAACGTAAAACACAATTTAAAAACGGTAAAATTATTTTCGTAGCAGACCCCATAATGGATTCATTGTTGTGTAAAGGTTGAATTAAGATAAAAATTGAAAAGCAACGGTCTCGGATTATTAAAAAAAAAAAAACTTTAGGTACCTACAACCGCATGTCTAATAACAAAAGAATTGATCGATCTGGAAAGAATTATTATTGTGAAATATTTTAATCCGAAAAATTAAACATTATATTTTTAAATTGGGTATTAGTACCTACACAATATTTCCTGCACAATTTATTCAGCGGCAATCGTAATCGATTTCTTATATTGAAATAAATTTCATTAAATTTGTGATAACTAAAGGACTTACCCACTTGATTTTGAATACAGATATTAGGTCAAAAATGGTACGATAAGGGATCAAAGTATCTTTTCGTTTAGAGAAAAATTACTAAAAACGAATTCACATTCTATATAACACATCACTATTAATCAATCAATCGATTGGTTGGTTGACACCAGGAAAACATAAATCGTAGTAGATAGTAGAGTAGAGTATGACTACAACACGCCCTACAATGCTTTAATACAAAAATGGAAGAAAATAAAAATAAATTTCACCACAGCCGAAACGCTGTCTGCATTTATGTATGCTGTATGTAATTATGTACAATTTCTAGGAACTTTTTCTACAATTTCAGAGTTAGCTTCCCGTAAAGACTACACGACACGCCTTTTTTGTTACCTATGTATCTTACATACCGTCACAATAACACCAAATAAATATTAATGACAATATAATGCTGAGAGCTCTGACAACGAATAAACTACCTACAATAATAATGGAATAAGTAATAAAATTGGTTCTGAAATCAGTTTCCTTTTCTTTTACACTCACGAGCAGCAGTATCCACTCACTAGTCATTACATGTTCTGCCTGAATGTTTATTTTAGTATGTGTGCGATATAGTTACTGGGTATTATCTGTCTAACAAGCATATAATTATGATTACAAGTTTACTATTATTATCAGTGGTACCATTCAGCAATATTTCCGAAAATAATTAAAAAAAAAAAAAGAAAATCAATGCGACAGAAAGCATGGTGACAAACTTTTGGTACCTAAGTATTCGTTAGTTGCAGAGAAATAATTTCACTATAGGTAGATAGATAGATATCTTCTCTTCAATTTTGGCAACGTTAGATAATCTTGTCATAACGTATTTGACGGCACTTAAGGTGCCAATGATAAAAAAGACGAAATTGGTCACAGTTGCGGTGACGTGAAAGACGATGGGTGTCTCGTAGTACACACATATCTAGTTTGGCTAAGGCGTTTGGTAAAACTACGGAGTAACACAGAATCGGAGGGTCGTGACATTTAGTACACGAGGCACTATCAATAAATAAATTATGATTAAAACGCATGTCGAACGGTTAGGTTACAACAGGGAGACGAAAAAAGGTACCCTTACGGTGTAGTTTAGTAAGGTACGAAGGTCATCATTATAAATGGAACGTGCAGCAGTATAAAATTGCACTTAGCAAACAGTATAAAACGCTATTGGATATCAGCATCTAAAAAGAGCAATGAATGTAGAGTAATTGGTATCGTCAATTGTTTATTAACAACGTTAAATGGTAGTGTTTACGGTCGTTTAAGTGACACAATTAACAATGAAATAAATGGTACGGTAGCCAATTATCATGTCAGTGATAATTAATTTAAAAACGAGACGCTGATAAGAAGTTAAAAGTACTTTTGGGTTTAATTAATTTGAAACAGAGATGTATTTTCATTTCTCCCTTATCGTCAGCATCACGACGCACGGCGATGGTAACTAAGTGTCACGTCCTCCTAATCGTAAATAATAAGATTTGGTGAAATCGCGAACAGATTATTTTTGTTTGCGGTCGCGAAAAAGATTTACTTTTAATTACTCAGACGCTAAAAATACGAAGGCAGACTATGGTTTTGTGATTAAACCATCAGCTGAGAGCTTACTATTGAATATCGCACTTAATCTAACAAAAACCCTCCTAATTTTGAAAAGACAACGTTAATTCTTCTAATATATTGATAAACTAACCCTGACAATCAATAAATATAGACAGAAACAGTCGACAAGAATGAAAATAGTGGTATCTATAGACAGATAAGTGTAGGTATATCGTTTCAGTCAGTTTAAATTGTAGAGCATCATAAAAAGTTGCAACAAAAAAATGGAATCCCATTTCGGAAAAAACAACTGTAGGTCGAACAGCTGTTGGATCACTACCACGCCCGGAGCTGGGCGCATGCGCACACCCTAATACATTACACACTATTATCACAATGTTCCGGATCACATCACAGCCATCACACATTGTAGCACACTTGCTGAATTTGCGGAAACGTGGACGCAATCGGAAACTCCGACGTCATGTATGGTTGCAGTCTGTGTGCCCGGAGGTACTGACGGTACTTTCCGGAAAAGATGTGCTTGTTATCCGGCCGGTCCGGCGACCTGTCCGGATCTGTCCAGTGGCCGGAATCCGCGGAACCGGAGCTGTACGCGTTGCACCCGGAAATGTCTCTTTTGCAGCAGGATTGTTGCACTGCAGCCGCAGCTGATATCGGCACCAAGGGTGGCATCGGATCCCACATTTGCTGTTGTTGCGGCCGCGGCGGATGCATGGGAAACTGCGCCACGGCCGGCTGAGGTATCTGCTGCTGTTGCTGATGGTGAAGATGTTGCTGAAGTTGGTTATTGATCTGTTGGATTTTGGCCATTCTTCGTTTCGACGCGGGTGTCTGTTTCGTCGGCAGGTTGTTGATAAACGGGCTCCGCCGTTGACTCTCGATCTTGCGGAAATAGCAAGGGTGAATCATGAGCAGGGGTTCGTTACGAACGCCCGCCGGTGGCTTCGCCTGATTCGGCAATTCATATTCGACGCTACAGTCCACGTGAAGCGGTAACGAATAGTCCTTTTGCACGACAGGAGTCGTTTGTTGCACTAGGGCACTAGGTTGGGTCGGAGTCCTTCCTCCGACAATCGTGGTAGACTGTTGTTGCTGCTGCTGTTGGACCATTGCAGCAGTGGCAGTGATGGCAGCGGGAGTTGCAGAAGGAGGCACAAGCTCGTACGAAGGATAACACGCAGTCATATCTATACGTTCTGACCGACAGTCGGCCCTCGACTGACGTCGGTTCGACTGAGGCGTCGTGGCCACAGCCTGCTGCTGCTGCTGGTGGGGTTGACGCCACTGCCGGTCGTCGTAGTGATGGTGGGGGTAGGAAATCGATGCGTCTGCCGCGGACGTCGCTGCCGTTGCCGGCGCTGTCGACGACGACATCATCATCATCATCGGACCGTCTGCGAACGCGTCTATGCCGCGAATACTACTCATTCTCTATTTCGGTGTGTATAGAACACCGCACTAGCTTGTGATACGTCACCGTTATCGGTACCACACCTCCGCTAGCTCGCTAGCTCGGACTCGAACTGACTGACGGACGACCGAGAGCGTAAGCGTATGGCATCCCATGCCATGGAGAAAACGACGCAAAGCGAACACGGCCGGCGCGGCTGCATTTGCCATGCCATGCCGGTAGTCGCATCATCGTCTTCATCGACGCTGACGACGCGGCGCGGCACGGCGCGACCTACGAATGTGTGCCGTGCCGTAGAGAGCGAGAAGAACAACAAAACAACGGATGAACGCACCAGTCAGTCAGTAGTAGTATGTTGTTTTCTTGTCCGTGAATCACTGGTGCAGCGGCAGCGGTATGTTTATTTACTACTACCGCTTCCTATAATAACCAGTCGACGTTTTATTATTGCGATTTAAATCGACTCCCTCTGATAATTCAAATAATTCAATTTTGAACGTCAAATGTCCAACTTACGATTGAATGAAATCCTCATTCATTTGACAAAATTATTTTCCGATTTTTTATCACTAAACAGTTCCTGTCGTCTTAAAAACAACAATATCGTATGACTGCTCACGTACAATTCAAAATATTATCACATACAAACACGTTTTTTTAATTAATTTCAAAAAATTACTTACAATTCTCAAAATTTTCATTATCTTGAGCTAGGTCTGCACTTATAGTTTAACCGTAAAAAAATCAGTAGATATAAATGGGATTATTCCGTACGTATTAGGTATTTATTAATCTAATGATTTAAATTCCACTTTTTAAGAATTAATTTTTTTTTAAAACAATAAAAATACATATTAAAATGCACATACCTATGTCAAAGCATTTTCTGAGGATTATTCTGTTTATGTTGGTTATAAAAGCTTAATCCTGTAGATATGGCGTTAAGCATATTAAGCTCGGCCATTACGACAGATGGAAAAAATAATCAAAGTAAAGTGTAAATTCGGCTCAAAAAGAAGTTTATTGTTGAAACAAGTCGTACATCAATTACCCAATCTAACCTATCCCTAATACCACATGGGGTAATTGAGAAAAACCTAAAAAATTGCAATAATTGGGTATCTGTTTGTGTTAATTTGTGACAGAAACAGTTGGTATTTACATATAACAATGTCATTAAACACTAGAAATTTTTGAAAAATGTGCTTGTGTAGGCATATGACATTCGCATTTTACTTAAAAAAATCAAAATTCTAGAATTTCTTATTTAACACTTAACGTGTCGAATCATTATGTACAAAAGGGTTGAATTTACATTTACATATTATTCTAAACGGTCACAAAATCTTTTTGTTTGATTTATATTTGCAAAATTTCTTTGTAAAATTTATTTATAAGATTCACTTTTAAAATTAAATGATGTCCTTTGCTTAAACTAAAAATTCAGCTAAATTCTTCAGGTTCATTCTAACGCCAAAAGGAATTTTATATTTAAGTTTATTATTTTTTTTAATGGTAAATAAGAGATACCCAAAGCACGTTTAAATTAGTAATATAAATTAAAAATAGGTACCTACTAAACAAAAATGAAAACGATATGTAGTCCCGACGCGTATTTTTTGACCACAATGAAAATTTCTAGCTTTGCCACTTATTAATACCGACTCAAAAGTTTTCTAGCACTCAAAAAAGTCACAACGAATACCTTTTAAGGTGAATGTTTCAATATTTGTTCTCAAGACATTGTTTTATATAAATAAAATTGGTAAAATATAATTTTTGTTATAAGTACCTACCTATATGTTCATATGTAGGTATTTATTTTTTGGATAGTTGTGAAATACTTATAACAAAAATTTATTTAGAATATACAGTCACAATTTAATATTAATAACAACATAAAATTTTATCATATAAATTTACAAATTACTGTTGAAAAAATAAATTGATAGAAACATACATGACTGATGGTTGCTTTTTAATAAGTATTAGGATTATGAAAAGTTAATGATCACGAAATGTTGATGAACGGCATAAATATCAAAATAATTTCTGTAAATTCCTAAACTATTTACGTATTACATCAATTATGTTTCCAAATTGTCCATATACCTAATATAAATTAGCCAGGATGTGAAAATCTCATTTACCTAATGAAGCTAATATTTTCGACATTTAATTTTAAATTATTTACTTACAATGAGACTTAGGTATGTACTTACTTACCCTAATTTACAAAATTTATTCAATTAATAAAAATTTAAATTTTCATTATTAATTACATTAATTAGCCTTTTGTTTAGAGCTTTAGAGCATAATGTATAGGTAATAAATGTAATTCAGTCTCAATATTCGTGAAATCTATCATACTTAACTGCTTAAATCGATGGTACTTACCTCTTATAGTAATTTTGTGTGCCTGCTTAAACCTTCGCTTTATGAAGCAAGTCGCCCTAGCAGATGATGCGCGGCTATAATTTATTTTGCCCAAAATTTGTTCTGAAGTAATTTAAAACAAAATGCGGATCCGCTTGGGTGATTTATTTGATAGACTGCGCTGTTTATTCTCTCAAAATATTTTTTTAGTAAAGATTTTATAATGGAATTAATTTATCACCCTGTATAGTGAATTTATACGTTTTTAATTTTATATAAGTATAATGCTTGAGTCGACCTCTACTAACAGAAAGTTGAATTACACTTTTTGATATAACAGGCAACCAGTAGTAGTATATCGTTAGGTTACTATTCTACAGAGGGCACAATCAGTCCCAGTCTTAATATTATTCGAATTTATTTGTTGTCAAAATTATATGTAATAGAAATTGTTTTAAAAATTATTTCGTGATATTTTGAAAACCTCAAAATATAAATGGAAATAGAAACACATGAATAAGTACTATTACATGGACATTTCCCTGTACGTTTGGTGATAATAATTCAAAAAAGTGGTTGGAAATGTGCTTAGTTCCTAACCTAAATGTTACTTGTAGGGATTTTCCGGATGAAAAGAATAGTAAAGTGGAAGTGACTGCTGCGTATTTTAAAAACCACATAGTTCAATCAATTAAGAAATTATTTGGAGAATTTGCTGCCTCAATAGATTTTGATATTTTGAAATATCATCAGTCCTCAAGACGAGCCATTATACGTGTTCCTGTAGATTATTACGTTAAAATAAGAAGTAGTTTAACTCTTGCTGGTTCATACGGCGCGTCTGTTTGTGTTTTTCGTGTTCATAAGGCCTCTCCGTATTTACTAAATTTGATAGGAGACAGTCGCTATTTTTTATAAAGTAACATAACTTAAAACCAAAAATGTCATACTGCAAACAACTTGGTCCCAAGGGAAAGGACAAAGTAATATTTGCCACCCCAGAAGATCATAAAATTCCAAGTAAAATAAAACTGCCAGAACCTGAACCTCAACCAGGTCTCATTCTACCTAATGGTGACATTAATTGGAACTGCCCTTGTTTAGGCGGTATGGCCACGGGGCCATGTGGTGTTGAATTTAGAAATGCATTTAGTTGTTTTCATTATTCTACTGCTGATCCAAAAGGTAAATTACAATCTAGCAATTTGCATTTGCAAAATAGACAGAAATTCTAATTTTATTACAGGTACTGACTGTTTTGATTTATTTAAAACAATGCAAATGTGCATGCAAAAGTACCCTACGTTATATAAAAAAGACTTGGGTGATGATGATGATCTTGTTGAAGCCATGGAAGCGTCAGAAAAAGAAGCTGCTAAAATGCCTTCTAATAATCCAAATGGTGATCAAAAGTAGTAATGTGTATTCTATAGTTCATAAGCAAGGAAGATTTTGTTAATAATTATTGTTAGTTTGTGTCTTTACAATAATATAGTTTGTTTGTGAAATTTAGTTTTTGTAAAAATTGTCTAAAAGCCTTATATTTAAGGTCGCCACTTCAGTTTTATAAATACAAAACCTGGAAAAATCAACTTGAATTTGATAGACCTTTTCAAAAATAACTCACTCAGTATAGTAGGCAATTTCTTTTATCTCTTCCGCCATCATTTTACAGCCGCCATGATAGTTTTGTAGAAGCGAAACGTCGAAATATTTTGATTTTGAGGGCCCTATTTAATAATATTGCACGTATTATGGTACGGTGCTTTTTTTCTACTGCCCTGTTTATTTTAGAGTCGCCATGTTGGTTTTCAATAATCGAAATCTCGAAAAATCGTCTTGATTTTGAGAGATCTATTCAGTGATACGCCACTCAACATGGTGCGCTATTTTATTTTCTACTGCATTGTCTATATAATTGATTTTATATAGACAAAACCTTGCAAAAAACAACTTGATTTAAAAAACCTTTTCAGTGATATGCAATTCATATGACACGCATTTTGTTTTTGCCTCTACTGCCATTTTGTATTTTAAGGCCGCCATATTAGTTTTATAAAAATAATTCAAAAAGATTGTTTTTCAGTGTTCTAGAGGAATTAAAAGCAAAAATTTTCCTTTTGAATGCTCCAATTTTATCTGTACTAATCCTTGTTTATTTATTTTTGTATATTAGCTCCGTTAACTAATGCGAAAAATAAAATCTGGCCTTAAAATGAAGGTTTGTGTTTTGTAACGATGTTTATCTATCATTCATTACATGACTACCTTGCCGTTTATCGTTACATTAGCCACGACGAGAAGGACCACTGTGTATTCGTCTCTGTTTATTGTAAAATGTCTGCTTGTTGAGGCGAGTGATGTTTTGACGTCATAATAATCAGAAAGTTTTAGTCAAGTGTTGTGCATTTATGGTGTTGTGTTCAGTTGTGGATTGTAAGTTAAAGTTAAGTTTTTGTTATGAACTATTAATCTTATTCAAAACAACTTATTGAAAGGAACATTTCTGTGCACAATGGATACTAAATTTAAATCCAATCAGAAAGAAAAACGACGGTGAGTTGTTGTTTTGTCCGATGATAAAATCTGTTCGAACTGTCGCGTTTAATGCTTGCTAAGTAATCAGGTCATTCGACTATCTTATTGTGAAATTAAATATTTGACATCACATTACTTGTTTATCAATTTGCTATTTGGAATATGTGTCTATGAATTTGTAGATAAATATGTACCTACCTAGTGGTATATTTTGTTGAAACGGGGATTTGTTTTTTATTCTCATTAAATGGACCTTGTTTACATATAATAGGTACAATATGTAGCGCTAGAAATGCCTTCGTCCTAATGACATTCTATACATATTTGAACGTAAAAATGCTTTAATTAATGAGTACAAAAAAATTTCAGGATAATAATGTTGCTATTACACAACCTATTTTACAATGTCACGTGGTCAATGATTTTTTTTATAATTATTCATTAAATTTCCAATCATATACTTATTATATTTATATTAATATAAATGACCTACTACGTCTGCGAAAATTATTGAAAAAATAACAATAAGCTGGAAGAATATTTTCGTACTTATTTCGCGAAAAAAACCTGTACAGCCTGTCTCAAAAATGGTGATTATGAATTTGAAAAAATCGTCAAGAAAGAATTAAGATCTTTTTGGAATTAAAAAAAGAAACAATTTTCTTTATTAATTGATAAAATGTATTATTATACTGTACCATAAAGTAGATAGGTACCTATATTCAGGTTTTTTAGCGTGTCAATGTTAAGTTTCAAAATTATCAGATTCATAGTGGGTACCTACCTACTTAGAATCAAATGATCAATATTTTTACGAATTATGTTAATTAGCTTTATATTTAACAATATGCCCTTCCTCCCATGACATTCCTGTTGTTGTATCAATAGGTTCTTTCGTTCTTACATACCTACAATAACAATCTAGAAAAAGGTCAGTTTTTTTTTTGTTATGATACCTACCTAGTTAGGCCTTATAACTGTTAAGGACCTATGACATAAAATGTTTACATACATAATGTTAACGTTACCTTAATTACATGTACCTAAATCCATTATTTATGACACACAAGGGGGGCAGTAATTTTAAGGGTCTTAAAGCACCTATTATACCGTTAATGTAATATGTGCTAAATTTGAACTTGTTCGTATTTTTTTTTTTAATTTCGGTTAGAAAGTTAAATTAAAGGGTAATGTTAGGAAGGGTTAATAAGGAAAAGGAAGGGGCACCTTCTTAGAACAGTTAATTAGACATATAAATATTAGAGGCATAAACAGGAGTAAAGAGGGGCAGAATGATACTGCTGTTCGCAAACAGTTAAGGATGTTAAATAAGCCATATAACAAGGGAGAATTTTTTTAAACGCCTCTAACTACGTAGTTTAGGTATATTTCAATTAAAAAATTTCAGGTAACATGTAGTTTCAGCGAAGTAGAGTTTTCCCTTTTTTTCCTCATCTTTATCCTAACTTTGTCGTTTGATATTACTTGAATAAGAACATCGCCAGGTGAAAAAAATTGCTCTAAAGAGAAAACTGCAGCCACGATTGTTATTTACTGCTATCTGATGCAAACACACTAATCTAAATTATCCTGAAAACACAAAACATACCACATGGTTTAAGTACATAAGTACATATTTTCTTGGCTTATTATTAGAATGCTGCTTCAGTGTAGCTCCGGAAGCGTTGGCCCATTTTTTTTTATTGATAGATAAATATATACCTATACTTATCATAAGCACAGCCATAGATAATTCAAAAATTTTTTGTCTGTAAACATTGGGAAGAGAAGTGTTATATACTCAATCAAATATTTCCTCTACAAGTATATGTATAAAATGGGTGTAGGACGATTGCACGCAGCGGTCAGTTTATTCCCTATTGGAGCCTGTTTATCTCTCACTCTTAATTTATTTATACATATATTATTGCCTTTGACGTTCAGCTATTTTGGCTTTAATAATTGTTTTGTTAAATCCTCTTGATAGGTGCAAAGTTTCAAAGATTCTGGAATATTCTTTTGTATTGTTATTCGCTTATCTGTGGTATATGCAAATGGTTTTCATGAACGTTCATGGTTATCCATCCAATTGTCCTTTACACTAAATGAACATGAATAGAACGTTCAGTGTTCGTGTTCGTTCAATCTAAACTCACCTTTATTATTATACTATTTTATTATGGTTATAATATAAGTAATAATTGTGACCATTTGATGTGATAGTGTCGACCTAGACTTTAGTTTAGTTAAAAGTCCACTATTTACAATCGAAGAAGTACTTAATTAAGCTAGCAAAATAGTCAAAACAATTGCATTGTTATTCGTGATTTTAAAAATGATACCGAATGTTATTAGCACTGTTAAACTGGCTCCAAATAATTGTGAATAAATTTTAAAGTGTATCGTTATACATTTACATTATTTGCTTAAGTGGCGCGCAATATTTCAAGCAAAGATACATTCGTTATGCAAAAGGAACCTTGGTTTATTAATGTATACCATAGGTAGATCGCATGGTAGATTTACATGTAGGTATTAAAATTTTCATGGGAACATACACTAGGTATAATATGTACATTGAGCATAATTAAACTTATATGTAGATGTTTGACCCATAAGGTTTTGTGATGGATTTCCTCAAATCTTAATTTGAGGAAATTGTAAAAATCTCGAAATCAAAGAAACGACCGTACAAAATTTGTTTGGTACCTATTGGCGAGAAATATAATCATGACCTTCAACTTAACAGCCACCATTTCCACGATTCAAGGTAATCAGAAGGTCAAGTTTTCGAAACAACTTATTATGATTAATTAGGAATAAATAGAATGTTAATAATTAGTAAAAGTGCAATTTTTATTTAAAATGAGATTTTATAAGTTTTATTTTTTGTATTAAAAAAGACTAATCGTGAATGAATTCTCTTCCCAAAAATTACTCCAGTAATTTGATTATATTTTTTATTTTAAATACCTAATTTTTTTTACGAATTTGTTATCTCTTTCTGCTATACAGCACTTCAGTAAATTTAAATTATTATTACAAATGAGCATGTAGGTATAATTATTATATTTGAAATGTCAGGTTTAGATGAATTCTATTTGAAATCGTTTAACATTATCACGCTTATACAACGTAATTTATCTTTTTTCTTTTCATGGAATAGCAGCTTTATGTTTACTAGTATTCAGTCTTATCTAATTGGCCTCTTTTATTCTCATCACAAAGTCCACGCAATCGCTTTCTTTTTATTTTTCTATAAATACACGCTCATACAAACAAAAGTTAGCGCGAAGCGAAATAACTCGGTTTAAAGGTAGCTACACATCTGAACGAAAACGCGAACGAGGAATACTTACAAATGAGGACGTGTTACCGAGGCGCGACAAACTGCCAAGAGATGCACGGCATACGGCCGGACGTTAAGGTGGCGACTCATCTGCACGCGAACGCGAACGAGACAAAGCGAACGAGCCATACGTACAAAAGTGTAGATATTCTCCGAAGTGCAGCAAACTGCTGGAGTCGTATGGCGAACGGCCGGACGTTATCCGTCTGGACTCGGTACTTCAAAGAGAATTCGATTTTTCAATCATATTGATATGATATAGGATAGGCAGGGGTGTTGTAAATTTATATTTCAATAGCTGACGAAATACGACAGGCGTAGTATAGAAAGTTGTCTATTTATATAAAAAATCTCGAAATTTTGAAAAAGTCTGTTTTCTTCCACGAATTAAATGTTGCTAGTTGCCGAGTGAGATACCTGTCCTAGTACAAACTAGGCATCTACCAATGCCGCACTTGCCACTCTCAAACCATCGCATTCCGTGTTTACAATTTCATGTGAGAGAACCCCTGACAGATCAGTCGGGCAACCAACGAATATTCGAGTGGAACGCTGCTACTTTGATGTCTCGACGAACGTGTTAGGTGGCTACTTATCTACACGAGAACGCGAATAAGGCGGATAGCGTTCGGCCGTTCGCCGTACGACTCCAGCCAGTTTGCCGCGCCTCGGAGCATATGCACACTTGTACGTATGCCTCGTTCGCTTTGCCCGTTCGCGTTCGCGTACAGAAGTAGTCACCTTAACGTTCGGCCGTACGCCGTACAACGCTAGGCAGTTTGCCGTGTCTCGGTAACGCGTCCAGATTTGTACGTACCTATGCTTCATTTGCTTTGCCTCGTTCGCGTTCTCGTGCAAATGAGTAGCCACCTTAAACCTTAAATGTTAGGAAAAAACGTATGACGAGATTATCTACATACGGTAATACCAACTTAAAGTGGACCGAAAAAAGTTCATGTTATAGAAATATGGGTTGATTTTCTCATGAAATTAAGGCTGAAATTGATTTCTTTATTTTGAACTGGATTTTTTTTTTATCAACAGAACTCATTTTTCGTTATAATAATAATTGATAAGTTTAATTTTGTATTTCGGTGTTTTTTTTATTAGGCTCGTATACTATTTTGAGACCTTGACCTGTTGCTGATGACCTTGTTGATGTTGCAATTCTTTTAGTATCAATTAGAACACCCAGTTTTTTTTTATATACTCACATATGTATAGTCCTATGAACAGTTACAAATTTTATCAGAATAAATTTCTTTTTATCTTAACTTTTTATTATTATAGTACAGTACAGAGCATATCACTTTTAAGAACAGGAGTATTTGAGATGAGATGCTGGAATTTAAAAGTAGTCTAATTAATTCTGTTGTTTATTTACTTTTAAGGGAAAATATTCTGTTCCGGAGGTCAATTCGATGAAATTTTCAGTCAATCTGCTTACGGCCTCGATTGTTTTTCACGTTTTCAAGTGGCTAAACGCCGGCCTTGTTTTATAGCTAAATATACTTACTTCAGAGTCAACACCACTGTGTTATTCGCATATTTGGTTGACTTACAATTAGACATTTATTATCAACTTTTGTTTTGAAGTGCGAATTTTAGAATACACCATGTATACATAGTAACAATAGATGACATAGACATTGATAAACAAAATTTTAAAAAAACAAGTTAATTTAGGGTGTTATTTTTTTCAATAGGAATAAGAACGTATTCTTTAGATTAGCATTTCTTAACCTGGGAGTCGCAACTCCCCCTATGGGGGGGGGGTCGCGTTCAGGAAGAAAGACCACTTATAGGTATCGTGGGAATTGTCAACTCGTTTAGTCAGTGTCAGGGAAAATCTAAGGAAAAAGATTGGAAAATTTATTTTGGTGAATGATTACCATTTTTGAGTTTTTGCATTGATGTAAGATTTGAAGAGTATACCTAGTTTCTTTATAATAGATCCTTATGTAGATACCTACTGAAAATGTATACGAAAAAAAAAAAAAATCTAATGGTTAATTCAGATATTCAGTTTTGTATTTATCTATTATTTTTTCAAACGTGTTACTATGTCAATGAAAAGCGTTGGCGATATTGATATGTCTATTTACAATGTTTTTTATGTCAAGAATTTTTTCAGAGTTGTTGTGGGATACAAAAATATTGGACTTTATTTTGTTTTTTTTTTTCGCTGATATTGACATATACAGAAACGTGTATTTGATGTATAGTAATTAATTTTATTAGAAAATTAATGAGCTACAATGTTGTTTATCGCCTGCATTATACATTAAATATGTATACGAATAATAATTGCATAATTCCTGGAAATTGTAGAGCGAACAAGTTCTCCAGCATAAACGTGATGTGATTTTTTTCAATAACTTGGAATTCTTACAACAAGACGCAAAAAGAGTATTTTTATTCTATCAGTTTAACCAATTTTAAAAAGTTATCCCCAAATAATTTACTCAACTTCTATATTTTTTTTTTCTCTCCGGTTGTCTTCTCTATAATGGAAGTATTAATAAGATAATTTATTTATTTGAGTTTCTGTCTTTCATTGACCAGTCTAATCTTTTTTGCGGCTGACGAAAAATTCACCAGTTAAAGACTTGAATACTTACACCTTCTTAATCCTGAGGGTTCATCGGTCGTCATAACCTAATCGTGTAACTATTTTAAGTGTGAAATAAATTTTTTGAATTTTAGTGATATACATATATATATATTGTGTTAATTTGGCATTTATTACACCAGTTTTAATAGTACTACACCTAATTATAGCACCACTTTTATACGATTGTCTATAAAAATAAATCCAGGTTTTATGAGCTAATTTTTGATTCAAATATAAGGGGACATTAACTCTTGCATAACGACTGTCTTAGTCATGCTTCAGTTAAAAAAGACTCATGTTGCAATTAACGATATTATTAAACAGAAGAAATTACAATGCCACTGGTTGACGTTGACGGTAGTAATTATTCGATATTTCTGAAGGTGATCAATTTTATTTTGTATAATATTAAATCCTAAAGACGCAGAAGGTGTTAGCATTCCTAATTCGTTCGGATTGAATTGATTGATTTTTGACTCATTGAAATTTGGAAGAAAAAAATTGGAAATATTTGAAATGTACATTTATAAATACACTAATTAATGGGAATTAAGGTATTGAACCAACTACAAATTACCTCAAATTAGTTATCAAATCTATTTCTGTCGTCATGCTTTCGCAAGTGCAGTATTATGGGAGAATAATGAATTGTTTAGAAAATGTTGGGAATGATGAAATATTAGGAATTAGGGGAAGGGCGTTATGTCAATAAAGAAAGGGAGTGTTAGGATGGGAGGACACCTTCTGAGACGTGAAGAGCAAATAAAAGACAGAAACTTTTAAATTCATTTATTCTACCCTTATTATGTACCTACGCTTTGAATATTTCAAATAAAAATAAAAGGGCTGTTATTCTGAAGGAGTTGGGTTTAGACCTCTCACGTGGAAAATTTTGTTGACGAGATTGAGCATACATTGAGTACCCTAAAAGATTGCATAAACAGTAATCACTGTCGGCTTTGTTTCTGAATAAATTCTTCATAGAAAATCATCGTTGATAATTTTACTGTAGCAAAAATAATTATGTTGTGATGTCATTACTTGAAAAGCCTTAGCTAGTAGGTACGTGCAGTGCCTATAGAAATGCAATAATTTTTATTCAAGTCGACAACTTCCTCTGCGGTCCGACTATCTATCTAACTAGAAAAACCGCACAATCGACGCTATTGGTACAACCACCATTTAATCTTAAGTCCTTATCTTATGTATTTTACATGGAGACAATTTGCTGATTCGTTTAAAGAGGACATTGCAACACATTTGTACATACATAAAAACGTCAATACGATTAATTAATTATATCGATTAAAATTCTAGCGCGACTAGCTAACTAACTAATTAACTTTTCTCTATCAGCTTTCCTTTCATCTCAAACAATAATGTCCTTGCTCTTCAAGTATTTCTATGTGTATCTCCGGGTCGTAATTTATTCTGCAAGCATAATTTTTTTTGTAATTAATAATTATATTATTTAATTAGCACGCGAGTATTTGTAACAATAGAATGCAATGATAGGCACCTCCATATATGTAAATGGGCCAGTTGTCTTCACACAGGATAATAAAAAAAATTACAAAATGTAGATACCGTGATGCCAAGTTCACTCCCGCGTTAATTTTTACGTTTAGGAATTCTGTTTAGAAATTATTAACAGTGAAAAATAAGTTTAATAAACCCCTAAATTTCCGAAAATAATAATTAAACGCAAACGAAGCTTGCAGATTGGCTACTTGCCAATTCTCGAATATCTCGTTTGAAGAATATTGTAGGCAAATAACAATTTATTAACTTTGAGTTCGTCACCCAAAATTTTTGAAATCAAAATAAAATAGTGGACTATTAAAAGACTATAACGACTGCTTTTTATTATTTCAGCACTCGATTAAAGAACCTTTATCTTTTAAAATGAAAATACAAAATTCAACAGTTTAATAAGTATAATAAATAAACTTCTTAAAGAAGTTATATATAATTATGAATTCTGATTTTTAACTTATGCGATGAAAAAGTTCTGCCTTGTGTTCTTTTTAACGTACGTTTAACTGATAAATAATACATTGAATAGCAAACGTTATATTATTTTGTAAAATTCATAGTAAACAGGAAAAAGTTAGCCAAACATAATTTTGTTGATGGTTAAGTATAAGTTATAAGTTTCTTGTTACAACATTTTAAATGCATTCCTAAAGATATTTAAACAGTGCTGTAATTGATTTTAGGTTCTTGAAATTTCCGAATTGGAAATCTTTACTTTAACATGTTAATGACTCCATTGTCCTTCGTCCACATTTAACCGTTTAACGTGAACTTGCTTTAACTTTTGCGTAGAATTGTCCATGTAAATTATTTATGATTTCCGTTTCCTTAATTTAATATTAAAGTAAAATTTTTTTGTTATCACTAAAATAAAATTTAGTTTGTTTTGTTTTTGCCCTACATCAGGGTCTTCAATTAATCTAACCGCACCTAATTTAATACAAATAAAATGAGTATAATAAACAATGCGAAACTTTTGAGTTTTGCTTTCTGTAAGTGGCGACTTAATTACTTTCAAACTATAAGTGGGAAAAGTTGTGAAAGAACAGAAAAAAGAAGTTTTATCATACTCATCCTAAAAATGATGAAATTAAAGTTTGTGAAAGCTCATTGATCATTTGTTTATTTTTTTTATTTTGTTGTATACATGTCAGGATAATGTCAATTTATTTTTGTTTATAAGCAAGCATACACAGTCTACATGTTATACAACAGTTAATTATCTGTTAGTTACTCGTGTTGGCTCCCCCGTTCGTTCGAACACCAAAGTTTTAATGGTAATGATTAGTTGATTAGCGAGCAAGGACGAAGCAAAAAAGATAATAATTCCACTTAAATCGCTGCTGACGTTATATTGTCTGCTTCAACTTCTAAATTGGCACGTGTACGGATTGTTTTTAATTACGCTTTAATTGCATATACAATTGATTAAATATTGCAAGAATTCGATCTAATTACTATAGTCAGTGTTTTCTGTATCAGTTATCAGTGTTATTGGATGTTATGATTTTTTTATTACATTACATTTATTGCAAGCCCATTCGTTATCAATTCATTATTTAAATGAGTACGTCTTTAATTGCACGCAATTAAACAATTATTCTGTTACCATGCATCACTTTGAATTCATCATGATTTTTTTGGTACCTGGGTGAAAAATATTTTAATTTTTTCAGGATAATTTTAATTTTACTTCTGTAATAGAATTAGATAGGTATACATATACTATTTTTATAATTGAAAACGATTTTAATTTTAAGTACTTCGTGTTCTTTTCAATTAAATGCACTTAAATTAAAGGTACTTAACAGGAAGTAGATTTGCACTCTATTCGATAGTTGATTGAATAATTATGTATCTAATCTATTAAAATACAATACGTGCCTTTTGTAATACAATAGATTTTTTTTTCAAAATTCGAGTAAGTTATTTCTTTTTGATTAATGATGAAATTATTGCATAAAACAGTAACAAATTAATTTTATAAAATAAGTAATTTCCTTAATCATCCGTTTAATTTATTGTAGCGTTTTTATTTTCAACTTAATAGATAGATTACTTTATTACAATTACTGCAGTCTAAAGTTCATAAATGATTAATAATCGATAGTATCTGCTCTTTACTATTCGTTTCTTAAACTGATTCTGTCAATTTTATTCGTAATTAGTAACACACATAGATGGAAGATACCTATCGGTTAGCAATAAGTTAAATTTAACCATGAATGCCTTCCCTTCACTGGGAATATTAGTTATATCGCATGTACATACAATATATTTGTGTGAAGTAGTGCACTTTACCTCCAAGGCCTAGTAGGTATTTAATAATAATTGGTCTTTACAATCACTTTTATTTGCAACTTTTGAAGATTATCACATTGTATTAATTTGGTAACCTTTTTACTTTTAGGTTATTGCATTTTTAAAATGTTTTTTTATATATGTATGTAAATTTGAGTTTAACAAATTGAAGTAGCTTCTGTTGACGAGTCGTCGTGAGTGAGTACTTATGGCCCTCTTGACTTTGAATTTGTCCGTCAGTTTATTTAAATTGTACAAAAACCTTCGCGCCATACAACTTCCAGAAAGGAGCTTAGGTATTTCGAAAAAAAATATTAATTTGAAGTAGTGAATTTAATTCTGCAAATATTTGTTAAATATTAACTCAACGAAACTGTAATTTTAAAAAATTTTATTTCTACTATTGGTGTTGAAATTACACCTCTTGTACTATCTTCCTTATCAAAAGATTGTCAGTGCGAAGATTTTTTCACCTTTTTTCTCTATTCTGAGCTAATCTTACTCCCTTTGTCCATTTCTACTTTTATTCTTTAGGTTTTCCGGGGAAAGTATTTTTATAATTCGCAAATTCGCATATAACACCGCAAATTAAACTTTCAAACTTTTATTCCAAAACGCCCACTTCACGTTTTGGCACCATACAGAGCCGTGCTCGAAACCATGTAGGTACTTTTAATAGTGGTTTTTGGGTTTTCAGGTTGACTTTTAGTAATTTTCTTATATCAACCCTGCGTCAAGTTTTCTTTTTCTCTGGTTTTACTTCCCCTATTTTGATAAGACTAATAAACTGCAGTTGATGATGCTTGTACCTACATTTTAGATATTAATATTTTTTTACAGTATTTTGATGTTCGTGTAATCATTGGAGTTTGTTTACCGCCGTTTTAATCGCAATGTAACTTTGATTACAATTAAAATTGTACATGACAGAATGTTTGAGTTGCTTTTTAGAGATAAAAAAATATTTATTGGTAACATAAAATTGCATTTTGTACATCAAGATTAACTAACGAGTATTAAGTACATTGTGTAATATTAGTTGCCTATATTTTTCAAAAAGGTAAAAAAACAGTTTAGAAAATTATTTTTTTACTTATCATAAAAAGTTACATTTCTGAAAATTAATTCTATAAACTGATTGTATTTGCTGTTTACTGCAATATATTATGATTAATTCTGGCGATCCTTTGTTTTATGCATCTATAAAAACGTAATTTTTTGAAATTATTCCTAAGTAGTGCCTCTGCCAGTATTTTCTCAAAGAAGAAATGAAAAACTTAGGAGGTGAATTTTTTTTTGAAATATTCTATCATTCTTATTAAGAATCTTATTGAAACTTATAGGCATAGAGAAACGAGGTACCTATTCATTTTTAATCTTTTTTATATTTAGATAATTAAATGTGATAGTTTCATTTTACACCTGCAACAATTTTAAATGAAAACGTTAGAAACATTGTATCTGTAATACCCATCTCAAGGACAGATACGGATAAAGTATCTTGAAACGTTGTTTTTTTGATTAGATAGTGCGGAAATAGTTGCCACTCGTTCAGTTCATCAGTTTCTCCGTAACTTTGGTAGGTACAAATCGATGGAAAACTTACGGCAACATGAACGTGGCACGGGTTCATCAAGGCATAGGTTTCGACCGATTGATAGCTAAAAGTAACTATTACGACAATAGGATTTGTAGTGATTTATGTGACTATGGATTTGCAATTAACGAGAATGTGAGAGAACAAATTCCAGATCCTGAACAATCTTTTGCTTCTGAAACTCATCCTTTTATATACGATTATCCTATCGACAGTAGTGTCCATAACGCTTTTTACAATGAAGATCTTCCTACTTTACGATCACCGAATTTGTGTTCAGATTCCTTAATTTCATCAACTTTTGCTGAAATATCTTCTAATGACACCTTTGCGAATAACAACGATTCATTATTGGAAATTTCCCATCCAAATCTTTTTGTAACACAGCCGCCAGCAATATGCTACAATTCTTCCGAGTATCCTCCGGCTATTCCCGAATATAATGTGATTGATCAGAATCAAATAGGTCAAAACAAGGGCAGGATTAATCCAAATGGATTGCTTTCTAAGTTAAACGTGCCCTGTCAAACAATAGAGAATTGGGATTACAACAATTGCTATAGCTTTTATGCTGACGGCTGTTTAAATACATGCCGCTTTGTGGACGCACTGGATATAGAGGACTTCATGTAAGTTTTGATAAATTAGTAACAAAATTTGTAATTGCAAATAATTTTCGAAATTCTGCGTTCGAGACATTTTGTTTTTCCAGTATGTCTAGATATTTGAATTGTTTAAAGGCATCACTTTGGGTACATTTTTAGCTATAAATCAAACAATTTAGTTATTTTGTTTTATTAATGTAGACGTTTAATAATAACAATTCTCAATTCTCTTAGTATGACCGTTCACGACTCGTGAGGACAGAAGAATTTTTTTTTATTAAAAGCAATTCGACTCGCATGTGCGCCAACTTTTGTTCAATTATTTACCGTTTTTCCATTTTGGGTTATAAAGATTTCCTAAATATGAAAAGTAAGCGATTTATTTTAGATTTTGTCTTTATGATTTTTTGCGGATTACTTTGTAGGTAATATCTATGCTCACGTATAATATATCTGTTTAGAAATATTATGAGATAATTGTGGACAATAATCTAAGTTATTTATGTATAATACTGATCGATAAAATCAATATCTGGAGACGAACGATAAAAATAGCAAACAAAATATACATTGTGAATTTCTGTAATTTTTGATTGATAAGTATCAAAGTCTTAATTTTAAAACAATATAGCTTTCCTGATGTAAATTCTTAAGCTTTATCTTGAAGTAGCGATTAATTTAATTACATTCTGAATTTATTGAACTGATACTTATTTACACAGTGGATTTAAATAGGGCCAGACCTACCGAAGGGTCAGGGCCCAAATTACGAGTGGTAGAGAAAATTTTCAGTCCAAAAAAGGCAGCACAAAAAATTTCTAAATTAGATTCTAAGGACTTCCACATGTTGTTGACCTGGTCCTGTATTCACATAAGTTCTAATAGTAACTATAATAGACAACAATTTTTAAATTTGAATATCTTAATGACAAAACGAATATAGGTATCAAAATTTTAATAAAATCTGGTTCACTGGTTGTCAGTCTCATTTATCATTATTTGATTCAAAATAATCTTTGAAAGAACGCAACTTTGTTGAGATGCTGAGTAGAGAAAAACTCGTCGATGAGGAATTTCGATATTATGACCTGTATTTACATATTTCGTAATTACACATCGAATAACTTTCTCGTATAACGGTAAAGATATAGCAGAACTCGTTCTATATCGAGTTCGATTGTTTTTGGGTGTTGAAGATGGTGAAATGACTGGCGTGAACTCCACTTTTAAAAGTTAAAAAGTCAACAAAAAAGGTTAATATACTTACGTTATAAATATTTTAAGAGAATTAAAAAGAACAAATCCAGCGTTTTTGATTTAATTACGTAATATAAAAAAGGGCAAGCATTTAAATCTATTTACGAATAATATTTCAATCTAAATCTCCTGTCCCTCTTTACATCTGTTTCTGCTTCTAATATGTCTCCAAAAAGCTCATCTAATGGCTTTCCATAGAGAGCTTTTGCATCCATTGTAAATATATTTTTGATATAAATTTTAAACGCCTTAATATGTTAACATAACATTTAACAGTTAAACTAAGCCGTTTATGTTATATTATTTTTTTTAAATAATTTTATTTTAAACATCAGAATGAGAAGTGAAGTTTCAAAAGAATTCTGACATATTTTTTATTTACTGTCCTGAAATGCGTTAAGACTGACGTAGATTTATTTAAGTATGTGGTCGTGTGTGTATTGTGTGGGTCATATTATAATGCTAAATACATATATGAAAAGGTCATTTAAAGTGAAATTAATTCAAAGGACATTCTATGATGTTAACCATCATCCGCATTACGTAGTTTATCAGTAAAGCGGAAGCTATTAAGACTATTAAAAAGGATAACCGATTGTGTCACTAATGATTTTATTATTGTAAATAATATAAAATATTGGCGACTATAATAACCATGAGAACAAAGATTTTTATTTTTTTTTTTAAAGTAATGTTCCTATACTCATTTGAACTAGGGAAAAGTATAACGTTGTTACTCATAAGACAAGTCAGTATTTGCACTCCGTCATGATACAAATGAGACTTATCAGTTACTCGGTTAATTTTCTAATACCTGTAATAAAGCTTACTATATTGTAAACGTAAAATAAAATCTGTTGGTAGCTTTTTATGGTCATAAAATTGTAGTGCTAATACGTTTGTGTACAATATGTATGAAGAAACTGTTAATATGTCTTTTACAATATTCACTGAGAAGCAAACAAAGTAGATTAGATTTATATTCCTGAAAAAAAATTTAATCCACGGTAGTTTACTTTGGTATACCTACTTAAACATCTTCATTGCTGTTTTATGAAAGTTAAACCGTCACAAAAATTAAACATTAGCAATAGTCATAAAGTACATGATTACGATTTTTGAATTTCAAAATATGCGTTACATCTTTTCATTTCGGGTCATTTTGGAAACTTTTGCTAGCATTTTTTTTACTCAAATATTTAAATTATTTTTCAAAAAAATAGCTTCTATCCAAAAAATAGGAATTCCTACTTGTCAATTTTATTAACACAAATAAAAAATTAAGTAAGTCTATTAGGAATCCAAAAAGCTTAATAATATTAAAGGCACAGTTTTGTTTTACATTTCAGTATGTAAATACATAATAATTATTGATAAAAAATGAAACTTTAATATGTAATAATATTCTGATCTCACAATCAGTCACTATTTCGACCTTCCCAATCGTTAACCCTGTTACAATTTGACGTAACAAATTCTCATAAATTGATCTATCCTTTTGTCCTCATTTTTATTCGGTCAACATTTAATCTGGTTGATATAATAATTTGCCATTGTCTTCTATGATGTTGCATGACGTAAATTAATAGTTCTTTGTCATATATTTTAAAAAGCTTTAGTTATTCATTTACTTATGATTAAACACATTTTTATGGTTAAATAATTTAGTGCTTTAACTAACCTTTAGTATTCTTAAATACCTACATAGTTAAGACTGGTGTTTAATTAACGTTAATAATGAAGAACATGATTATGGTACGTAATATTTGTTGTTCATTAATTAAAACATACTTAGTTATAATAACGACTACATGCAAAATATTTACTGACGATGAGTTAAATGTTATTGTAGGTGTCATCTTATTTAGTCGATAGTAGTTAATATTTTTACTACTTTCTATTATTCTACAAGAATCCGTATATTAACTACTAGTAGTGACGTCACGCGTAAGCTTTCGGGCCTTCTTCCGGAATTTTCAATTTACATACTACATATTATTCTTATTTTCTTTTACTTTGTTACCTACCTAGGAAAAACTTTGTAATCAACATTTTGACAAGGATTTAGTTTATGTAGAGCTTTTACTGTTGAACCATTTGGCATTAGCAATTTACAAAATGTATCTGTATTTATAAGAGTAGAAGAAAAAATACTCTTCAGCAATTTTTTCTTTTATTGGTACCTAACTAGCTTATAGATAGTGTAAGGCAACTTATAGTGTATCTGTTAAATATTTTCCACGTTCCACACAGAACGTATAAATAAGGCAATATTTTTGAAAAATATGATCGTTCTGTGATCTAATATTAGGAAGATAGAGAGAGGATAAATAGTTTCGTTTTTCCTTTGTAAATTCACAAGTCCTACTCGGTGTTTCGACGTCATTGCCACTCTTATTCTACCTACCTACCTACCTACCTCACCATTACCAATGAAAACTGCTCGAACGCATCACCTCCAGGACGCTAGCACCCCATCCAACGAATTTCGAAAAAAAAATGTGTGGATCTAATAGGTCACTAATTGGTCAGTATTGGTCAGGTGGTCCCGTTAATTGGTCAGTGATAGGAAAATAGTAAAAACAACTCGATTTTTTTGTATGAATATTCGATACTGCTGGCACCTCATCTAAAGTAAAATTAAAAAATTTCGATAGCAATCGATTTAGTTTTAGATGCTTTTAGTTGGTCAGTTATAATTATTATTTGGTCAGGCTTAGATAATTAGAAAAAAACAAGAAAATATATCTGTTTCTACAATACGCATGCGCAAACATTCTATGTTGTTTCTATGATGTATCAGCTGATGGGATGGTCGATAAAAATTAAATTTTTGATTTTCGTAAAACAAATATGTGAAATTAAAAGCTCAGTAATAGACAAAGAATATGTAATAGGCCACAATTAATCAGGTTATCGGTAAGCTCTTCCCATTAGATAGGCGACCTTGATTTTTAGTGAGATGAACTAAAGAATTACGACGCCGAAAGAGGCGCTAGCAGCGGAACGGCAATTTCTGATTGGCTTAGGACAATTTCAAATTGCTGAAATCAGCTGTTGTAGTAAACAACGGAAAACCACAAAACAAAGTAGTCCTAAAGTTGGTGCTGATTGTAAGAAAAACGGTAAGTTAAAGTGAATTGTTACATAAGTATATTATTAAGAAATTAAGAAGAAAGTAGCTGTGAACAGCGCATATGCCAGTATAAGCCGGAGTTGTAGATATGTGTTATGGTTGTTTGCCTTCACAGTAGTGTTGTGGTATTTACTCCGCTTTTGATGTAAGAATTTCAGAAGTAAAAGCAAACGATTGAAGGGTCATAATTAAACTAAAATCAGCTTGTATTAAAATTTCATAAATGCTTTGCAAAATGGACAGGTGCTATGCGGTTGAGTTACGAGCAGGTTAGGATCAGTTATGAATAATCCTCCATAGTCCATATAATTGAACATTATATAATATCATATAACAGAACTTACTACATGGCACAGGATCATCTTCAAGGTACATATTATGCTTGTCTCTTCTGTTAATTGTGTTACATATATTTTGACCTGTCTTTTACTACTATTAAGATTTCGTAATTAATAGTACTTAAGGGAACACTATCTTATTATTCAGTTTTGACTTAATTAAGATTGTATGATTTGACTGCTAATTTAAAATTTTTTTAATATATCGCTTTTTTGCAACTTTATATTGTTTTATTTGCACTTCTGCTGCTGTTATTGTAAACACAAACATTAGTTTTACATAAAGTGGCACTATGGAGAGAATTCAATCATTATTTTGAAGAAAATAAAACTAAGAAGCCCTAAATTCCACACAACATTTAGAGACCTAAAACGCGTTTCGACACCCAAGGTGTCATCCTCAGTTGGAGACTATTTTGAAGTTTCTTACACCTATTTCACAAAACTTGCTTTTTCTTAACACAAATCTACAACTCTAGCCTATACTGGCATATGCGTTGTTCACAGCTACTTTGTTCTTAATTTCTTAATAATATACTTATGTAACAATTCACTTTAACTTACCGTTTTTCTTACAATCAGCACCAACTTTAGGACTACTTTGTTTTGTGGTTTTCCGTTGTTTACTACAACAGCTGATTTCAGCAATTTGAAATTGTCCTAAGCCAATCAGAAATTGCCGTTCCGCTGCTAGCGCCTCTTTCGGCGTCGTAATTCTTTAGTTCATCTCACTAAAAATCAAGGTCGCCTATCTAATGGGAAGAGCTTACCGATAACCTGATTAATTGTGGCCTATTACATATTCTTTGTCTATTACTGAGCTTTAAATTTCACATATTTGTTTTACGAAAATCAAAAATTTAATTTTTATCGACCATCCCATCAGCTGATAGATCATAGAAGCAACATAGAATGTTTGCGCATGCGTATTGTAGAAACAGATATATTTTCTTATTTTTTTTCTAATTATCTAAGCCTGACCAAATAATAATTATAACTGACCAACTAAAAGCATCTAAAACTAAATCGATTGCTATCGAAATTTTTTAATTTTACTTTAGATGAGGTGCCAGCAGTATCGAATATTCATACAAAAAAATCGAGTTGTTTTTACTATTTTCCTATCGCTGACCAATTAACGGGACCACCTGACCAATACTGACCAATTAGTGACCTATTAGATCCACACATTTTTTTTTCGAAATTCGTTGGATGGGGTGCTAGCGTCCTGGAGGTGAACGCATCGACCAAAATAACGCCTACAGACAGACGCTTGCTTGTGTTGTTATCATATCGCGGATGGAGACAGAATAATACATACATAACACTCACGATCAGACCAGAGTTATCTAAATGACCCTGTCCGATCGGACAAGCAAGCTCAAAACTAACAGAAGAGAACCAACCAACCCACCACTCTGTGCCAACAATAGAGCGACTAATAGCATCAGATTGTTTACGTACTTTTACACGAGTATATCTATTTATTTGTTTGTGTTTTGTATTGACGAACGTTTACGCTTGAACGCATAATTTGTTTACCAATTTCTTAGTTCGCTTCGGAATTTCGGAAAGTGAATAGGTACAACAAACAACTAATCGTAATTGACTGTAAGTGAGTGACCTGTCGTATGTAATTTAAGTGCATTATATTGTATGTGCAGCAAAGATATTCGTTAATTGTAGTGGCAATTAATCAATTAATTGAACGGTTTAGTTGGTAATTGAGTGAAAAATTTTTATATTGCGGTTACATCGCGATCATGAACCCGTCTTGTGATTACGGTTTTACGAGAAATTGCATGATGGTTATGACGAACACTTGCACAGATATTAAAGTGATAAGGTAATTACTTTTGTTGTTTAACAAAGAAATAAAAACAATATCTATCTATTTTATGTCATTCTTAGCTGCAATCATTTCGTAAATGTTTTTCGTGTTTATTACAAACTCATTTGCGAATGAATTGTTACTAAAATGGGTGAAACCGGATTTTGGCATATTCTTTGCGTTTAATTTTGTAAAGAAAAAGAGTAAAGCAATTAATTGTTCGTTTGTATTTTGTAATTTCATTAATTGTGTTAGTGTTCTGCTTAATCGTAAAATAAAGTTGAAAGTCCAATACTTTTAAATTGTCTACATGATCGATCATCAGTCTGTATCTTAAAAAAGAACGATTTATAATTTCAATAAGTAGGAAGTAGGTATGTATATTTCGTTTAATTTTGATGTGGTTCTTAAAGTCTTAAAATATTGACCATACCTCCTTTTTCTGTCTCTGATGATATGATTCTGTTAACGAAGCCTTTATGTCTTAAAAGGTATTCTACGGTCTCATACATAATTATAAAATAAGTCTTAATAATTGTGATTTTAATTTAGTTAGTAACGAAATACATCGATGTTAATTACTGTATGAACTCTACTGTGCCGTTAAATCGATAAGAATTACTAAATATATTAAAGTTACCCTGAAGAGGCTCTAGATTATCAGAGACGAAAAGTCGACATTTTCCGATACGTCCGTACATATTCTTTGGTCCGTACCGAATATATCGTTTACTTGTTTTATTTGTAAATGCTTAACGATATACCTACATACCTAATTATTGAAAGTAAGTACTATTGCAGGTATTAGCCACCCATTAATCGAATAATTGCATAAAATGTAAACTAAAATTAGAAATAAAAGAAAAAGCCTAATAATGCTCATTAGAATAAATTGACGTTGATTGTAATTTTCCAATATTTAGTCAATATAGATTAGCTTCATCATTACGAAAATATTTACTTTATTAATAGACTGTCTATAAAAATTCAAAAAATTGAAATTAAAGTAGGTATGTATTTCTAACTGATAGATTAACGGAAAAGTTAATTTAATTTTAGTTTCGCTTTCCTTTATTCGTGGAAATCTTCGTCATCTTTGGCATCTATTAATATTTCTATAATTTAAATAATGTTAAAAGCTGTCACACTGAAATTAAGATTTCCTAAAAGTTTAAACCTTACCTAAATGCACGTTTTAAAAAGGAAATTAAACGAAATTCTGAAATATTTTTTATTCAATTTGATATTGACGCCAAACAATCAACGTAAGCTCATTAATTTCCTGGTTTGACAAAAAAATAGTTATCATAAGTACATTAATTTAAAAAGGATTACTTTTTTTCAGTTTTTAATTCCTTTTTTCGATGTTTCAATTTATATCAAATAATTTTTTTAGCCTTATTTCAATTTTTCAATAAAGTTCATAGACGGGAAGTTGTGAAACATCTAAAAGCGTTTTTAGTTTATTTTATTTTAATATTATTTCAATTTATTATCGATATGTATATACTATTATTATCTACTACTTCAATATTAAATGTTTCTTCTATTATTAAAAAGGAAAAATCATTCTGCATTATCGTAATGGTTTCTCTTTTTTTTTTTTTACTATTTTATTTCTTTCTAAACATGTGTCTCGCAGATAAACATGTTTTGATGTTCTCAAAAGTTTTATAACTGATTTACACGAAACTGAAGAAATTCATAGTTGAAGTGCTTAAGAAGTTAAGAGCACGTGATGGCATTAAAATTCGAAGCTCATAAAAAGTTTGCTTTCATTACGAAATCTAATACAACTTTTCTACATTAAGTTAAATTTGTTTTCCACGCCAAAAAAAGTCATAAAAGTACTTTTATGATAATATCAATGTCGATGATATCTGTTTACAAGCAGTTCTCCTCTGCTGCTTCTTTTTTACTTTTTGGTCCAAAATAGTATTTAGTGTGGTAATAAACTGTAGATGTAATAAAACTAATTCTTTGTAATTACCTATCGTTGTGCTATGAAGTCCAAACCATTTTTCCCAAAACAAAATAGCACTTAATGTTAACTATTCTTGTTGCGGTGTACCTTAAAATACTAGCTCCTAGGTGGTCCCATAATAGGTAGTTATATTAATATTAGAGATTATAAAATTAATTAGAAAATGTGAAGTAATTGAAATACTTTTAGGTTTATGGTAATCTTAGAATAAGGGAGGTTGGGGTAAGATGGGTTAGGCTGTTGAAGCGTCTGTAGTAAATATCTAATTTGTTTTTTTCACCGACTTCTAAATTACAAACCAGAATTAAGAATTTTCTGGTTTTTAGTTTAATTTCGTGTTTTCTTTTTAAGTGGTTTTCATTTTTTTGTTATTGTGTATTCATGAAGTTCTCTGTTGTTTTAGGAACAATGAGAAAAGGAAAGAAAAATCAAGGGATGCCGCTCGTTGTCGTCGATCCCGCGAAACAGAAATTTTCACAGACCTTGCAAATGCTTTACCTTTAACAAAGGATCAGGTATCGCAGTTGGATAAAGCTTCCGTTATGCGATTGGCTATCTCATATCTCAGAGTACGTGAAATGGTCAAACTCGGTAAGTTTATGATACATTTTTTTTAGATATTTTCCATTTTTCATTTATATCACTATGACTTATTAATCAAATGGCTTTTATTCGTGGCTTAATAATTATATGGTGATTATTTTCGATGCTTTAAAAATGAAAAATTACAGTAGATTTGGATGTAATATAGATTGATTGTTTTTATTGTTTAGGAAAAAAACGTCCATTATGTTAATTATCATTTCTGTACCTAATGTGTAAATTATAGTTTTTTTTTTTATTAAACTCGAGGTACTCAAATATCGTTGATAAAAATCTGATTAAATCCATCCATCGTAGTAAAAAAATTGTTAGATTTTTTCTTTTTATAACCCAATTTAAAATGATTTACTGATGATTTGATTAGCTGCATTACCTACCACATATTTTAGGAGTTTCCAAAATAATTTTTTAAGTTGCATGTACATTTATATCAAAATTCAATTTTAGAAAACGTAAAAAAAATATTTATTTCATCATTTCGTGGCTAAATTATGATTTTCAATAAAAAATTTCGTCACAGTGACGTTATTTTAATTGACGTAGAATGTCTCCTCTTATTATGTCAATTTTCCGTAAACATTTCCGAGACAAATCGTTAACGCGACAATTTTTTTTGCATGTTGCGTTATTTATTGTAGTTTTTTTAAATGTAAATTTTGCGTTCAAAAACTGTAAAACTTAAAACAAAGGTAACGAATTTCGTTCGCGGTTTTCTTACAAGAACGTGAACGAGGTCGCCACTTGAACCATGACCTTCCAATTAAACAAAAATGACGTTTTTTTTTGCTTAATGAAAAATATTAAAATAAATTACGAGTATGATAATTGGTGGCTTTCCTCTTACTTAATAAATTAATTTTTCTACCTGCTGGGATAAATGAATAAATTTAAGTTTAAAAGCAAATTAAAATAATTAAAAATAAAACAAAAATGAGTACCATGTTCCCCGTTTCTGCTGCATCTACAAAATCATCAATCAGCATACACACTAAAAAAATTGTCGTCTTTAGATCAGATTTTTGTTGAAAATTTAGTTTATTCAAGAAATATGGTTGTTAAAGTGGATGAAGATTCGATAAATATTTCTATACAACGAATCAAGAGAACTTGTTTCCATAATCGCGACTAGGAAAAGTTTGCTATAAATTGTAAAATTTAGTGTATACAAGTACGATTTTCTACTCTTCTTCCTTTTTATTTTTGATGGGCGAATCCATCTAATTTAAATTGGCAAATTTTTTCTTACCGAAATCTCATATGTCCGTTAAACTATCTTTTTAATGAGATGCAAATGTTGGTATTTTAAGCAAATTGTACAAACACATCTGTAGTGTCATTATCGGCTCCTTCGACAAATTTCTCTAATACACAACCGTTCATTAAACAAGAACTTAATGTACAGTTTTTTGTAGAGTAAAAGTTTAAACACTCAGAACAAATATTTAAAGTGATGTTATACTATAGACTTTAGTAATGAGTTGCTTCTATAAGAGCACACAGTTTTTGAAAGTTTAATTGCCTTGACGCCTATTCTATTATATAAATCATACTTTAAAAAAAGGTACATATTTATCCAAAAATATTCGCTTCTATTTAGTTGCTTTTAATACAATCAAGTAAAAACTAACTATGTACTGCTTTCTGCTTCAAAGAATTTGAATTATCTCGTTTTTTTTTTTAAATATAAAACAATCACCATTTTTATGCTATCTAAGAAATCTTGATAGTTGAAATATTTATTTTTAAATTGCAAGTGAGTACATACGTATGTCAATCATACCAATTTATATTATAGATATGATTTTTTATAGTGGATAAGTAACGAAAGTAACAATTGAGTCAAATAATGTTTAATTTAATAAAGGTTATTATTATTTCATAAAATTTAATTCGGTAAATACTTGGCTGAAACGATAAATTGTATCGAACGAAACGTATGATAATTTTGAAAATTTCGGCTTATCAGTCCTTAAACATAATAGTAAACCAAAAAATTTTGAAACATGAAGATTTTGTAGAAAAATATAAGAAATTATAAAAAGTTTTTTGAAAATTTCGAAATCTGAGTCCTAATCGTACAACTTTGTCACTTAAATTATCAAAGACATTGGACAATTTTCAAATAAATTTTGAAACATATTCAAAAACTGTCTTGATAGTTCGCACACCTGTCTATCCAGATCATTGTGTTATGTCTGCCTCCTTTAAACATCCATCAGTCAGTCCACTTCGCTTTAATGGAAATTGAACTTGCAAATTGGAAAGTTTGCATCGGTAATGACGTCTAGAATAAAATATTACTTTGCAGCGTTTAAAATGAAAGCGCGAGTGGCCTTGTGCCATTTGGAATCGCGATGTTATTATAATTTCTTTTTGTTTGTCTATTGTCATTCTGGGGTCAGGGGTGAATTTACTGAATTTATCATCATTATCACTATTATTACTATTATAAGCCCGGTTATTAACCGACTATTTTGTCTCCTTGAAAAATCTTAAACGGAATGTTTTATGGTATAAGTATGTCTGTATTTTGAAAACATTCAACCTTCGTTTAAAAGTAGGTACCTACGTAATTTTTAATTGGAGAAATTTTAGAAAATGTGAATCCAATATCGTATTTGTCATTTTCAATTAGCTTCTTAAATATTAATGTTAGGTACATGCCTACTTAAAATATTATATAATAGTGCTACAATTATGTTTATTCATTAAACCAATAATGATAATGTACATAAGATTATTTATTTTATAGTCTATTAATTTTTATCTCACGATAAACTGACCACTAGGCGTTTAATAATTTATTTTATTGTTGTGGATGGTTCAAGAACCGTAACTCAACAATTGTTAATTAAAACTTCTTTAGACCGCACACTTATTTTTTTTAAACCGCATTTGTATCAAACAATATTAATATTAATACCAAAAAATAATATATTTATTATAAATCTGTTGATTTTTGTAAATAAAAAGTCGACCTTTGACCTACCTTGGAGTATAATGAGGTGAAAGACTAAATGGACGATATTTTTCTCAGTTACCGAACTTTATTTGACTTAGATTTCTTCAGTAGAATTTTCCGGAGTTTAAACATAAACGACAGCCAATAATATTTTTATTGTCTTTGTCTTCAGTAGTTGGATTAATTTTTTTTTTTCATTTCAGTTCCACAAGTTTTAAAAAAAGAAGACGATTTATCAGCTAGCGAGGACATTTCTTTGAAGTCTCTGGACGGTTTCTTATTTGTTCTGTCTTCTGACGGTGATATAATATACTCATCAGAAAATGTCGCCGAGTACCTTGGTATTACACAGGTGAGTTGTTTTGAATGTTTCACATATTTTACACGACATTTTCTTTTTTACTTTCATTCCAAGTTTAAATCGAATAAGGATATTATTTACATATGTAAAGCTAAAAATATAACTGTATTGCGTAAATGGAATTTATGAGAACTTTGTAATAATTGAGTTTAAAGTCTCTGTAGAGAATCCCTTATAATATTATATTTTTATTTATCAGCTTGGGTTAAAAAATATCACGTGAACGTGCCATTTTTCAAGTCTTTTTACTTGATTTTCTTATACTCAAGTAAATTTGACGTAATAGTACACTAGTACCCAAACGAATCATTATGCTCAATTAATTCCTATGGTACCTACTTCAGTTAAAAAAATTTAATAAATACCATTCACCTACATGCAAATTATGTTAAGTACCCTCTTAGATATTCATAATGGATCGATTTTATGGTGATGAGAAATAATAAGCTTCTTCTGAAGAACAAAAACAAATATGATTGTCCATAAGTATTAAAAGTACTATTATTAGTAACGGTGAAATTCAAACCGTTCGAAATTTTCTGATGTTGTGTAGATTCAAGAAATTATTCCATTGATTCATGAAGCAGAAGTATTTATTTTTGGTGGAGAATTAGTTTTAGTTAGGTTCTGTATATTTCGGGAATCTTTGCGGTTTTTTTAAGGCAGCATCCGTTACCATCGGTAGTAAGAAGGCCTGACAGCTTACGCGTGACATCATTATTACTAGCTAATGTACGGAATCCTTTAAATCTAATCCAAGAGATTCATCGTACAAACTGTAATAAATACAAAAAAAAATATTAAGATCTTTTTGGTAGAGAATTATATTTTTGACAAAATTTGGGTCCCTGCGCGCCTCCTACCCAAGAAACAAGGGAGGTAATGAAGGGGCCTCGGACTTGATATTCTGTTTTCAAAATATGACACAGAATATGTCCGGTAAAACTGGTTATTATTTATTAGATTAGGTTCTTATTGTTCGAGCAAGTTAAACTAATTAGAAATAGATAAATAATTTAACGACCTCGTTTTATCGTATATTTTCTTGTAAATAACACATTCAAAAGTAATTTTCTTAATGGGTTCAAACGCTATTTAAGGAATTTGGTAGAAAATTTGCGTCATATTATTACATAAAAGTAATACCAATTGTAACAACAAAAAAAGTAAACGAAAAAAAAAAAAATGTTTTACGAAGAATATTGTATATTCTCCTATACTATTTCTCAAAGGTACGTTTAACAAGCCATATACATCACAAAATTTATTGATTAAGGTTTCATTTTAATGATTGCTATTGATAAAAAAATAAAAACTGGTGGAAAGTATGAGCATAATTTCTAAAAATGGATAGTAACATTCGTTAAAAACAGCCAGACGACTCAATTAGTTGTCTCATTTATCATGATATTACCAACGTCAAATGATTGATATCAAATTGATTGTGGATAGGATTTTAATTTAATTAATTTCAAACCGTGCTTATTCGTACTTCTGCACGAAAGTGTTGTTGTTTTAAGAGTTTTATGTATTTTTGGACGACTTAAAAATAAGACACAGCATGAAGATATGCGTGGTGTAAACGTTAAAAAAGTGCATTGCATTTTCATGGCCATTTTTTTAAATATTTATCGGTTTATTGTCAAATAGACAAATGTTATAGATAGTAAAAAGTCTTTGCATTTTTTTTATTTATTTAGCCTTGTACCTTTTATTTTAAAAGTTCCGTTTTGCAGTCAAACGTGATTGCTCTGCTCTTTAGATCCGCATAGACGTTACCTTAAAAAGATTGTTTACCTATAATAATATTTATTTACCTATATACATGTTTATTTATTATTTACAGGTTGATCTCATGGGGCAGAATTTATACGAATACAGCCACCCTTGTGATCACGAGGAGTTCAAAGAAATTCTATCTGCCCGTTCGTCTTCTGATGATTCGGACGAATCGAGATCGTTTTTTGTCAGACTTAAGTGCACTTTGACTAGCAAGGGCAGATCCGTTAATCTCAAGTCAGCAACATACAAGGTAATTTATATTACAATTAAATATTTTTTGCTTTAAATTGTTTAGCAACGGATTTTTGTGTATACATTTGTGTTACTTTTGTAGTTAATTTGATTATTTTGTTTGCAGGTCATTCATTTTACCGGTCATTTCCTTCAACATAAGAAAACATTAAAAGAAGGAAATGACACCGAGTCGAAATCGAACTCTTCCGGCCAACAACGATGTTTGGCAGTTGTTGGCCAGCCCATTCCACACCCTTCAAACATTGAGGCTCCCTTGGGCAAAAACACATTTTTGACTAAACACGGTTTGGACATGAAGTTCACTTACGCCGATGATATGTAAGTAAAATTTCTCCTTCATTATCGCGAGTATATGCGAACCGAACTGTACCGAAGACTGTAATAAATTTAGGTCATTCTTCGACATAGTTCGGCACATTTCGGCTACCCAAATGTTAATTTTTATTATTTATGCTACTCTTAAGGTTCATATTGCTCGCGGGCGTTGAAAAAAGAAAATTACCAATAAGAATGTTGTAAATAGATTAACATTTACAATGAAGTAATTTTAGATAGGAAATGATAAATTTACATGGTATTCGATTTCTTTTTTGTTTTGCTTGTTAATTATGTTACATTAAACTTTTCATTACATATATGTACATACTTTGTAAAGAAGCATTTAATGATCAATTAATAAACATTAAGCGCAATATGTTATAAAAAATATTGCAAGAAACAATTTTCTTTAATTAAATGTTATGTAATAAAGGTTTTATTTTATCATAAACGAATAAAATAAATATAACGCATAGAAGAAAACCATGACTTATTTACGGTAGGTGTAATATTATATAAAACGTGGTCTTTTTTAAAATGTTATACAATAAAATATTAGTTTTATTGTAATAAATCCCAAATAACTTAATTAGTTTAGAACATAGAAGAAAAATTCTTTCATAAATCGTACAAATGTGTGTATAACATCTGAAACCGACTCGTGTATTACTTATCACACAGCTGCAAATTTAAAAATACGTTTCCTTGGAAACTAATAATTACTGCAGTCTCCACAAAAGACTAGGAAAGCCTTGGTCTTTCACTTCTCTTGAAGTTCGCGTTGATTATTTGATTGTCAGTGACCTTAATCTTGTCAGTAATATGTGTTGTACATACAGGAATTGAGTCCTTTTAAAAAATTGTCTGATTTTTTCCCCTTCGGCATTATTAATAGCGATAATGGATGCAGTTTTAAACACGTTGATCAATCATAATCTACGTCTGCGCATATGTTATCACGTCTAATTGCAAAGTTCATTAAACATGTGCTATTATTTAATAATTATTTACATCACTGCCACTAGAATTATTTTTATTTATGTTAATCCTGCAATAGTCAAAGGCCATTAATGAGCTGACTCGTCAATTTGATATTGTGTATAATATTTTTTTACACATATTTTTCCAAAATTGTGATTAGAATTTTTGTGGCTACATAGAAACGTTACAGTTGATTTACATGCTAATTTTGTGTTGCACTTTAGCTATTGATTTAGTTAATTGTAGTCATTATTAGGAATTAGTTTGACGTTATCTATTTTTGTTACAGAATGGTAGACTTTTTGGGTTACAGTCCCAAAGATTTGATTGGCAAATCTGTCTACCAATATCATCATGCCTTAGATAGCGATGGAATCTGCTCTGCGTATAAAAGCTGTAAGTGATTTTTGCTTCTTCACCTTATTATTTTGATTTATTATAATGTCGTGTTTTTTAAAAATTTATCCCATGTTTGATAGAATCGAGGTCTACTTTTCTATCTTAGGCTTACGCAGATAACATTCTGGAATGTTACAGAACGTTCTGTAACCTTTTAGAACGATTCCCAATCACTCACATTCTAAATTATCAGTAATGAAATCGAAGTTAATTCGTTGATATTTTATTTTTAATGTTAAATTAGAGGTCTTGAAAACTTTAAATCACCCTGGAATATTGAAAATTATTCTGTAGTACTTGTGAATTTTCGAAAACATTGTAAATCAATCTTAAATATTCCAAATCCTTCTCTAAAAATTTCAGCAATTCCAAGACATTTCAAATTATTTTATAACAGTAAATTCATTATTAATGTAAAAGTTATTGTGATTCATCACGTTTTATCTAGTATTGATGTTTGTTTCATTTGATTTTGACACTTTTTGTTAAAAAATCATTCATTTATTTAGTTGGTCGTTAAAGGAGATACGTAATTTGCTTTATTCGATCAGCAATTTTAAAGAGCTAATTTCTTTTAAACCCTTTAAATGAAAAAAATTGTAAGCACCATCTGTTTGGTCAAAAAGAAAGTAATGTATTGATATTCTTGAATTAGCTGCGAACTGTATAGTATTTGTAGTATTAGCTGAAGGTTTTACACAACAGATGGCGACGGGGATTTCGTTCGATGACTATAAATTAACATGTTAGTGTTATACCTATATACAAGGTGTACTATAAACAAAACGTTAAGGATTTCAGACGTTTGTTTATTGTTATTAATTACTATTTTAAAAATAGTTCGATAACTAGCAAGCGAAGCGAATGACATTCAATTAATAAATTATTAACGGATTTAATGCAACTTTATTTTCGTAAACGTTTTTTGAAAGTAGGGATTATAGGCTACAATTCCTCTTTCTCAATTTTATTAATAGAATTATTTTCAACAGCTCTATTAAATAAAACTGACATCGTTTCATCGTTAGTTACCTATATTTTGTCGAAATATTTATTTCTAATTTGTATATTACCAGAGATTCGAATTTTTACTGAAATGATTTTTAATTGAGTACAATTTGTCAATTGGGTGTGACTCGTTTTTTCAAATCGCTAATTTTCGAAACATAAGGAAAACTTTAGTCTCCTCTGAAATGGAAATTGGTATTGATGAATTGTGTGTCTTGGGGGGTGGTAAAGTCGTTTTGGCGCCAAGCGTGTAAACATCGCTATTGGAAAGGCACAAACCTAGAAAAACTCTTAATTATATCGTTTTGCAAAAAAGAGAACGAAATACATTTGGCATCGTTCCATATCACCGAATCATATACATACCAAAAGAAAACACTATCTATCATAACAACACGTTTTCTTTATAATATATTCGGTTCTTTAACCCTAAAAGCACCAAAAACATTCTTCGCGTCTTTTTTTAAGAATCCAAACAAATATTTTTCATAAAATTGTACTGCGGTTATTAAAAGAATGGTAATAAAAATTAAAAACAAAGTAATGACAGTAAACAAAATGCTAGAAGGTCTGGAGGGTTAAACAAGAAATGTATTAGCAACAATAAAAATAACTAAATAAATTAAGAAAATAATAATTATTGTAGTGTTCATGGGTTTATTAAATTTATTTTTACAGACTAAAGTACAGGAATAACAATTTATACATATACACTGATTTAATTATAACTACTTAAAACACTATTAATTGATACTAAACTGAGATTACTATTTATTCACACCATTCGCTTATATGCACGTTTCAATTTATTTGTATTCTCACTACTGTCACTGTCGATTTATTTCTTAAACACACGTTTACAAATACGACGCGCACACTGCCGAAACCGGCCGCGGCTGGTCAGATCGGCCTGCAACGCATACAAATGTACTCGATCGCACACAACCATGCTCGCTACATTATGTCAGAAGAAAAGTTAAAAAGAAAATAGATTTAAATTCGGGATTTCTATTTTAGTTAAATAGATGTAGTCAACATTTGGGTCATCCACCTCTTATGATAATCTAGACGATTTCGTTTTCATTTCGGCCTTCGTCCTTGGTAGTAATTCTTGACGGTCGTTTTCCCGAAAGGCACTCGTAATAAAACTGTCAAAAGCACACGCGAACCCTTATCGGGAACGTTTCCAATATTTACGATTCGCCATTTCGGAAATTTGGTCGCCAACCCCCTTTTTGCTTAATCCAAAAACTGCCTACTACTTTGTAGTGTTCATGAATTTTAATAACTTGTATGCTCAGATGAAATTTTCATAATTTATTATTTTTTTCTATTGAGAGCACAATTTTAAATTTTACACAAAGTTGTTTTTACTGTGGAAAAATCGTGTGAAATTTTGGTTTATTCCGCATCGTACATGTAACAAGTTCAGTTTATTTTCAGAATTTTTCTGGCAATAACTGACATTTTAAAAAACTACGAAAAAATAATTTTAGAACTCAATGTAAAGGGAAATCGTTAGCAATATTATGTATGGGACATTTGTTTTACATAATAATGTAAACAGCGCAATATTTATAATTCAAGTACAAGTCTATTGTTTTTACAGTACATAAACAATGTTTTAAAACTTTATTGAAAATTACACCTATTAATACCTAATAGGTAATAAAAAATGACTACGTTTTTTACCCTAATTCATAAATTAAATGTCAGCAAGGACAAAAGCATAGATATAATAAATATACATTTTTCAAATTAAAAAAAATTATTTGACATTTATTTTATTTATTTATCTTTTATCTAAATTTATCTCGTTTAAAATTTTACAATCATATCTATTAATTTATTTTTAGGTTTTCAATTTATTTGTAATCTTCATTAAATTCAATTTTGTCACTTGATAAGGATCGAAAATTTGTGGTTTTTTTCTTCTCTTACATTTTTTCATCAATAAACTTTAAATGGCAACATCGTTAAAGTGTTTTTAATTCTTCTTAACCATTGAAACTTTGGACTTCTTTCACATTTTTCAAATTGTTTGCACTGTTGTGTGAAGTTTCTTGAAATAAAGTGAAAGAGCTATCAGAATCGATGATCCACATGTGTTATTTGACTTATTGAGGTTCCATTAGGCCTCCGCAATCGTACGAAAAGTATTACTCCAAAGAAAAAAGGGTTTGGGGATTAGAAGTCGTAAAAATGTTCGCTGGACGTTTATGGGCACAGCTTTGGACAACGTATACGGAAATGAAAAACATTAGCAACCCCTGTGGTCGATTAAATATATTTTGTGGATTAAAGTAATGATAATGAAAGTCACGGAGTCAGGGTTTATGATATTTACCAGCAGTAAAAATTGGTATAAAGTAGAAAAGACGGACGGCCTTACAGACTTATTATTACGCATTTCTAATATCAACGGAAAAAATAAATACAGCGGCGTTTTGTTTGATAAAAATTTTATTCCTTTAAAATATATTTATTTTTTATTTTTGACCATCGTAAGTGGCTTAATGCAAAATCTCAAGTCTGAGATCGCTCCCAAAATAGCTGACCATATTATTTTTAATACAGAATAACATGTTAATTCAATTACACATCAAAAGTTTTCCTTGTTAAGTTGTGTTACTCTCCTTTTTTTGCAAAAATTTCTTTTTCTTTGTTACAGTGTTTTCAAAAGGGCAGTGTGAAACTAGCAGGTACAGATTTTTGGCGAAAACTGGCGGTTACGTATGGGTCTTAACTCAAGCCACCCTGATTCACGATAAATTGCAGAAACCCCAGAGCGTCGTGTGCGTCAACTACGTGATAAGGTAAGTGGATTTGCTTTTCTTTTTCGTTATTTAAACATGATAAATGGTAAAAGCTCCACACGCTTTCTGCATCAAGATGTGCGTCAGAACTCTTATATAAATGTACGAGTGCAAAAAGAATTCGCTCGTAAACATTGAAAATGTTCTTGATTATGATGACATAAACATGCATTTTAAACCAAACTTGTGGCGCCGTATTCTTACCGAATTAAAACTAATAAAATGTTAAGTGGTCAAAAAGTAGTTTTAAAAATAGATACAGTTGCAAAAAAATTCAAATTTTAAGATCATATTATTTGTGAAATTTTTATTATAATTACCAAAAATTTAAGTCTATTAAATTAATATTTTGTATAAAAGTTTTTATTTAAATTAATCGGCGTATAGATATGATTAAAAGAAAAAAAATATCGTAGAAAATTCGGTTTATTAATATTCCCAATGTTTGGCGCAATTGAAATATGTACAACGTTAATAATTAAAGTTTGTGATATAATTAATTACTATATCGTGTTGCGCCACAGTTCTAATATATCAAAGAAAAATACGTTTTTCTTTGTATTTTCGAAATATGTTCATGTCGGTTCGATATAATGGTTGCTAGAGTTTTATTTGTATTAACCAAGAAAATAGTAGATATTTAAATATAATTTATAATACGAAGGTAAGTGCAAAGAACTTATTATATATTCTATTAATCCACGCAATTTATAGTGTAATGAGTTTCGAATTCGTTTATCTAAGGGCGATGCGTAATGGCGAAGTAAAAAAATAAAAATTTTTTTTTGGTTCGTTAAAATCGGATTTCCACGACGATTCTAAGGGATTGTAAAAATATTTAACATAACTAAACTCAACCAATAACTTCGATCCGACTCAATTTATTGTGTGATCGTAAAAAAAATCGTTGACAGGAATTTTTATACACAATCACGAGTATTTATCGGCGAGCCGAGTCATCGTTGGTCTGTAGTCGAGTTTACTCTTTCCCACGACGAGTGGCTTGGCGCGCGACGAGCTAGACTCGCTAAATAACTCGCCGTTCCCTGGTAACTCAGCTTAATATAATCGGATTTTCTTCGTAATTTCGTATTAAACTTAGGACTTTTTGACGTAAATTTTACTTATTCATTTCATTGTAAAGGTTCGCGTTATGATTCTTGGACACCTTATATATATACGTATTACGTATGTACAATTATATTCAATTTACATGTAGATTTGTAGAGATAGGCGCCGTACATCTTTGAATAGTTTCATTTATGCGAATTTAATGGTTGAACGACATTTAGTTGATTAATTGCATGATTTATACGTGGTCGTAAAAATTAAATCGGTCTAGGCCTCTAGGCTAATAGTTCAATCGTTTACGCACGAAACGCGCTTCGGTGATTGTATTAGGATATTTATATTATCTGCTTTTATTTGCGCGACAGGTTCGCGACAAAACAGATTTACCTATCATGCAGTTAATTTATATAACCTACAGAAAAAGGTAATGGAAGAGGGCGTGTGTTTAAATCTAAAAGGACTATCTGTTATATTCTTCTAAATTTATGTTCTAATTATATAAAATATTTTGGTCTTGCGTGTGTCTACGGTTTTTTTATATTAGGTAGAAATGTTTGTGGCTTTTCTTTTGAAAATGAAATTTTCTTTCTAGTAGGATGATAATATTTTAAGACTTTTATGAATGGATAAAATCATTTCGTATCTTCTATATATTTGTGGGATAGGCTCATTTTTGTCATTTCAAATTTCCAAAGAATGTCATCAAATATTCATTATAAACAATTATATAACTTTTGAGGTTAAAATTAGTCTAATAACGGCATATCAATCTGCTGTAATAATCTTTCAAGTAAAATGGAAAAAATGCAACTTACATAGGTATAAAAAAGCATTGCTTTGCGATTTTAGTATTATGTATCACTGATAACCCCCACCGTGGTTATCTTAATTTTGTTTAGCACCGATACAACCGACGCAAAATTAAATTTATCGGTTAATTAAAAATAAATATATCTCAATTTATAAAATTAATCATCATTTTATCTTTCATCAGCTTGCTGTTTCGTATTCGATTGAAAGATAGTAGCGGCGATAAAAATGCAATAATACTGACTTAGAAAGAAATATTGCATAATCAATTTTGGCACTGGCTTGTGTCAGTCAAAGTGACGTTAGTGCTGCAGAAATAGATTGTATTCAGCAGTAACTTCCGATATTTAAATTAGGCACCTTCAGGTTTCTGATTTACTTTCATACAACGACATATTTTATCGACAAAGTTTGTCTTCATTTACAATTTCAATTTTGCTGCTATTGTTCTTCATTAACGAATAAAAAAATTACTGTAGGTTTAGAATTTACTAGGAAATATTGTGAATGTTTTTCATAGTGAATATTTTTTGTAAATTTTAGTTAGTAAATTTATATTGTCAGGTTAATATATTCTTTAAGGGTGTTGTTTGCAAGTCCATCTCGTTGAGTGTCGAAACTCGAAACGTGTATTAAGTTTCTAATTTTTTTTGTGGAATTGTGGGTGGTTAGTATTATCATTATTAAGTATGGGTAGATACCTAATAACTGGGTGGTGTAGCACAATGTGCGTATGCTAAAAAAATATGTACGTTCTAATTAGGCTTGTTACGTCAGGTTAGACCGTCCTTGACATCTATTATTTTCAAATGCAAAAATAGACTCTAGTTGGCAGTTAAAATGTCGAGCAATTTTATTTGCAATCTGTTCAAGTTAAATGCCTTTGATACACGTGTTTGTTTTGGCATAAAATCACCCCCTTAGTACCTATTGTTACATTGTAATTGAATTGCGTTATCGAAAGTAGAAAAGAAAAACATACCTATACGTTTTATACATATATTTTTGGGAAAACTCATATCAGTCAGTATGAGCACTGAAAAATTCTTTTGGAAAATTTCCTAGAGATTGTAGATGATTTAATAGGCAACTGTTAAAGTCGTTTTCGATTTGCTATTTTTTGCCTTATTGGAACTTCACACGATTCAGATAAGTAGGTACTTATTTTTCTAAACAAATTAACTGTTGAAAGTTCTAATTAGCACATTTTTATAGTATCTTTATTGGCGTAAAACTTAGAATGATTTGTTTTTTTTTTTGTTTTAGAAATATTTTTGCTCGTTTTATAAATCAATTTGGTATTTTATTTTTATTTAAGTAAAAATCTCGTTAAAGGTTATCATATTTATCCAAAAAATAGTGGTTATCAAATTTGTAGCTTAAGATTTTGTTTAAAAAAAAGTTGTAGGTACACATTATCTACTTATTTCGTAAGATTAAACGAAATAAACATCCCCTACAACACGTTTCGTGTTAAAATTTCGACTAATGATCAAATAGTTAGTTAGTTATCAGCTTATTAGGTATCTGACATTTATAAAAGCACGTATTTCCGCCAGTTTATCGCGGAATTCCAATATTACTCACGTTGCGTAATCCTGGGTAAGGATGTAAATTCTACGAATTCGTTGCAAAATATGAGGGACTACGAGCCAGTGAACATGTTTTAGTTTATTTGATTATTGTGTAGGTTTCCTGAATAAAAATAAAAAACTTTTACATGTGTCACTAACAGGCCAATCATTGTGGATACCTGCCAGTATTTCCAGCAATAAAATTGTGTAACAAAATGTAACATGTTTATAAAAAAATTTTTCTAACAAAAGTGCTCAAGGAACGGGTAGGTATCTTATTTAAATAAATGTAAATAAAAGCATGGCCAATGTTGCTAATCACATAACAGAAAAAAGTAATAACAATTTGCTTCTCTACCCTTTTTTTCCTGTTGGAAATTCACACTACCTAATTGAGTTTAATTCTATAGAATTTGTTTTAAATAACGCTGTGGTTGATAATATTTTCATGATCCATTTATTCTGGTTTATGTGGAGGTTAAATTACAACTACAATTACTTTTTATATGGCATTTAAATCATATGTCCCATTATTTTTAACATGTCACATCCTGTGTTTCATTCCTATTTCAGGAAAGTTATTGCCTTTGTGTTATTGAATTTAATAATTTTATAAGTTTTTTTTTGGTTTTACGAGATAATCAAACAAATGGTTTTTTTTGTATAACGCCATAACGTCTTCGACATAAACAGGCTAATCCAGAAACTAATTTTTGAAGTTAGAAACGACACTTATATAAAATAGGGTGAATTAACTTGGAGTATGTACTAGTTAACCAGACTAGTGGTAACGTCACTAGGTATTATCTATAATTATTACACATGTACCTAAGAAAAAATTCCTAGAAGTTAAATAGAAAATATGGCAGGTTTTTATAAAGACATTATACAAACTTTATAACGAATAATTAAGTTAATTGTTCGTGTAAAGCATTCACCAACATTTTTGTTGTTTTTTTTTTTTTTTATGGGGAGAATGCGACATGATGCGTACGTTTTGTTGAAGAATAATAACTAATTAAAAGTCTTAAATTGCTCAAAGGAAGACTGTAATTTGTTTTGCTAACATGTTTTGTTCTTGTTATATAATTTAATCCTTGAAATTTTTAATTAAACAATTTAGTTTTCGTTTTCAACTTAAATTATGTTACATCATAAATTTTCGTTGTAACTCTTTTTCTATGCTGCATTGTCGTACATGAAACAAAACGTGTTTGATAGGCGTTTTGTCGAAACCATCAGACTTTTGAACTTGTTGGTTCTCATCAGCGCACCAAAGACAGTTACGAGCAAATGCACACCTTTTGTGGCTATTTGTAAAGCTAATTTGAGTGTTAGGAAGCATCATGTTATGGTGTGGTAAATTAGGACAATTTTTCAGTTTTTATTCTTGTTTCGTGTTTTGTTTGTGACGAACTGTAAATCTGTTAGAAGTCTCCCAGTCTGATGAAACTGTGAAATGGGTGTTGTGCAATTTGCAGAAACAGTTCATCAGACTGCCTTGGCCGTTGATTCATTCCTGACATGACGTAAGCGTGGGCGTCCGTAGCGGTTTTCTTTCATTTTGACGGAAATAGCACAAGCGAACGCAAGTGCAAGGACGATTTTCATCAAGTTGTAAAGAATAGAAGAAAACAGCGAAATTTCCTTTTGTCTTTCGAAAAACAAAAAAAAATGAAAAAAATTGTGGTACATTTGGAATTCAGTATTCAGGTATAAAGTAAAAATTCAATACCTATTCAATTATTAATACTTTTTTGTTTTATAAATTCCCAGAGTGACACGATCTGATAATATGTATTACTGCAAGTACCTACATACTTATTCTTTCCTACGAACGAGTTTGTTTAATGTTTTACAATGAGCATCGTAAAGACGTTTGCGAAATACAGATATATTTGGGGTGGAGTTGCCTGTCATTCCGTTCTAATTAATATTCGGTACATGAAGCCTATCACGAACTGACGGGAACTACCATTAGCTGAAATTATTTTCGACGTGACTGCAATTTTTAATGCCTCATACTTGCAGCAATAAATATGGCGAAACAGTTACTATTAAAAATGTTGTATATATTGTTTTTTGGTACCTTTTATGGTTACTGAAATTCATTTTAATCATTTGTTATTGTTCCTAATCCCACAGAATATCATCTCAATAATCTGTCATTTTGACGTTTGAATAGGGGTTGAGGGTAACTAACACACATGTATAATATTAGTCAAAATTACCAGCTTATTGAACATGAAATATTTCGAAGACGATGAAGTTAGGGAAACCTACGAACGAATCCTCAACTGGATTGCTCGTAGTAATTTCGACTCAGTTCCCAGCGAAGCTTATTTGATTGAGAACTCTTTTAACACAAAAATTAAAATTCCCGAAAAACGTGATTCTGAAGTCCAATTTGAGCAAAACATGAGTGGTGATTATATTCTTGATAGAGATAGGGTCAGAAAAGACAGGAGCCCCCATACAGTTAAAAACGTTGAATTTCTGATGATGACAGATGATACGAAAAAAGAACCATCTAAACATGGAATTCAGATGGACGTTAATACAATAAAAAGGCGAAAAATAAACTTCGAACCGTTCTATAATGAGAGAAGATACGGCCCTAATTCAGAACCAATAAAAATTTTTAGTACGATATTCGAAAGAGATGAAAGTGAATCTTCCGATGACTTATACTCAGAGTCGGTGGTGAGATCGATTCTTGATAACGACAGTAATAGTAATAATCTCCGTCAATCGAAGCCACGTCAAAAAATTACGGGGTGGAAAGGAATGAAATCGAAAGTAATGAGAAGTAAATTCAAAAATGATCTTGGAATTTCGGTAGATCCCCAAGTAATTTTTGAGGCGATTATTGAATCAATCTTTGTATGTCTTGTTTTGACCTTGCTAGATATGTGCATCAATTATGATAGTTACCGCTAAAGACATGGTTAAACATTATATTTTATGTGGTCATATTTTAGGATGATTTCAAAATTTAATATTTGACAACAATTTATGACTAACTGAAGGTTTTTTAAAACTGGCATTTTCATTTCATCTTGAAATAATTGTAAGGTTTTCTTCAAGATGTTGGTTAATGTATAGCAAAATTTATTTTCCATAAAATTTTATTCCACAAAGAAAAATGAAATTTTATTCCTACTTTCATGTTTGGTATTAGTTGTAAATGAACCCGTCCACGTAATACGAGACGTTTCAAAAGCTGCATGCGAATGTACCAGATGTGAAATTTAAAAGCAATTTTATTATTTCAAACGCGATGTTGATGTTGAGCAGTTGGAACAGACAGACAGTCAGATTTTGTTTACTTTTAATGGAACGCACGTGGAAACTCGTAAACCTGAGTTACTTAAATCATTTTAGTCAAAACCAATTTCAAATCGATAGACTTATTGATTGACAAAAGAAATAATAATTATTTTGAACTCATAATTTGAAATTTCAAACAAAAAAATCAAGACCATAGGCTTATTTATAGGTTTTCCTGTAATCCTGAAAAGTGTATGGTTTTTCAGCTTTTAGAACGCCTAGGGTTCTTTTGATCTTCATACTCGACTATGCCCTTAGTATTTTTCAAATTTAATAGTAGGAATAAGTACCTTGCAGGCAACATTCTGAAAACAGCAATAGTTGCAAAAAAACTTTAAACATTATTAAAAAAATAAAAACGATTGTATTGTTTTAACAACAGATTACTGTTTGCGTTGGTAATGGCTATAGTAATTTTGTTCCATGTAGTATCTAAAGGGAGTAACACAGGTTTATTTTGGCTAGTCGTTGGGGGGGCTTGGCTGCTTAACAGGTTTTGTTGAAGGTATAATAATGGGTTAGCTGAACATTTCTGATGTGTTTCCGTCTTGAACGAATGCATTGCCTCATTACACACGCAGACTCAACTAAAAAGCAATAAATAATAAGTGAAGTGGATTTTGTTGGAAGTTCCTGCAGGTAAAATAGAAACATCTATTGCTAGTAGAGGAAAGGAAGCAATTAAATAGAAAGTAAAAATTAAATCTAAAAAATATTAGATACAATTATTAATTCTTTAAATGTGTTTTATGCAGTAATCAAGTTTTGAGACCGCCAAAAAGGAACAGATATTCTATGTTTTTATGATGTATGATTTTTTTTTAATTCTCGTAAAAGCCTAAGCGCGGGGCGAAATTTCGTCGTTAAACTTTATGAAATTTCTTAATTAAAGTCTGGCAGAATGTCATTTTTACCCAAATATCATATTACACCCATGGGTGTCGTTAGGGATGACAGAGGTCCTAGAAATTTCATTTTTGTTATTAGTAAAGTATGAAAAAATATTAGCTTTTTGTATTTTGGTGTTTCTTTATGAACTTATAAATAAATAAGATTGTAGAACTATAAAACAATGATCCACCCCCTCATCTACTTCTTCCGCTTGCAACTTCTGGTTTTTGCGTTGGTAGTATCCAGATACCACCTCTGTAAATACTTCAAGTAACGTTCATTTTCGCAAAGTAATCCCAAAATGTATCCCATATGTATTCTAGATTTAGATAAGTTAAACTTAATCTGGCTTTCTCCTAAAGGCGTTTCTCTTTGGTACATTAAATTATGTTGCTTGACGTTCCCCTTTTCTGTTCTTTGAACAAACCATTTCTCCACAGAGTAAGCCGAGAAGTCTGTTATCTTTTACGGTCCATCGAAACACTATATCTGCGCGGATCCACACAGAATATCTTTGTAAAATTTCGTTCGGGAATTAAAGGTTTCCTTTGTTTCGGAAAAGAAATAGGGCGCCATTGTATACAGTAAAGTCCTAAATATTAAGCAGTGGAGTAACGCACAATATCCAACACCTCCACGATATTATTACTCCATCCAAGACAAAAAGTTATTATTTCAAAAAAAAAAAAATTCACTTCGGTGGCAAGGGGGGAAGCCCTTAATAAATATAACGTAATATTAAAAGCTTCTCACTGACCTCTGCCGAAAACGTGGAAAACTGATAAACCTAGTACACATATCTATGAATGTGCCTCTTTTCTTAATTAAAGTGGGGAAAGTCGAACAAAACAAAGGAAATCACCGTTCGTTCAATGAAACTCCTAATAAACGTTTCAGGGAAAACAGATTATTTTAATGAATTATGTTTGTAATATTTTTTGTATTTGCGTAATATTTTTTAAAAGTATTGTTTTTAATTATATTAACAATGTTATGGTTTGATTTACTTAGGGATTTCTTTTTATTTTTTGGTTCTGCTTCTGTGACTAAAGACTTAAAATTTCTCAACGTCTGAGAATTTCAATTTGAATAGTCGTTTTACATTTACATTTATCCAACAAATTCGAAAATACGGATAATTTAGTTCGGTTCGAGTTCTCAAATTCACTGTAAAAGTTTCTACTTAACTTACCCTACATTCAAGAGAAGTCGTAACTTTTTATTTCGTTTTAAAGATCCTGTCAAAAATGTAGTTCGTAGTAATGTAGGTGTATGAACTTTAATTTATTGTATCACCAAGAGGAGAATACCTAAAAAAAATTCAATTAGAAGTTTGGGCGCGTTCAACCCGTTAAACCTCTCGCCTCCAAAGCTCGCTTACGTAATACTTGAATTCTTCATCCTTTCCTCATTGTACGTACTTATTCAAAATCTCAAAAATACACAAGAGATTATTTGGTTATAATGTGTGTAGGTATGAAAATGTGTTTGGGCAAAAGGTGTTCAAAATTTTTATTTTACAAAAAACCAAGGGTCAAAAATTGTCATTGTTTGGAAAACGAACTTAATGAAATTAATTTAGTCGATGATTAAAAAGAAAGTTGTTTAGGGTTTGTAATTTAACATTTACAAGAAAATAATTAAAAGGATGGTTTTGTTTATCGCTCAGTATATTTTTGAAATGTTCAGCACGTGTACGTTATTTCTGCTTTCGCTATCGTCGTAGGACGATCGAAGAGAAGAGATGACGTAGTTGGAGTATTCATAATATTTTGCAACTGGCAACGTGATCATGGTCGCGTCTCCGTCGTGGCGCAGTTTTATGACCGACATCGGCCAGAATGCGTCGTTCATTCCCGAAGGAATACACCGTAGTGGTGGGAGCAGGATCAGGACTAGAATGCGGAGGAGAACTGCTGCCATCGTCCAATAAACTTTATCTCGGCGAAGATGAGGGCGAACGTTCTGAAAATGGTGCGCTCGCTTGCGTTTTATTGCCTAGAAATGGGACCAGATCCCGTAGATTACAAAGACGAAATCCTTATGACCCTTCCTCCTCATCCGCTTCTTCTGCCTCCAACTTCTCCTCAATAACGGATCGTTTGCGTTGTTATGGAAGAGCTTGAAGGAATGTAGACCAACAAAATTGCCTTTGTTCACCGATATTTTGATATTATTGATATTGATACGTACCTTTTTCATAAGATTTAAATATAAGGTAGGTAGTGAATCCTAAGTGCTTGATAAAAAATAAGTTAGATACAAAATCGTGATAACAACACCGTTCCAAAGTTTTTACGTTTTTTGTTTTCTTATGAAATACATATAAAAACCAAGGACTCAAGACGTATTTTTCTATCTAAGACTTACAAAGAGACCATTCTCAAACATTCTAAAATGTTACAGAACATTTTAGTTCATTTTCATAAAACCTGGAACATTCCGGGAACCTTTTGAAATCATTCTTAAAAAGTTGGAACATTTTTTGAAAACTTAAAAAATGTGGAACTTTCTGGATTATTGTCAAATGTTCAAAATAATTTTTGAAAATCTGGAAAATTCAAAAATCCGTATCATTCTTAAATAATAATCTGAAGCATTCTGGAACATTCTAGATCATTTTTGGACATTCAAAATTATTTTTGAAAAATCCAAAACATTGTAGAACATTTTTAGATCATTATCGGACACCCAGAATCATTTTAGAAAAATCCGGAACATTTTAGATCATTCTTGGAAATTGCAAATCTTCATGAATGATTTAAAATATGATCTAACCTTTTTAGAATTTTTTGAATCATTCTAAATCCGTCTCAAAAATTTTCAAACTTTTTTCGAGAAATTTCGGCCATTCTGAAACATTTAAGATCATTCTCGAACAATCATGGATATTTAAAAACATTCTAAAATATTTCTAGATTCTAAAAGTTACTGGGAAATTCTAAATTTTTTTTTCAAAAGTGTTGAACTGAAAAATGTTTCGTGAACTCAAATGTATCTCAGCTAGACAAAAGAATCAAATTTATATCGATATTTCCCTCTTCTCTGTGCTAAAACAAGATCAATTTTCTGTACCTATTATGCCCTATCCTATCAATTACCTTCAGGATAACTATGTAAACATTTTCACTATTCCCAGTTTATCTTCCGGTAGACAGTCGGACTCCTCCATGTAACGTCACGTTGCATTCCATGTCTGCCACGAGTTTCAGTAGGTCCTTCTTCAATTCCGTCACACAAATAGACACACACACACACACCCGTCTCGAACCATCGGCATTTGTCCTTCGTTCCAGAAAGCGCGCAACTCTGAGGGGGTTTTATTACAACCACCGAGTCTCGCGCTTTTCAGTCTGTGCCTGTGCAATCATGAAAGCTGTTGTTAACTTGCAGACGAAGACGAATAATTCATCATTAACCTTCGTCTACATCTACACCATGGACTCTGTTTCCAAAAGGTCTTTATAAAAGGTATACCTACTTTGCGTCATGTGTTTTAATACCTTGTTTCGGGTAAAAGGGAAGATGTGCCCTAAAAATAAAAAAAAAGAATTTGTAAGTTGAGAAGTTTTAAAAAAGTTACTTAAAATATTTTTTTTGTAAGGATAAGTTATATTAAATTTAAAGTAGCTGTTGCTGTATTTTTTTATAATTTGATTTCAAAATTTTAGGGTTGTCTGTAATTTTTTTTTTCTAAGGTACAATTTTTATGAGATGAGGTGTATTATGTCGCGTATTATTGAAATGCAGTAGCAAAACAGCTGACTGGATGAAAGGCAATTTAACAATGAAAGGGTGGAAATGAGGGAGAAGGGGAAGTTCAAGGTTAGGATCGTGCGCGTGCAAGGAAGATCGATAACAGGATAACAGTCTTGGACGAAAGGGAAAGTAATATGTGCATTTTTTTTTTTGTTATGGGTTTTAACTTATTTACAAGTAAGTACCTATGGTCTTTTTTTAATTTTCGTGGGGGTCATAAGAAAAAGGAAAAAAATATACAGGGTTATTACAATCTTTACAAGAAATTTGGAAAAACTACCCCTATCCTTTTTATTATCATTTCTAATAGGTACATGTCCTTAAATCAAAATTTTTAATATAATTTTGCACATAAAATTGAAATAGTCATAATATATATATAATTATTACAACAACCCAAAAATATCGTGAATGAAAATTTGATTTTCCTTTTCATGTGTCCTACTTTTTTTTCCAATACATCGGCTAATAACCGTGATATAGGAACAAGGCTGGTACAATAGGTGTTGCTAGGAAAAGGTCGTGTTATTGAACGCAGTTTGTTCATAAATAAAATAGGATTTTGGCATCGAAATTTATTGCATCCGTAAGCCAAATTGCTAGCCAGGTTAGGTTAATTGGACGAAAAATGGAATGTTGTTTTCAGATATTAATACAAGGTATCCCTTAATTGATTTCAAGCTGTAGGTATAGGTACGTTAAATTATTTTAATAGCTAAAGACTTTTTGTTAACAATTATTTTATACTATGAAATTAATACCTGATGGGTGATTTTGATTAAATTTGGGGTTTAACTTTCTCCATTAAAACTAAAGTAAAGTTCGAATTACGTTGGTTATTATTATTCAGGACTGTTTCCCTTTTCATCATCAACAAAAGTCTATTTACATTTTCGTACGGTGTTCAAAAGTAATGTAACTCGTTATGTTTCTAATTTAATTTATTCGTTCCATACCCCTGATTATACAATATTTTTAGATGTAAGATAAACCTACAAACCATATTGATACTTTACTTTTAGCATTCCATTATGATCCAATAAATTTTATGCAAAATTTGTCAGTCCACAACAACATCTTAATTTGTTTAAATTGTATTTTTATCTCAACCCTGACATTTAACACATTGAATCTTGCATGATAAATTTAATGCAGGCAGCAAGTCTAATAAAAAAGACACGCGATTCACTTAACATCAGAAAGTTATTACCATCGGTTATTTTTAGGATTATGTTTAAATGAAATTGAAATTAAAGCCAGAACTATCATCATAGGTATTAGTAATTAAAATCTAAATTGACGCATTTTATCTTTCTAAATATCTATTACATATTTTCAAAATTTTAATGATTTCATTTTTCAGTTAGGTAATTTTGTTGTGGGTATTATGGAAATTAAAAATCTTTTTGAAGATATTCTTATCCTAACATTATTTTACAGGGGCCTTGTGGGGCTCTATAAACGATAACAAAATCTCACTGAATTATGTTTAGAAACTTGAAAAAAAAAATATGATAAAATTTTGTATATATTTTCCGAAGGTTCAAAGGTTTTTAATGGCGGCGTTTGCGTGCAGATATTTTGTGCATCACCATCGGTATCTTTAGTGATAAAGTAAAATTGTGAGTGTAGAATGTAAACTACACCAAGCAAAAGCTGTTATGCACAATAGATGGCGCCTTCTGTTTGGATCTTTAAAATCATTTTTCTCTTGAGTACATTATTTTTTAAATTTTTTGTTTAATTTTCGTCAATAGCTGGGAACATATTCTTTAAAATGATATATCTGTCAAACCCTCTTGATCGTATCAACTTTTGTAAAAAAAAAAAAAATACTAATTACCTACACGTTAATTTTTTTTCCGAAAAGTATGCACGTAAAATCAGATATTTCTTTGTTATTATCTACTAAAGGTTTTTGCCAAAACACGAGCTAGAGTAATAAAGGTTAATAAAAACATACTGAACATTAAAACTGAACATTAAAGTATGTATTGCAGAAATACCACACATTTCCAGGAAACGGTTGTGATAGTAAAAATCACGCCTATTTGATTTTTTTGGCATCCATTTAGTTGAAACTTTTCCGAGACACGGAGCACAAATTTTTTTTTCTAAAATTTTGGCAGACTTACAAATCGATACGTGTATGAATGTGTATGTGTGTGATAGGGATATCTTAAAAAAATACATAATACAAGAACTAAAGTGGTTACATCCAAACAAATATACCAACTTGTTGCCGAGCCTAGAATTAGAATACAGCAACAGGTATTATTGTACTAGTTTTATTTTTAGTGTTATGTAATAAGAAAAATGATAAATATTTATGTAGAGGGGGCTCCTCAGTTTTTTTTTTTTTTGATACTTTATTGTTAAACGCCTTGGTAGAAGATACATCGTCGTAATTTCCCTTTAACCGAGTTCAAAGGAGTTGTGTACCGAAACTTTAAGAAATAAAAACATTTTGAAAGCTTCTGGTTTCAACTTTTCAAACTTTAAGAAGTTTTGTGTGTAATAAAGTCTGTGTATGCATGTTAAATGATATTTTTGTAAAAGAAATTTTATTTTATTGGTAGTCTCAACATTGAGAAGGATAGAAGACTCATATTTTCGAAAAACAATTACTCATCCTTACTACCTGGGTACTTAATTTTAGTATTAGTTTACAATAATAGTTACACTATAATTGGAATCATAAACGATTAAATTATTTATCAGCCAGCTGTGTCGGCAAGGATTATAAAAACTTATCTATCTGATTGTACGTTTAATACACAGTTTAATAAGTAAATATTATTTTATACGGTAATCTATTTATTATATTTATAAAAAATTATATAATTATACTATATAGGTATGCATGTATGTGTAATTTCAAAGTAACATAAAATAAGGTTCAATTACAAATACTTTATTTGTAATTGAAACCAATTCTGGTAACAATACTTTTTGAATTTCGATATAGTTAGATAACTCCTTAAGAGATCAATTTCCAAAGAATATTTTCTCAACTGATGAGTCTCTTTGGGTATAGTTTTTGCAGCCAAGAAATTGAAATAGTTTATCGTAGAATCATTTCATTTTATTTATTAAAATTAAACGATGAATTATTTCGAAAATTGGTATAATAATTGCATTCGAAAATTTGAACTGTAGGTTTATGCGTCTGATTGAAATTTTTATCATTCTTCCCGTTTCTAATACACCGCAATTTAATGGATATTTGCAGGCTATTATAGAGTTAGCAACCCAAGCTAAAGTAGCTACCGTCCGTCACATGATATGTATAATATGTATTTTAAAATGAAGCTGATTATCAATTATAAAAGTGAGGCATTCCCATTAAGGTCAGTTAAGTCCCCCAGAATAATGTCATTGCACTTCGAAAGGAAATAATTGCACAGTTAACCTTGAAATGAAATTTTCCTTTTGTCTATTTTGAAAATAATAGCTAACTTATTTTTTTAAGGGTTAAATTAATTTAAGGATTTCAGGGATTTATTTTGTTACGTAATGAAAGTTCAGCTTATACTAGGAAAGTTGTCCAGAGTAAGTTTGAAATCAACCCCCAATTGTTAACTATTTTAGTATTAACCAAAAAAGAATCCAGAGTCCCTTTACTTTTCTACTGATATTTAACAATAGAAAATCGAATTTACTGTTTAAAAAAATCAATAATAAGACGTTTATACCTTAGTACACTGCTGGGAGCTGTTGGCTAATGCATTTTAGTCGTAATTGAAAATGTTTATTTATAGATGATATATTAGATACCAATATTTAATATATAGGCTACTTGAATTTATCTTATTTTGTTTCGAAAGTAATTGTACCTACTCGTGAAAGTTAATGTAGCAAAGTAAGTGAATGATGAGTGACCTATTTTTCATATAATCTGTCAACGAACTCTATTTAGAGCATTTGTCCCTAAAAGTATTCGTTTAGTTTACTTCATTTCACTTTACTTATTTGTTATATCATATTTTTTTAATGCTTGTAATTTATCTTTATTCTGAAGTTAGAGTTCAAATTAAGATGCTTAATTAATGGATGTATGTATTTTCAATTCAGACGAAGTGAACTGTTTTAAATCAGCTTTGCTTTAATTAGGAATTAATTCGAAAAGCTATAGGTATTGTAGTAAAACGAGGCACATTATTTTAACCGTAATGAGACTTATACTAACTGAGAGGCAATCCTCATTAAATCATTACCAAGTGAGGCAGTAGAAGGTGACCATAAAATACCAGCTTATTTTGATGCAGTACAATGTGTATGACGTGCTTTTTATTTCACTATATTTTTTTTTTGCAAAAAATATAACGTGAGGTCAGCTTAGGTTATTGGTTCAGATTCGGTTCGTTAAATGTTTATTGCTTGTGCTATAATCAGATATAAACATTTTCATAAGTATAACATCTTCTCTTATAAAATAAAAAAATACAAAACAATATTTCTGAAACTGCAAGAACATTAAATTAAAATCTCCGTTTACCATTACTTCTATTGTAGGGAAGTTGGATGGAAAAACGTCTCAGTTAGTATACTTGCGTTGCCTCCGTTGGATGATTTTATGGTCTAAAAAAAGGTAATGTTATATGTCATGCCAACATTCTTTTCAAAATTAATGTTTTGGTAGTTACGAAATTATACTTATATCTAATGTTTTAATGTAACATGCTAATGTTTTCCATTCATCGTATTATTGTCTGTCTTATGGGACATGTACGAAAAGGTAGTCAAATGGGTTCATCAGTATTTAGGACGCGTGTGTTATTTTTACTTTGAGCAGATGATGTTGCAAAGAGGTGTTCGTCTTTCGTTAATGCAAAAACACTCGCATTATTAGTGTACCGGGAGGTAAATTTAACTGCACTCTTCGCTAATTATTTTTTTTCTCCAAAGTAAAATATTTTTTTTTAAATTTACAAGAAAGAAAAGTTTTTTTTTACTAGTTGTACGTCCTGGGGTGTTTGGATCCAAAAAAGCGTAGAAATTTTTGTGAATCTCTTCCCAAAATTTTGGATCTACCTCTTATTCTAATCTGACCTAATCAAAACTTCAGTGTATTTAATTTTGTAGGTAGATGGTTATTACCACTATTTATTTGAACATCCGAAAATTAGAAACGTTTTTCCACGTTTAATCAGATTTGTTAAAAATTGTAACAGACAAATTACACTATTTAAAAATTGTCGTTACTAATTGTGACTTATTTTTAATAATAAAAACGGCATGTAACCATCCTCCAAAGAACTATCGAAATGGTGTAGTTTGCGTCAACAGGGATACTATTTTTCAAAAAATATAAAATCTTTAACCGGCAGAATTAACTTGATACTCATATGTTTACAGTAATTAAATAATACTATAATTTGTAGTGTAGCGTTTCTTCGAATTAATTAATATATTACATATTTTTCGACTTGTTTGTTGATATTATTACGTAAATCCGAAATGTTAATCTATTTATTCCATAATAACATATTTTATAGAAAAAAATGAGATTATGCTTATCTAAAATAATTTTTGTGTATGTATTTGCATGTATCAACAATACTGTGGAGCTTAATTATACAAAAACACATTAGATCAAAAAATTTCACAAAAAAAAAAACAACCGAGGAAGCCTACAAACCAAATTAATTTTTTGTATTGGTTTTGTTATATAAGTATGCCAAAAAATAATATCAAGCAAAATTTTGAAAGGTAACTTCAAAGACTATCTTAAAAAATCTGTGGATCTCCAAAGATTTGAACTTATTTTTCAGTTTTCCCTTGTACTAGTTCGAGATTGATTTTATCGTTTTGTTATTAAATTTTGTAATTTCTCAGAAATTGAATGATTTATTCAATCCTTTTTACATTTTATTATCTCTATCTTTTTATAAACATGCTTTTAATTCATTATCACCACCTTAATGTGTGATAAAACTTCCAGAGCGGTGTAAGGACAAATGGAGTGTGCGTGAACTAGGCCTGATTTGTACTTATCGTTTATAATAATGCCATGTTCAATTCGGATGCATAATAGTTGACAGATAACGATTTTGGTCAAAAAACTTCCACTTATTAAAACTGAAAGTAGAATTCATTTAACTGTAAACAAAATTACACTTTCGGTTGAAGCGGATTTCACAGTCAACAATTTTATATAAATTACTTCTACTTACAATTAGATTAAAAGAACTTCTTTTTTCTGTAAATCCCTACAAGTGAAACTTTTTCTTTGTTATATTTTATCCCTATATTTATTGGATATCGTTTTATCAGCTTCATTTTGTAGTCACTTAATTATCCTGCTAAAAAAATTCACTCAACAATAAATGTGCATAAATATTGTTTGCCTATTTTTTAACATTACGAAAATTTCGAGGGAATTCGAGATCGATGATTCCTGCTTTAATTTTAATGAAAACGTAAAATTTATAATCTAAAACAAATATTTCTGTAAAAAAAATTATCAACTGTGTTAACTAATTTTATATATGTATCCTTTGATTACAAATTACCAAAAATGAAATTATAAAATAATAGATAATTGTGTATACGTAGATACACTGTAATTTACTCGCGTTGGAGATTAAATTTTTGACGTACATTATTAATTATGAATGTTTTAAAATTTAAACAGATAACCTCCTCATTTTATATTTTCGTATTATAAATTATTATGTATACTGTAGGTATTTTAGATAAGAACTTTCTTGTATACGTTTTTAGTAGTCCTTAAAGTTAAAGTTACTACTTACTGTAACAAAATTAAGAGAACAAGATAACGCCCTTTTTTATTTACAAAATCGTCTAAAAAATCACGATTTATTATTATTATTGGGTATGCTAAATTAACTTAAAAAAAGTGTTTTTTAACTATACTAGCCTTAGTTAGAAACATATTAGGGGCTGAAACAGTAGTAAAAAGGGGCAGGTGAAGACCTGGATTAGATTACTGTTCGCAGATATTTAAAGATATTAGGTGATTTAGTTTTTAAGGAATACGCAGATTAATTGTAAGTACGTTTTGGGACATAAAGTTTTTTAGGAAAGTATATTCGAAAATCTGCCTGTCGTATCCAATTTTCTGCCTCAGACCTGAGCCTATCGATTATATTGGGAAATTCGCTACTGATTTATTTTATGAATGGAGTATTGCCACACATTTTCCTTTACTTATTGTTAGATTAAAATTGCAACTCTTAGCTTGACCTATTTTAGACAAATCAATACCAAGTTTTTAATAGTTCTCAAAAAAAAAAAAAAAACAGATTGGGTTAGTGACCGTCTTATAATGAGAAAATTGTCAGACATATTGAATGGTAGTTACCAGCAAGTAATTTTTCTGTTTTTCGAAATTACTTCGTACTAATTCCTTTTAGCTATTTAAGGTGAATATATTAAAGCCACAGTAAAAAATTAAAATTCTGAAGGCATCTTAGAAAAAATTCAAGTTACTACTAAAATTTTATTATTTGGTTATTTAGATTGTTCCTTTGTAAAATGTTTATGACTGACTAATAACTGAAAAACGAAAAAGTGAGTATGAATTTCACAAGTATTTAGGTATGTACCTACTCAAGTTTTTATAGATTTGGTGAAATACAGTTGCGTTGGTATTTTAAAAACTTTTCCTTGAAATTTAGTAATGAAAATGATGTTTTTTCATACCTAACCGAACCTCAATAATGCGTAAATGACAACAATAGTACGAAATAAAATATTCTGTTCCACCTAATTTGAATTGCTATAAAATTATTATGTACTTATATGAAATCTACGACTATCTAACAGTTTAAAACGCTTTAAATACAGGAATAATAATGTGGTACTTTTTTTATTAAATTTTTACATTAATTTAACTTATTGTTATTTTTACGCCCAATAGTGATTCATCAAGTTAACAAATAAATAACTTGACATGACTTGAAAATCAAGCTTAAGATAAATTACACACTTAACTTGACTTGCAATTTTTGTAACTGCTTGATAACTACAATAACCAATTATTGTGTATTAAAAATACTCATGAAATTTTGCTTTCCAATTAATAATTAAATCATATCGGTATTGCACGTAGTGTTCTGTACATAATTGAAATATTTAGTGACTTCTGTATTTTTTTTTTCAAACAGCTGTTCAAATAAATATCTTATTGTGGGACGTTGTCATAAATGCAGCAGTTACATATAAATAACCAAATTCTAAAAATTCTCAAGAGGTTGTCGCTCTTCGTAATAAAAATAAGCTCGTTGAATTTTTGGTTCCATAAAAAAATTAGCCAAGAAAAATACACCTATGACAGATAAACTTATTAGTGGAAAAAAACCCTTAAGCACTATGCATCAGTCTACGTTTTACTTTCCTGGATTTAATCCAACTGAATTTTTGATCCTACATACCTACTTGTTTGTCAGATTATTAGGCAATCAAAAGTTCTTTTTCTTTTAATGGTTTACTAAGCATATATATGTTCTTAAAATAGATTTGTCGTGAAGGATTTTTTAATTTGCCCTGCATGCTGCTTCTTTTATGTCATATTTTATTATCTTTTATATGGCCTTAGGAGTGGCCTTTTAGAAAACCCTTTCTGATGTAATTAGATGCATGTCACTTCAACAGCTACATCTGAAGTGCTCAGTTAACAAACGAAGACTACCTGCATCTTTTTTAGATGCTACGTGATCTTTCTTTTGACTTCGTTGATGTAGTCAGTTAATCCCTTATCTTAAAGATACGATTTTTTCGTTCATTCTTTTTTTCAGTGATATTATTTTTAAAAGGGTTTTAGTAGTCATAGAAAGAACAGATCCATGCTCATTTAGTCCCTTCTTATTTTATTATCTGAACCGAAGAATTTTCAGGAAGCTATTTTTTCTATTAAATTAGTTATAAATTTCTAATAAAAATCAGGTTATTTATACCTATAAAAATGTTTTACGAAAACTGTATCAACTTCTGATAGATATTTTCCACTAAAATATGTAATAAAAGCTTCCATTGACGTTTATAGGTACTTCTGATGTAATTGTAAACATAGGGTGAATAATGTCTACTCGTCAATATTTTATTAGTGTCTTAATATATGTATAAATAATTTGTAACATTATTATTACGATCAAGTTTATTTATTAAAGGTAAAATGTTATTCACTTCCTTAACTTACTAATCAGTTATTGTTACCAAAATTTTCCGGAAACATTATTCTGGAAATTCGATATTTATATGCTCATAAAATTTATGCTGGCCTTGTCGGTTATAAAAGGCTTGACAGATTTTTCTTTTTATTTTTTTTTAGTCTTACTTTTATTATCACAATTTCCAGTCCTGTTTCAAATTCTATTGTTCGGATATAAAACTTACGTGCTTTTTTTATTACACAAAATAAAAATCGCCAATAGGAACTACTACTTATTATATCAAACACAAACTCCACATACAACACAAAAATTGGATTTTTATTTCAAATTAGAAGAGGCATTGTCACGGATGATCGTGGTTTGCTAACTAATTGTGAACAATACAATTTGTTGTTAAGTTCAAGTCGCTCTTTTTGTGTTACCTACGTTTGAGTCTGCACGTATGCAAGGTTGATATTGTGTGATGAGTGTTGGTTGTTGCTCAAAATTCGCCGACTATCGGGCCAGTTGACACGATTGATTCACTTTCAATGCACCTAATACGAGTCAACCAACCGACCAACCAATCGTGAACTTGCCAGATAATGTTTAAGATAGGTAATAATAACAACACTAATAATAACAGTAATTGTTAGTCTGCTACGTGTCTTGTTTCAGGTGCTAACATTTTTATATGTTTAGTGACCGCAATATAGACATCAGAAAGTAGGGGAAACGTGCATTAAATAAAATTAAAAGATAGAAATAAATAACAAAAAACGTTAAATTTTCGATTAATCGTAACTTAGGTAATTTCTGAGTATGGCAACTTGAGTTTCGAAACGCGTCCTAGATTTCTAAACATTTTGCGGAATTTTGGGTTATTGTGTTTTTTCCTTATTTGGAGCAAATTTAGCAAAACTAATGATGATTCGTGATGTCTTAGCAAACATCTTCGAAATTGTCATTTGACTTTTGTGTTTCTACCTTAACTGCAATATGTGCTTAAACTGATATTGCTTATCTATCCTCTTAACTCTCATCGAGTCAGACTGGGCGTCTCCTGCACGTAGATATGTTTAATTAGCAATTATAATTATGAATATGTTATTTGTGTAGGTTTAAAGATGGTTATAACTCAACACTAATAAAGTTGGTAAATAAAAAAAAAAACACAAAACTGGAATTCGCCAATCAATTGTTCTGTAAAATCTATTATGTTATTTGCATACATAGAACAAAGTGGGAAGGCTTTTGGAGTAACAATAAAAAGGCATTAACTGCTCAGTAAGAATGTTAAAAAAAAAGACCGAATCGAGGATAATTGCGTTGATTGAATTGAATTTACATTTTGTTAAAAGTTGCAATTTCACAACCACAACTTATTGTCAGTAAAAACTTCTCCTGAATCAGCCCAGTTTTTATCAAATTTGATTTTAACATATTTCACAATAAATACATTGCAAAATTTATTAACATGACAATTTATTACACTATTAAGTATTTACTTTTTCCAATCAATAGATTAATTGAAGTATGTACCAATGTGATTTTCGCGATTCAATTACGAGTCATATAGAAATTTAATGATTTTAATTATGTTGCATTTTTCTTTTTTCCCTTCATTATCAGTAGCTCCATATTTCGTTTTTCTCAGATTAGATAAAAGTTACGTGCTTTCTTATATTTGCATATGTTGGTAGTACATATCACAAAGACATTATAATATTACTTGATAAGCAATGAGACATAGCGATAAAATTACTATTCTGTTTTTTATGTTCTTTTGCTTGTAGCGATTACAGGAATTAAACAGTCCGCTGTTGAGCTGTTGAATATTAAATTAGGCCAAAACTGGGTTTTTTGAACCGCAACAAAAAAAAAGCCATTTATTCCTTCACATTACTAAATGCGTTTTAATTCGCTGTTATTCAATGTATTTAATTATAACTCCTATTATTCGATTCGGTTTGTTAAAAGGCGTTGGATGTGCAAAATTTTGCAAATATTCATTTGCAAATTGCAAGGTGAAAGGAATTATTTGCTTGCGCTAAAAATGATTAATGATTGCAATCTTTCTGAGACGGCTGAGATTATAGAATTTCAACAAAAGCCTTTTATCGCTATTATTCAAACCGTTGCTAATTAGGCAGTGCGTAAAATTGGCAAATTGTTCTATAAAGACGGGCAAATATAGATAATGACTCTTAAGAATTTGATGAACACAAAAAAGAAAACCTGTTCTTCCACAATTTGGCACGTAGGCAATGACCATGTGATTCAATAGTAGAAGGAAGAAGACTATTGTAGGACCCTAATCATTTAAAAAAATAAATTAGTTCAATTAAAAAAAAATCCGTTAATAATAAAAAAACATTTACCAAATGAGTTGGAAAACTAAAAGGGGTAAATAAACAGGTACATAAAATAATTTATTGTATGCAAATGAAACTAGAAAAGTTTCGTTAATTAAAAGTGGTTTTGTTAATAAAATTTTCTTATGACGTTCAAACAAAAGTAACGACATCAAGTAATTTACGGACTAAAAATAACTGCAGATACCTAATTATGTAGACGTTTTTTAATTGCTAGCATGTCGTGGTTCGACGATGAGACAATATTTACTTCCCCGTCATATAAGTGTGGAATAGTGTGAAATTGCGAGACATTTAATAATGAAGGTGCTGCACAGACAAATAGGTACGGTTATGTAATTTTAGAAATCGAAGGACGATTTTAACCGCAGCCTTGCACCGTTGAAATTTTTAATAAAATTTTGTTACATTTGTGCTTGACTGTGGCAATCCTATAAGGCTGATTAAATGGCAAGAAAATGAAACGATAAGTTTTTTTTGTACTATGGAAACTAAGACCTTGTGTATTGACCATAGCACTAATATTTAAAAAAAAAATTAGTAGTCGATAATACAAATTTAATAATTTTTGTTTATATAAACTTCTTGTGTTTCAATAATTTTTATTATGAAATAAGTTTTCATTTAAGAAATATGTTTTGTCTATGTAAAATTATTTCACACTCAAGGGGATTCGAAAAATATTTTTCGTTTCTAAATTGAAGGCATCTAAAATTGATGGTGATATATTATGATGTAATGCAACTTATTTAGAAGTAAATATGTGTGTTGTGTGTACGTATTTAAAGATATGGTATTATTTTTCTGTAATCGCGAAATTTTTATTTATCCAATATGATTATGTATAATAGGAATAATTCTAAGCGACGATGGAAAATTTTGATTTTTTGGTACATGATCGACCTACTAACAATAAATCGAACTAGTTTGCATAATAGCGAGTGACATTCAAGGCCGCAGTAAATTCGACGTACGTACGCGGTTGTCTATTTTTTCCACAACGGGCGCAATTTTTCGAAAATCGTACGCACCCACGAACCCATTGGCACGCCGTGCCTGACGCCGATACATCAGCGTACTATTGCTATCTACCGATAGCGGTGTGTTCGGGTCGGTCACGCGATTGTTTCGGCATCAAATAGAGTAGTTTGACTCTCGAGTTTATCGTCTATCACCGATGTATAATCGTAATCACATGTTAAAATAGCCGGAGGTGTGCTCTTACGATGACGGCGGTTTCTGTTACGTAGTCCTTCGCGTGGTGGGGACCAGAAAACTAAACTGACTTGAACAAACTTCAACGTCGCGTCGACTCGCGTCGAACCTTCGTCGAACAGTTTTGCCGGTGATATCGTTTTGTTACGAAACACACTGACTGACTTGACTGATCGTGGGTTGTTCACTGCTCGCTTTTTCTGGTGCTGGTGAGAAAAAAAAACCCGCGGTTTGGTTCACGAGCGGTTATTTTTTTTTTAATTATCAGTTTGTGAGTTTCATTAAGTGCAACTCGAAAAAACTTTTACTTCGCTTAACGCATCGCCTTTTCATACAGTTACGTAATAATTATAATTTCGGAAACAGTTACACAATATTAGTGAAAATATCGTACGGTGACAAAGGGCTTCCTATATTTACCCTCGTCGTCCCTTTGGCATCTAGCGAACCTATTTTGTTGTTGTAGTGGTATCGAATGCGAAGACGAAATCTACTCGTCGGCGCAGTTGTTGTCGTCGGTAAAATTGTCTTCGTCTCCGAAGAAGAAGGAATTGTGTCCGAACGTTTTCAAAGAGGATTCGTTGCCGGAACTTATTCTTCCGCCTCAGCTGCCTATAAAGGCAACCCCCAGGGTGCATAGACCACAAACGGTCACCGCGAAATTGTTCGGTGAACCGGTGAGTCAAACTTCTGCACCTCATCATCATCCTCCTCCTCTTGTACGCCCTCAAACTGCTACCTTCAAAATCTTCGCACCCCGTACCGAAGACATGAGCAAGGGCTTTTTGACTTTCTCAGAGGAAGAACCAGGATTAACACGTAAGTATTTCAAAGACTTAAGTAATACAAAAAAAGATAAAAAATTATAAAATAAATTTTGTTGCTGTCCAAAAATTCGAAAAACAAAAATTAAAAAATTTTTTTTAGTAGTTTATTGTAAATTCTTACACTAATATAAGTACAATTTATCTACAAAATATCTCTTATCACTATGGTATAACAAATGGTTAATCATTACTTAAATCATTTCGCGATTAGTTTCATAACTTGTTATAAATAAGTAGTAATTTCTTAAATGTAAATGTCTTACTTTCAAAAAAATTATACATTTTATTGATAAATAAGTCAAAAATCTCATTTTTTTGTACGAAAATAAGATGCGGCATGTGACGTTTATTTACATGATGAAAGACCTTGACGTATAATTACCCATTGAATTACATAACAATTGCTTACATTTTTTTTATTCAGTTGACAATTAGGTACGAAAATTGTACATAGGTACCTACCTACGCTCGAAATTTTTTTGGCAACCGTTTTCTTGTAATATATATTTTTTTCTTCCCAAATGTATATTAAGTTGAAAATTAATTAATTAAGTTTAATTTAAGTAGACGAAACGTAAAGTTATACTTAAGAAAACACACATTTTTCTACGTTTATCATTCAAATTAAAACGGCCTTGCTCTTGATGCAGCCTCGTTACGAGCTGAATGTGAATTATTTTTGTTGAAGTGTAACAAATACAAAACACGTTGTAGCAGCTCACAAAACATTGTTTTACAATTTCTTTTGATCACTAAAATTCGTTAATATTCATTAAATTTTAAATAACTAGGCACATCAAAAAGACTGATATTTAAACATCAGACAATTAAAAATATTCAAATTAGATCAGTAAAGTATTTGTAGAAATCAAAAATTTGTAATTGAAATCTTTTTATAAAAATAATTTTTTGGACTTCACAATTACCATCATGCATCTACTGAACTTGCATGGAGATTGGAGAAGGTTTATTCGGGTTCACTCTTCAACAAGCACGTAAGCTGCTCATTCCCCTTTGAATTCGCACGTACCGGTTCACCAGCTGTAATGAGTAATAGAAAAAATTGCCAAAATACGAAACCAGTTTTTGCAACATCGTACGATATGTTACGCATAATGTTCTTTCATATAAGTAGGTACTCGCAGACTTGCAAGTATGTAATTTGAGCAAGAATTCAAATGAATAATGAATGTTTTGAGAATATTGTATGACATGCCTCTGTTCATGAAGAAACTATGTACAAGTTGTAGGTATAAAAATATTTAATTTAGCCTTTATAGGTATTATTCTTAAAACTATTTTTTAAACATTTGAATCAAATTAACTGCAACATGATTTTTTTTATAGTTGTTTATATTATTAATACCGTTATTTTTATTTTAAAAGTAGTAAGTAAGTAGTTCATGTTTTTCTTTTTTGTTTTAGTATTAAAGGATGAACCGGACGATTTGACGCATTTAGCCCCCGTGGCGGGCGATGTGTGTATTCCTTTGGAAGATCATCCATTTTTAACGGACGTTTTGGATGAATTCTTTTTAAAAGATAATTTCGCGCCTCTTTTAAACGATGAACCGTCCGATCCCTTCATTTCGTATAGGGATTCGTGCGATCCATCCCCACAATTATTGTCACCAAACACGGCTTCCAAGGTACGCCATTTTGTTTAAAAATCTTCAATATACGCAATTTCACTGCCTTTTTTTGTTGTAGAGTTCGGATTCGAGCATGTCCTCATTAAGTAGTCCTGCTGGAGATCCTCTGAGCGAAGAAGATCGTATGTCTTCGTTTATGACTCTTCATCTTGAGGACGATGATCCTGATTTGCTCATGAAAGCTCCTTATATCCCCATGGATATGGGAGACGATCTGCCTTTACTCATTCCTGATGACCTTGTCTGGAATAGCAACGTGGACAAAAAATGCACCAAAGAAATGGAAAAAGTCGCCCCCGACGTAAACTCCAGTTTGGCACAACTTTTGTGTTCTAGCACAAATAAACACGGGTCAAAATCGATCGATAAAGGCGGGGGCAACAACATGCAAATCGATTACGACAGTTTTCCGGAAGACAAAAGTAAGCTGAACTGAACGGTCTTAGAAATGCGAAAACAGATCATTTTTAATATTTCCGTTTGCAGAATGCAACTGGACCTCTTCCAAGACGTCACAGAAAAAGGAACGTAATTCCAACGACTCGTTCGGTAATAAACGTACTAACTCTTCGACTTTCGGAGCTATTAATAATAAGAGAATAAAAAGCGAGCCGAAGGAAAAAATGTCTCCGGAACTTTTACAACAGCTCATGCTGAATAACACGCAAAGGGGCAAGTCAAAAGGCAAATCCAATTGGTTATTGGATTCGGGTCAAAAGGCTGCTTGTATCAGTCAGCCGAGTGACAGTGTTCTTATGAACCTCCTGGTAAGCGGGTTCGATATTAGGGCGGGTTACATTTGTCTGGCACCTACTCGCAAAAAACATTGAAAGTGACCAATAAAAACTCAATTTTTTAATCACCCCCTTCTTTTCCATTATTTATTTCTGTCGCGGTTTGTATTTGGATATCTCGAACTGGTTTAAGAGTTACGGATGTGTGGACGAGTGGTTCGAAAGTTCGAAAGAAACTTATTGTTAGTTAAGTTCGTTTTACGTATACTTACTTATTTAGTGGTACGATATAATAATAGACTTTAAGCTGTTCTGTGATCTATTGGGTATCTGACGATAAACTTGAACGAAAAGTTGGCACTAACCTGGAATTCTGCAGCCGAATAGGCAGGGTAGGGTATTTACATACATTTGGACTCGTATCAAGTTTTACATGGGTAGGTTCGTTCGGTTTCGTTCCGAAATAAATTCTATTTTACTTACTAATTTCTTTCAAAGAAATATCGAAAAAACCGAAAAGTACTTGGTGAAACATTTATTAATTATGCAAAATAATAATATAAAAAAATAACTAAGTTTCAAAAAAACGTTTTACTTCTCATTCAAATTCGCAGTATTTCAGGATACTTCTCCTATTTTACAGTTAACAAATTTTCCGTTAGATAAGAAAGTGCGTCAGTAGATACAAGTCTTTATCTCTCATGATATGTTCTTAACATCGTCAAAACTAACACAAAATTAAATTAGTACATAATAGCAAAAAGTAAACTATAAACTGAGGATATATTCTGATTGGAAACAATATTGCTAATGCCCATGTGTAAAACTTGAATGGAAATGTTTGCACATTTATTCAGCTACCAAAAGAAAACTGCAATAAGGACAGTTTTGGTTCTGTTGACAGAGACTGTTAATCTATTTGTTGAGAATTTATTTCAAAACATAAAAAGAAAAATGTTACTGAATATTTAAAACCGTTTTACCTCTCAGTGTAACGTAGTGGGTTTAGGCTTATCTGCCTATTATATTATTTAAAAAAAAACAACACGTCCAGAAGTTGAAAACAGCAAACCTTATTTAAGGATGTTTCTAGTGATCAGTTACTGTGATTGAGCGAGGAAAGCCACTCATTTTCTACAGGAAAATTAATGCCGCTTTCTGTATTGAATTTTCTTGAAAAACTTCGCTTGAATTTCCTTTGTCAATTCCCAAAGTATTAAGAAAATCTTAAGAAAGTTAAAAGTGTTATAAAGTAAAATACACATGAGTTGGTATTAAAAAATGCTACTTTCTGAACTTTGAACTTTAATATCTCAACTGTGTTAAGAAATTGTATTAAATTTTGTAGATTATTTTAAAATTTTGTTTATTTAAGAACATCCGAAAATAACTTATAATTTTCAAATTCTGGACGTCGTTGTAGTGAATATATTATCGTTTTTATAAAACTTGAGAATTATTAAAGACTGTTACGTGTCAATAATAGTTACCTATCTGACTTAAGTCATTTAAATTTCGTGGATAAAAAGAACGATTATTTTCGGTGTAATAGATAATTTCTATATGCTTGTAGGAAGAATTGCATGTTTAATAAACCCGTCTACATTATAGATATTCGTTGTCTATATATTTAGCTAGGTAGCTAACATTCACTTATCTAAGTGTTTAATATTGATGGTAATCAAAATTTAAGGGTAATTCTGAATACTTTATTAGCAATATGCACTCTGTTAAAATGGTCTATGTACGTAAGTGTAAATTATTGTATGGTATAAGTGTGCCTGTATTTTTGAATACACTGTTGTACAATATATTTATGTGGGTAAAAATATATTACACAGCCCTGACTGGATAACTTCGACTAATTGATTCTGGTTCTAAAGTACAAGGATAAGTTTCTTCTGTACGCAAGCTGTGTACCCTCAAAAAAGATATATACAAAGTCTATAAACCTCTTCAATTGAAAGCAAGTGGAATCGATTCGTTACGTGATCTAATTGTTAACAAAAAAAGTTGAAAAGTGAATTTTTGAAGTTCTCTTTTTCGATGTTTAATTACCAATAACTAACTTTTTTTAAATTAATTTAATAACAAATTATCTGCCATTCGGACAAATATTTGTTATCGTAGTTTTCCATTTCCAGTAACATAAGAAATCGATTGCATTTGGGTTTTCAGTACTTTTCATTTATATTTTTGAGGTTGCAACGCTAGTCTACTAATACGGTCGGCGTACAATTCACCTTTTATTATCCAGCACGTTCCTTACCAAAAGTTACGTAAAATATAATATTCGCCTTGTTACAATATTTTCTTTATAAAAGTAAACATCGAAAGTACAAAGGTTTTCAGGGCCAGACAAATTGATGCTGCCATTGTTTTTTAATTCCTTAAATCAGACTCCGATTCACTACTAAACAAGGAAGTAATACACCAAATATACAGTATGTTAGTGTTTTAATTAATTGTGATAACAGTGGTACACATATAGGTTTTTGGAATAAATTGAATAACTTTTACAACAATTTCTTATATCGAATTTCTTTTGTTCATTAACCATTTGGGATACGATTCATTTTAACAAAGTATTGAAATTACATATTTGTAACATACTGTATTTAAGAAAATGTACTGGAAGAATAAGCAGCAGTGATGGGTTGCAAAACAGTGCATGCTTTTAACTGTGATAGGTTTCGCTGTCTAAATTTGTAAGCTCTCTATTTTAGCACGGTAACATTCCATCGTCTAGTTTTGTAAGTCGAATATAGTTAACTCACTTTTATCCCATCCGTAGTTATAGACCAAAGACTTCAGTGACTCGTTTTATCTCCTCTGCTTTTAAGAGGGTTGAAAAGCATGTGGATGTGGAAAACGTTATAGCCACGCGATTCACTCTGTTGTAATCCATTTCCGCGTCGATTACAACCCTGTTAGAGGCAGAAGAAAAAATGGAGGCACTGAAATCCGAGGTCTGTAACATATAATAATATAGCAAAGTTTAGCTGTTGTCATCGTTAAATTTATTACCTACATATAAAAAAAATGTAGTACTATTTATAAGATGTTGCCATACATAATTATATATTTTGTACACCTGATTAATGTAATTATTATCGAATACTTTGTAAATTGCTTTGAAAAAATAGATCGTTGTCATATATTTACAAAATTTAAAAAAAAATTATGTATTTATCAGCGGTTTTACCGTTACGGATGTTGTATTAATAATTATGTTATTTTCAGATGCTCAAATTGTTGGAACTATGTATGTATTAAAGAACATGTTTCGTTGTTGTTAATGCGTTTTTTTTTTTTATTGATAATAAAACGATAGCTTTTGTTGTATTCTATATTTTTATATGTTATGACTGACGCAGTTGTCGATTTGAAAGTTTTTATAAATCAGGAAAAACAAGTGTAATAAGACGTGACCCGAATTAAATAATTTATAGTAGAAATGGTAGATAATTATTATTATAACGTTAAATGTGTTTACGTAATCAAACCGTAAATATTTACACATTTCTAAACGGACAAAAAATGAAAATTATTATATAATTTTTCTATTTTTAAATGTGTAATGTATTAATAAAGAAATTAAGTAAAATTTCATTTAATTAAAATCCCCATTGCAGTTAAACATTATTATTTATTGTTGTTTGCTTTATTTTTGTTTTCTGCTTCTTTGTCGACTACATTTTTGATTTATTTTTCCAAAATGTTCTCTATTTTCTTTGTTTTAAGAAGCTTCAAAAACTTTACAAATGTTTACTGTGTCAATTCTTTTTTAAAAACTATTTTCTTCCAGTCTCCAATACAAAATATATTTACGTCTGCGCGATTCAAGCACATTAATTTGATTTTCTTTTTTGTAATTTGTATTTGAACTTTTTATGGCGAATATAAAATTATTACTTCATTCAGTAATACGGTAACGCCTGGAAGTCAAAAGTAGAATTTATTTTTTTCGTTTATCCTTTTTTTTTAAGAGGTTTAACAGAATCTTTGACGAACTCGTAAATCTGTAACAAAGTTACTTTTATCTAGATACAATAATATAAATTATAATTCATTCATTCATTTTCTGATCCAAATTGAAATAATAAATAATTATATACAGTAATCGATTCTAGTGGACTAAAAATCTAAAATTCATAATGCAATTTTCTTTTTCATTTATATTCCAATTAAATGAATAATAAAAATTCTTTGCGCCACATTGCTATGTTCTAAATTTGTTTGAATATATTGCAATTGGAGTCTTCAGTGCTTCAACTGTAAAAAGTCTGTCTATATTCATTAACGTTTACAAGAACTCGAATTAATATTATTAAACATTATTTGATAATAGCAAAATTATTTTAAGTATTCTAAATCCAAGTTTTTTAAAAGAAATTGTCTTATGGGTATATTGATAATGTTAAGTAGTTAAAAATAAAAAAGGTCTTGGCGTCATTGTGCAAAGCCAACAAGGTAATTATTTTTTTTAATGTGCGCAGGGGCGCCGAAATGTATCCAAAGCTGGTTTGGAATTAGTAAAGTTTGTGCACAATTACACGTCAGTTTTGTTAGCCAGATCGTGATAAATATTCAAAATTGCAATGCTGTTTATTCGTTATTGATTCATTTTAGTCTTTTGAGGGTGGAAAATTTACCTCTTTCGTTATTTGCAGTTTAATGAACCAAACGATTTGTGAATTAGAAAAGTCATTTCTATTTCAAAAAAGTCATGAATCACATTTATTGCACACTTAAAAAAATCACATGGTATTTTTTCGCGTTGAAATGTCATGAATAAACAGGTATTTTGGCGCCCCTGCTAGTTAGAGAAGACCAATAATGTAAATTCATTATTTTATTGTCTTATGTTAATATATAAACACCAGGAAGAAAACGAGGACACCTTTTTCTGCGTATTACCAACGAAAGAAGAAACAGGTATTAGCAGTCGTCATCTTGTAATGGAAAATTTATTCTGAAAATATTGTTTCGTTATTTTAAGTCATCATTTGTGAAGAAGGAGTAGCGATAAGCTAAGAAAATCTAATCCTAATTTAATTAGGGGTATATTTTCTTATTTTATTGTTGGTCATTCTATTATTTTACTTTTAATTCATAGTAGTATTTAAAACAAAAAAACTGTAAATGTAGTACTTCGTAAGGAATAATTTAATGTAAAAATCCTTTTGTACAGTTGCTGCTATTATTCTTCCAATACAGTTTGTATTTCACAAGTGAAATAATAACTACATATTTTGTAAAAAATTTTTTATTCTTTATATTTATCGGCACATATTTGATTTTATTTTTTAATTTTTTAGAACGAATCAAGCGATTCAACAGCATCGAAAAGTGTAGAGATGAAGTTAGCAGGACAGCTCAACGTTCCATTCGACAGGAATCGGACGAAACCTCCCGACGCAGTTTCGTCTCATCAGGTTCAGTTAAGAAAGAATTCATTATCCCTTCTGGATCCAGAGGCGACTTCTATAGCATCTCTCCTGGATCTCACACGGCAGGATTATGAAGTTAACGCGCCTGTTAAAAGCCTTATATTGCAAGGAGAAGAATTGCTCAAAGCCCTCGAAGAAAGTCCCCATCTTGCTGGTGTCCAATAATGATACTAAAGGGTTCGAATTCAGTGTGTTATATTTACATATATACATATGATAAGTTTATCTTTAGATGATTTTTAATAAGTACATAAACTGGTTAAAGTACTAGGCTACACGGTTACGTTATTTAGGAGGTGATCCTATCTACTAGCAAGGGGCCTTACATTGGTGTTGATTGAAGGTTTTATGGAGTTGTGTCTTAATGCTCTCTCTGTAAATATAAAAGATGTGAATTATCAATGTCATATATTTTGCTACAGTACCATCGTATTACCTCCAGAACATTTTCTACACGAAAAAAATAACAATATCATATTACATACTAATTACCTAGCATTTGGTAAAATTAGAATCATAATATCCATTTTAGTAATTTTTGGTATTTTTTACTGCCATATGTATAATAATTTTATTGTTGTTTAAAAATTTTATTAATTCTTTCTTTGTTGCTATATAAACTATTTATTAAGGTAACGTTAAAAAGTTTAGAGACAAACAACTTTGTTCCGAATTGGGTGTAATTTAGATCTGCGTTAAGTATGTTTGTAAAATAAGTATTGTAAAAATTTTATCTAATCGTCAGGAATATTTTTAACAATTAAAAATGTTAGTAATAAACACAATATATCCCTCACCTTGGTATATTAGGTCGGGATAGAAAAGGAAAATTTCGCCATAAGATGTTATTTTCTTGTAAGTGTAAATAAATAAGTATATAAATTTCCTTTTTTTTTTTAGGTGAACATTTGAACATTTCGTGAACATAATTTAAGTTTTAATTAATATAATTTTTGTAGACCGCCAGATACTAAGATTTCAATGTCTCATTTCTTTTTCCTATAAAAAAGGTTGAAAAGTAAGTAAATATAGACCACAATGATGCGAAATTAGGGCTGGATCGCGTAGTTAACACATTGAAAAACAATTTTTCTTTTCACTTCATTGTAGTCTACATCCACGTACCTTTCAACCCTCTTAAAGATAGACGAGAAAAAATGCGGCACTGAAATCTACGACCATGTGACGGTTTATTAAATGATGTAAAATTTGAATGTATCCCTATTTTTCCTGCTGTGGTCCTTATAGGTAATTGGAAGAAAAAGTCATAGTTTTGAAGTAAAAACTTTTGGGTAAATATTTTGATTAATCCCTACATATGTTCTGAATGTTGTATAATTGGAATTTTATCATTCATTTAAGCTAAGCCCATCCACAGATGTTAATAGCTGTCTGGTATCTTGCAACAAATTGAGGAAATAAAAATTGCAGTCGACTGCATCGAAATTTCTGTTCTACTTATTTTAAAGGTAAGATTTTGTTGTATTCTAGTATTTGTTCAAATTAAGATACAACCTCTTATCACATTCTTCATTGTTGATTTTAATTAATGTATTGGTTAAATTAATGTCATCAATATTTAAACAGGAACTTCCCAAAAACTCTGGAGATCATATGGATATGTTTCACTCCCGAACGTATCTGAAGGGTCAGTGGAAATGATCTTCTGTGTTGGAAGCAGATATAATATCCTGTTTTCTATCGAAGAAAAAAATTCTGAAAAATGTTTCCAACGTCTTCAGGACTTTGGGAATTGCTACAATCAAGGGTAAATAATAACACTTATTAATGGTAGTTATACTTTGATTTAAGGAGATTAAGATGAGATAGTTTCAAACAAAAGCATATAAATAGCATTAAAAAATTATTAGTATTTTGTTACAGTTAAATTATAATTAAAAGAAATAACTGGTAGAATAATTACGTACAATTTTTTAATTATTTATACATTAAATGAAGCTTGAAATTGTTGGTATTCTTTTCTTTATTTTCAATAGGAACATGGATATCAATTGCTGGAAGGAAATACTCATTAGAGAAGCTCCTGTCAGTCATAGTAGTTACCAAAGGATTTAATTGGATAATTTTTAAATGCACTAGGAGTTTGCCCAACAAATATGTGTAAGTATACTTTTTATACATTTATTTCGATGGATAAATATTTTAAAAGATTAATTTGACATATTTTATAAAGCAACATATATTCTTATGCTGAATAGGTTAAAAAGGCAATTTCTTTATCGTAACAAATTAAAAAATATGTGATCAATATGCATTTCTTTATTAAAAATCATTTATTAATAATTTACTTTTAATGTCTAAATGAAAGGCATTTATTGCAATTTAAATTACATCGAATTTATTGCCATTTATTGTATTTTTATTACTATTGAGGTAATTTTAATTAATTTAAACTAATGTAATCAATCTCCCATTAGGAACATCATGCAAACCCTGGATATCATAAACGTTTCTTCTCTCTATTCGAAACAAGGACTACATGCTGTTTTCTGCTGAAGAAACGATCTCTGAAAGCAAATTGGAAACGTATTGACTACATTAGGGGTTGCTACAGTCTAAAGGGTAAGAGACAAGTCTTACTGTTACTACCAATTTTGATATATGTACTTCTTTGTTATAGTTTATTAACAATTTCCAAATTACTTTTTATTTCATTATCATATTTTAAAAAAAGCAAATATGTAATACTTTCGTACATTTGTAGAAGGGAAAACTGTTAAATATTCTATTTAAAGAAGTACTTGCAATCAACTTTGGTAGGTATATTTTGCCATTTTACTATTTTGCTATCATTTTTATTGCCTCATTTAATGTTTTACTGTTTAACGTTGTTGTTATTTTGTTTAATTTTGTCCGTTTCTACAGATTGGTCAATGGAAGGAACTGTATGAACGTTTATTTCAAGCCCAATGGAACAAGTCGTCTAGAATAGTATCCTTCTTGCTGGACTTCGTTTGCTAGTCGTCTTTCTCACCTTTTCTAAGTTTCCCAGGGGATGAAGTCATCTACATGGGCTCCATTTGCTTTTATTTTAGTAGATTTAATTTTGAATCTTATAAGCATTAGTATTTGCCGCAATTCTTACTGTAGTTAATCTTATTTAGCATAAAAGAATAATATTGTTTTTTTAAATTTCATTGTACTTTCAAACTGTTGTATATTTTGAAATTTTAATTAATTTAAGGAATTAATTTGCTTTATAAAATGTATGTATTAATGTTAATGTAAACCTTTTGGTGAAATTATTAATAACATTCTGTTGTTAGTACATATCTCATTTTATACTGATTTATAATCTGTCTAAACTATAAAATAATCCATTTTGTATAAATTGTAACAATCTAACATGAACAAATAAATATATCTTTGTTATATGTTGTGTATTATTTATAAAAAAGTATTAGATCTTAAAAAAGAAAATTTTAAATCGAATTTCCAATTATTTCCTGATTGACCCTCGTATATGAATCTTCGAAATTTCCGAATTTTGTACCAGGAGAGCATAAGTTTAAGGAGTAATATCCGATTATTTCCTGATTGACCCTCGTATATCGAAGATGTTTGAAAATTTTTCGAAATTTCGAGTTTTGGTACCAGGAGAGCATAAGTTGCAGGAGTAATATCAAAAAATTTCCTGATTTACCCTCGTATATGAAAATTATTTAAAATTTTTCGAAATTTCGGGATTTAGTACCAGGAGAGCATAAGTTGCAGGAGTAATATCAAAAAATTTCCTGATTTACCCTCGTATATGAAAATTATTTAAAATTTTTCGAAATTTCGGGATTTAGTACCAGGAGAGCATAAGTTGCAGGAGTAATATCAAAAAATTTCCTGATTTACCCTCGTATATGAAAATTATTTAAAATTTTTCGAAATTTCGGGTTTTAGTACCAGGAGAGCATAAGTATCAGGAGGTCAAAAATTTTTAGCGCGAATTTAAAAATACAGTTCAGCCTCCACCCAAAAGAGGGCGCTAGTAGTATCAAAATAAAATAATTTGTTGTGGGGAATTAAAACAGCTTTTGGTCTTTATTTATTTATTTATTAGAAAGTAATGCAACAAATTACAGACACTATTATTTATTTTCAAACTACAATATGATAGGAAACTCAAATTAATGTTATATTTTTCACGTTTACAAGAAGGAATACACTATAAATAATACTTTATTACAATTAACATCTGGGGTAATTATACATTGCTATAAACAACCGTAACTTTGTTTTTATAAATACAGTGCAATTGTTGTTGTAAATTACTTCCTGCTTTTATAAAACGATCAAAAAACATATCTTATAAAATATTTATGATAAATCAGTTACGAGTTATTTTAAATATCCTTAAAATTCATATTGTAAACAGATAACATTGTTAATTACATTAATACAAGTATTAATATGAACAAAAGCTAAGTCCCCTAACAGTGTGGCCCCCCTCATCTCCCTTTACAGCCGCCAAAATTAATAGTATTGATTAATATTTAAAAGCATTAAATTTATAATAATAAATGGAAGCTAATCAATAAATAAATTAAATAATAAAATTAAAATACAAATAATATATCAATTTACAAACAAAATTAGATTCTTACAAGTGAATTTAAATTTGTCTTCAACAATTTTACCAAAAAGTTAACATTTACATTAATATAACATATAATAAATCAAATGAATTCCTGAAATTAAATAATAACAAAAACTACAACAGTAAAAGAATTACAATGAAATACACGAAACAATTTCTTTAGATTCTTTTTATTAGCAGAAAAGGGAAGATAGTCAGTAAATGGGGCCCACATAGATAACTTCATCCACTGGGAAACTTAGTCTCGGAAGAAGGATACTATTCTACATTACTTCTTCCATTGGGCTTGAAATAAACGTTCATACAGTCCCTTCCATTGACTAATCTGTAGAAACGGACAAAATTAAACAAAACAACAACATCGTTAGACAATAAAATATTAAATGAGGCAATAAAACTGATAGCAAAATAGTAAAATGGCAAAAATGTCGTATACGCTACCTACCAAAGTTGATTGCAAGTACTTCTTCAAATACAATGTTTTAATAGTTTTCCCTTCTACAAATGTACGAAACTATTACACATTTGCTCTTTTTTTTAAGTATGATAATGAAATAGAAAACAATTTGGATATTGTTAAAAAAATTTAACAAAGAAATACATACATCAAAAGTGTAAATAAACAATGTTGCTTAATTATTCAATTAACAGTCGTTGGTTATTGGCAAGATCAGCTTTCATTGATCATATAATTATGGTACTTATTACACAATTCAAATCAAATTTTTGTGTTCAGTTGAATGTCCAATGTAAATTGCGCTATAATCCGGACATTTATTTTCGAATAACAAATAAATAGGTGAATGCAGATTGCAAAATACATAATAAAATTAGAAATTAACGATGAACCACAACGACATCTAACAAAATTAATTTAGGTCATTTAATAATAAAGCTACACAAAATACTTTGAAAAAAAAAAATTAGTACACTTAAACACAAAATTTTTCAATCTTGAAAATGACAACAGCTATCAATTAATTTCCAAATAAATTTGTGAGACTATACTAATTGGTTTTCATTTTCAATATAACAAAGTGTAATTATTTTTAAATGAAGTTGCTACTCACAGTTTTCATTGTGGCAATTCCTAATGTACTCAAGATGCAGCCAATTCATCTCCAATGGTGAAATGACATGCTCACCATCCATTCAGGTACTCTTATATTTTGGAATGAGACTTACATATAGTGTCCCATATTTGAATAATTCTGCTGGAATATTGGTTACATTAGTTTAAATTAATTAAATAAATTTCAATAACAAATAATGTAATATTCTTTTTAAACCCCTACACAATTCTTTCATTATAATTGCAATGATAAACTATTTACATTTGTTTTTTGCAATTAATTTCTTAAAAATTAGTAAAGAAGCTAATATCTTACCTCTGCAACAATTTTTTTAATTAACAAATATTTTACATTTGCAAAAACAACATACAATTTTAATTTATGACTTGTAACTGTTTCTGAGTAAATGAATTCTATGAATATCGGATATATTTTGATAAGGAGGGTTATATGAAAGTGCTAAGAATGAATTTGAACCAAGCATGATATTAAAGTATTTACCCATGGTGTTTTCGCAAACTCCTGGTGCTTCTAAAAATTGTCCAATTAAATCTTCAAGAAACAGACATTATTATCAAGTGCTTCTACAGCTCCTTTTAAGACTGCTTCCTTTAAGAACCAGAAATGATTTTTTCGCTTTACCTGTTTGTTAAGTATTCCTGTTGAAAGAAAGAGAATGAAAAAACATAAACAAGTTTTACTAATTCAGAATATTTTAAGTGAGTTTACTATTGCTTATTGATTTAATTTTTAAATGTCACTATTTTAAAATAAATCAACTATTGCATGTCTCACCTTTTAAACTGGAAACTGCAGAATATTCTACGGTGAAGATGAACAGCAAATAAATTCCATGAAGAACCATTATTATTGATTTCACTGGGATTAAATAAACTTCAATGTGATCCCTATTATTAGTTATCCTGTGAAAATATACAAAAACGGACGTTATTGATAATGTTATATAATAAAACATGAAATTAAACAATAAAAACTGATAAAAACCTACCGAAAATTAGAACAATGTGAAGGTAAGGTTAAAGACTCTTTTATCTATGGTGACGACAGTTGAAATTTACGCTGCCAACCAAAATATTGCCAACGTATTATTTTACCACCAATAATACAAATATTTGGTAAAAACATAATTTTCAGTAAGTCTGTAAAATAACAAGAAAAAGAAGTAAAGGGACTTCAATAAAATACGGACTAAACATAATTTATGAATTAGTAATTAAAAACAAAAAACAGTAGAATTATTTAAGTTTTCCGCCATTGCGCGCCCTTAAGTATAATTTTTGGAGTTAGTATATCAACTATCTATGGTCGAGAATGTGGGAATTTGGAGATTTGGACCATTTTGTTGACATTTGAAAAGTAGGTTATGTTGTAGTTTTGTTGTTTTACGAATCTTTAAAATAACTGTTTTCTAATTTGTGTTTTTTGTTTGTGCTCTGCTCTGTGAAGAGTGATAAAGTTTATTTCCTAGTGCTACAATGTCGTTCGAAATTAATTTAAGCAGTTCTGTCAATCGTAAAAATATACATCGTAATGACAAGAGTAAAAACATGGTTTTAAATCGAAATAACTTAGTGGAACAAAGTAAATCTAAAAATTCGAGTCGATATAACAACTGCAACAATCAACAATATATTCCCAACTTCAGTATACCAGGTTCATGTTCTTATTCAGTGCCTTTTTCTTGCTTACAAGAGGGACCCACGTCTCTTCCCCCGTATTCCTTAATGCAGCCAGCAAGTTCAAATTATATGCAGTGCAAAAATAAAATGAATTCCTATAATTATTTAAATTTGAATAACATGTTACAAAACGAACCAAACGAATATATGAGTTTGCCCGTTGTAAATGTTGATGAAAATGAGAACTCTAATGATAAAAGAAGATTCTCTGATCCGGGACTGCCGTGTGATAGTGATTCAAGTTCTCAGTCGTGTGAAAAGCAGCTGGTAAAGCGTTTAATGCAAGAAATTGATTTTTTAAAAGAAAACAATCAAAGACTAGCAGGAGAGCTAATGGAATTGAGAATGGAAGTAAACATGTTAAAACAACAAAATCTAAAGTATAGTGATCGCGAATATGAACCTGGTATGCTCGCTGAAGTTATTAAAGAAATTAGAGACGCGGCGAGAGTCAGAGAAGATGCTTTACTATCAAAAATAAAGCATATGATCGAAGAAAAACAATTTTCAATGGTAAGTTTGAAACAATTGTTATTGAAAAGTATTCCAAGTAAAAGTTATTCAAAAATATAAAAGACGAAGCACATTCGTCTGTCTAAAATAAACATAAAAAAAGGCAAGTTCTAATTTGCTCTAATAGTGCACTCATACACACTGATAACAATTTGACGTTAGATGGCAGCTTAGGTTTTAAATTTAAATTTTTTCTATATTCTGTTAGGCGGTAAAACCTAACAGTAACACAGGAAAACGACCCTTATATTTTTTAAACAAATATAAGAAAACTCAAAAAGAAAAAAAATTGTTTTTGTTAAAACGCCTGGGCCGAAAGTACCTAATTGCGTAATCTTGACGAATTTTTGAAAATAAGTACCCACTTGTTCTTTATTTTGCAATTACAAAAATGTTTTTATTAAGCTTAGAAATTAACGACACTCGCCAATTTTCTTCCAATACTTAGTTGTTTTGTGTTCTAGAACATATATTTTTATCATAAAGTTTCAATTGGTATAACACATTTAAATTAAAAATTTCATGTACAGAATTTTCGGGCATTGAAAAAATGCTGTTAAATTTTAATTTAGGTGTGTTGTGTCAATTGAAACTGTTTTATAAAAAGGTATATTATAGAACACTAAATGACTAATATTTAGGGAAAAAATGGTAAATGTCCTTTCTTTGTATCTGTTAACAAATATTTTTTTTTTAATAATTACAAAATTAAAAAACAGGTAAGTATGTATGTTTACTATATAAGAAAAGGGTAGGCATTATCCCAATTTTTTTTAAATTCGTCTAATAATAAGAAGCCTGTGTATATTACGAACAAAACATAATTACCCTAGGCAAAAGAATATTTTTGTGAATATTTTTTTTTTTACCCCAAAGTCAGGTGCACACTGTGAAGATTGAGTAAAATTAATCGCTGTGCTAATCTATATGAAAAATTTTCATTAATACGCCACCTTAATTCAAATATGTACAAAACACAAATATTTGTGGAAAAAGTATTCGGGTTTTAGTAGTAATTAAAGCGTTATAAAGTCAATAATCTGTTTTTGTTTTCATTAATAAAATTTTTTTAATTGATAAACCAGAAATATCCGGAAATAACACGTATATAGTATTTGTAGGCACTCATCCCTAAAGCCCTTTTCACAAATCTGATGCCCACCCACGACGACCTTTAGTGACTTACCTAAATTTTGTTTGCCTACCTGCCATTTGTCATTGTCTCCAAATTGCATTTTTTTGTAGTTATGTTAATTTTATCGTGTGCGTTTAAAAATTTCCGAAAAGGTGCTAATACCAAGAATGTGGTTTTAACTTGCATTATTATTGTGGTATTTTTCATTGAATTACTAAATAAGAATGATTAATAAAACAAACTTATTTTCGATGATAATGTCGTTTCATCATTTTTTGAATATTTGAAAAAAGCGTACACTCAAAATTTTGTGAAATCAGCGTACAATGGGTCTGTCTTTGTTCAGGTAAAAGTTGAGAAATGTTATTAGAGATGTGAAAAAAGCGTACACACAGATCAAAATATAACAGAAAAGAAGATAAAATTGTTCTATTTTATTTTAAATTTAAGTCTGATAGAATATTGAATACCTATAGAACTTTGAATAGTAATTTAGACTATTTTAGAAACTTAATAAAAAGTGATTTTGTTCTTTCTTTTTCCTATTTCTCGTGAAATGATTTTGGTTGCAATAATAATTATGATTACTTAAATTAAAAAATACAATAAAATCGTAAAATTTTTTTTTCTTAAATTTAATTTATGTAATAATTATGAATATTATTACAACGGAAATGATTTCGCGAAAAATAGGAGAATAGTCTGCTTTTATCAAAAATACGAAATAAAATCATCTTTAATTAGGTTTTTAAAAATAGTCTAAATTACTATCGAAAGTTCAATGTTAAGTAGTAAATTAGAATTATTCGTTAATACAAATTCTTCGTATAGTGTGATGGAAATTAGAAATGATCTTCTTGTACGCTTATTTCACAAGTAGAACATAATTAGCAACCCCCATTAAGGCATAGACGATACCCATTTTTTTTAATTAATAAATAGGTATTGAATCGTACCTATCATCGAAAATAAGTTTGTGTTATTAATACTTCTAAATTATTTGCACATTAGATTACCTTCATACATAAATAAGAAAGTTAATGTTATTGATGTTCATAATTGTTCAAAAATAGATTAATGTCCTAAAATGTCTAGGAATATTAAACAACGTTATAGAATGTAAAACATTCCAGGATGATTTTGAAAATGTTTTAAAAAACAACGTAAAGTGGGCAAAAAATTGATTTTTTTTCTTATTGTAGACTCAATTTCACGTGGTTACAGAAAAAAATCGTCACAATGAAAGACTGGCAAAGTTAGAAGAACAGATGAAAAATCTTAGCACAAACAGCCTGACAAGGTAAATTAATCTAATTGTTTATTTATTTTTCTAAACTACCTACGTTTTCACGTGGTTAATTTTTTTTTAAATGACTTTTCTGCGTTCTTAACTTCGAATTATTTTTTCTCCTGTTTTGTATTAAAATACGGTTACCTGTTTGAATGAAATTTAATCGAAAAATAAAAAGAATCCTTTGCTTTTTTCACTTTTTTATAAGTAGTTGTTGTTTAATCATCATTAGATGAAATATCAAAAATACTTATAACCCTACAGAAATGTTTAAAAATCCGATTAATTTTCATACTTACTAATTATATAAATCAAATGTTTCGTTCTTTGTCTAATTTCTCTTTCTCTGATAAAATCAAGCTTTCAAGATTTGGAATGATGGTTCGAATTTGTAGAAAAACAGTTACAATTTTTCATGTTCCAAAAAAGAGTTTTCGTCTGGCCATTAAATCAAAAAAATGGCAACTTGTTAAATTAAAAAAAAAAAGTTGGGCTTTGCTTATTTTGATTTTAGACCTTCTGCCTCTATTTTTTTTCTAGCTGCGTTGAATATAAACTTTTATACTTTCAATATGCAGAAGCGAGTAGGTAAAACGTGGAAAATTGTTATACTTATTTTTTTCTGCAAAAGTTCAACCTTTTATTACAAATCTTTGAGCACTTGCAACTTAAATGCCGATAACTTGATTTTATTTAGTAATCTTGAGATTATGTCAGAACATACTTTTTTCTGAAATTCAAAAATTGTTTTTTAATGAGTTTTCTACGCGAATTAGCCTTAATTTTCCACACATTCTTCAACCATAAGAATTAAAATAAGACACTGAAATTTACGATTTTCTGACGGTCTATAATGAAAATCATGTCAAGTTGCCTTATTTACGATTAGAACGCGCTCCGTAAGGAACTCGCCATATCATGGGGAAAGGCGTCGACAATAAATGTAAGCATCCCTCGTGTCGCTGCGACGGGCGTCGTTTCTACGCGCGCTCTAGCCGTTGGTCGTACGTTGATAACACGGAAACATGCCTTATCGGTCGACATATTTTCCAGCCTATGCAAACATTACCACGTCGTGACGTAAAGCGTTCTGACGCTATTTTGGCCGCACTTTACTTCATGCATGACGTTTTGTAAATGTAGGTACCTACATACATATGTGTATGTAATTACAATTAGGTACCTACACCTACCAGTTTTCCACCATTTTTGCAAAGATAACTCGAAAAATTGATGTTCATCATAATGTAGCTACTTTATCGCCATTAATTATTTTTTTAAACGGGCCATATCTCCCCGAGTACTTCATCAAAATTAATGATTGAGATATCATTTGGAGAATTACGTTCCCCGCCAGTGTCGAGAAATAAATAAAAGATTTAAAAATATTAAAGTAAAATTTACTTAATTATTTTTTAATAAAAACCGAGGGCGCCATCTGTAGGCAATCTTTGCTCGTTAAGATTCGATATTCTTTATAAAATGGTCTCAACACTTTTTTTGGTATCTATCACCGTTTTTTCTACGTATAAAAAGCATCGAAAGAGGTCAAAGGATGCATTTTGCAAAACTTTAATACAGTAATGACAATTTTTATTGGCCAGTTTTAAATTTTTTTACCCCTACGAGAATAAATTCGTTACTTTTATCTAGAAAAGTGAGAGAGGTTTAGATTCTGGTTTTAATAGTGAGTGTTTATACCAGTTTGGTAAAATTAAGGCGCCTATAGAACCTTCGTTTCAATTAAACATCTTGACATCTTAAAAAGAGAATGGCAAAACAAATAGAATTTAAAAATTGCATTTATAAAGACGCCTCATTCTGATGCATGTCCAGTTACCTATCTTATTAATGTTTACTGTCCAAGAAAGATTTTAATAGGTCATAAATTAAATTAATTTTGCATTCATTACACGTAAAAGTAGTGCGACAGGTTTTTTTATTAATTAAAACTTTAAAAATAACTCTTGCTAATTAATAAATAATTTTTTGATTATTACGAATAATGGATTAATTTTAAGTTATAAAAAAAATTGTAAGCAACATCATAAGAATGTTACAAGCTCTATTATATGATGTCTTAAAGTCCGTTAAGACTTCACCAAAATTAAAGATTAAGTGTAGATTTTTCGAAAGAGTCCCTTTTGTTGCAGGGACGACTCATCGATATGCGATGAAGGAATAAGTTCTGCTAAACAGGTGTTAGAGTTAGAAAGGGAAGCTTTGACATTACGACGAGAACTACAGGAAACTAGGGCCAAGAAGGAAGAATCAGACCAGAAGTTATTTCAGTAAGTTTCTTTTTAATATTACGACATTTTTGAGTTGTGCCTTCTAAAGCTAGGTACTTTTTTACGAAACTGAACTGAAAGCGAAAATCATACATTTCAAAAAGACTTACTATTAAATTTACTTTACATAATTATAACGAAAAGAAATTAGGTAATCACGAAAACATCGAATAAAAATTAAGTATTCGAAGTCATATATTGTTTAAGTTTTTAATGTTAGATTGGACAAAAAACTGACAACTCTCATGCATCAAAAAGAAAGTTCACCTTCCATAATTTCTGACGATACCAAGGGTTCGTCATGTACCGATTTGATATCTTTAGCATCAGGTCAAGGCAGCATCCCTCAAAGAGTGACCCTTACCGGGCCTGTCACTGAACTATAACTCGACATCAAAATAAAAGCATTTTTCAACATATCGCATAAAAAATGACTGTCAATTAGAAATTAAAATTCGACAATATAGTTCCTTCCGATTTTTTTAACACAATGAAAAGTGTATACATACAATATGAAACGAAAAAGGAATAATAAATCCTAAAACAAATTGTTAAAAAAGGAATTGATCCAATAAAAAAATATTATTTAAATAAACAATTAAATACTGGCTCTCTATCAATTATATCTATCTGAGGTTGAAGACTGCAAATAAAATATAATTTCCTTACATTGTAGTGCTTCATGCCATTAAATTTTATTTTGAACATTTTCCTATATAAAAGTTCGTTGAATTCTTGTTATTTATAGACGTAAATAGTTGTTTTGTGATTAAAATTATTGTTCTTGTTTAAGTATGTTCAAAATATGCGTTTAGGATCTAGTTCCTATATAGAATTGTTACATAAGTATATTTTTGTATTTGTTTTCTTTTTCTCGTGTTTATTTATATATTTACACAATCATCCTAATCACACCGGTTTAGTAAATTAGAAATTCACTAAATTAGACAATATTTAGGGATAGGTAAACATATACATAAGTACACTTTAACACAATAAGTTAAGTATGTTTAAAAATATTATTTGGATGAACTTCCGATTAGGGCTCGTAATACGTTCATCATGTTTGAATATAATTTTTGGATAGAAGCTAAGAAATAGTATTGAATGGAATTGAACATTTTTCCACAAAACGTCCCTTAGTTTCTCTGTATTTTTTTCAGTTAAGTGAAAATTACTAAATTACTAGAACATAAATTTAACAATGCATTTCTAAACGTAATAAATATTCGTTTTTAGCAAGTATTTGGTACATAGGGTGATATTTGTCCACTGTCTTGCCCTATAAGAATATGTTTTAAGTAAAAACAAATTTTTTTACGGGTCTTAATCGAAAGAATTGTCCAATATTTTACTAATCAGTGTATGCCGTTTGTTGATATGGGTGATACGGATAGCGGAAAAGCACTTCTCACTTATATCAAGATTTTGGGATTTTTTTACTTTATGCAACTCTTCCTCCGATTTTCGTCTTAATTTTTTTCGAAGCTTTTTTTTCTGGTTTTTTAATTTCTGCACCAATAAAAATATAGGTACTTACTTATAGCTTTGGTAAAATTGTGGTAAATTTAGAATTCAGATTTGCTGTATTGTTGATAATTAAGAAGATACTTTAACCGGCTAAATATTTATTTCGTAAGAAATATTTCCAACTTTTCTAATGTTTAAGTAAAATTTTTAACATAACTTCTCTATAAGAATTTTCTTCCTAAATTCATTGGTGTGTCATCAATTCAAAAGACCACTTTTGTTGAAAGTACTTAATTGAAGACTTCCTGTCATTCATTTTTTTTTTTTTGTTATAAAATAATATTTCGTTTCTGGTAGCGACCATTAATATTTACGTAAAATTTTAATTGATTAATAAGATTTTTGTCCGCATCGTCCATGTCCGCAAGGTTCAATTTGGCCATAACATAACTGTCATATTTTTATAATAGGTAATTATAGGAGTAAATCTGATTACACGAATCTCATCTATTTCATTTTTTTCTACAACATTTCATTCTATTGCAGATGGGCATCGCATTTGCCTTTATTTTTATAATATCTATAGCCTACATTATTTATCTACAGGGTGTTTTGGAAGACAAAAACGGGTTAATATGTCCATAAGTGTAACAAAAATTTTGTTTCTTTTGAAATATTTTTATATTCAAAAATTGAATAAACTAATAGTACACATATTTTGCAATTGCTTAATGTGTAATAGTTATTTTTTGGTCAACGCTGCATTCAAAACATCCTGTAGGTATGTTGCCTACAGATCCAATCAATCATGTTCGATTATTTTTGCTTACACACGTATAATTATTTTATAAAATAACACGTTTGTGTCCGTAAATATTATTAAACTGTCAAACGGTTGGTATGTACTTATTAGATAGTTTTACGTTGTAACACTCGTGTATTCCTTCAAACAAGTCCATTTTGCCGATAAAAAAAGAAAAAAAAAGAAAAAAGTGATTGTCATAAGAAGCAGCAACTTTGTGTCTTATGTAAAGACGTAACGATAAGTAAATATAATATACAATAAATATATTTTTGGAACGTTGGAGTTTTTGTTTTCCTGTACTTCCCCCCAATTTACGAACATATGTATATGTGTGCATGGGTAGGTATAACTGCGGATTTTATTTTGCGTGAGAATCCACAGTTGCTACGTAGCGTAGCTAAGAAAATAAGGCTTTTGTTGACATTGTTACTGAAGCCAATCTAGCTGCGCTTCCTCGAAAATTGCTCTTCTATGTGCAGATGTTATTACCGACTTATTGGGTAAATGGACAGATAGATAGATTATCTAGCGTTCGGGAAGTACTCTCGTCGCGATATGTGGAAGTAAAACAACTTCGATTCTGTTTGTTGTACAAACGACATCAGACTCGAGTGGCAAAAATTTTTCTACTTCCAACGAGAAAAATCCAAACAAAAATAATGTCCGATAAAATTAAGATAGGTAGGTAGGTACATAACTAACGGTAAATATTGCGGAAGATTAAAAGCACTTTCGTCGATTACTTTTTTCTTTCTTTCTTTCTCTTTCTCTCAGATTAAAGTGTTCATCCGTTTATTAATTAAAAAGCTAACTATTATTACAAAATAAAATTAAACTACTAAATTCATAAATTTATAGAAACTTTCCGGAATTTTTTTAACCTCAAGAAAGTTCATTAAATTCACAATTAGAATAAAATAAAATTGAAATTTGAAATTCTTTGTTAAATTTTTAAGTACCTATATTTGTGGAATAACTTTCCTGTTGTGTTTCACACTTGTGCAGTGGTTCTAAAAAAGGTAAGTACCAAAAGCTTTACAATAAAATTGGAAAATATGTTTGCGATTATTTATACAATTAAAGCAATAATCCGTCTATTTTTTATTCTCTGGTTTGAAATAAGAGGAAGATATGGTTTATATATTAGATATCTATATTTTTGAATCATTTTAATTAAAAAATTTGTAATTATAAATTAAAAATCTATATAGGTAAGTAAGTGTATTTTTGAAGTAAGTGTATACCTAACAGTGTTAGTAATAAAGTAAAATGTGATATGTATGTTGTAGTAATAATATTGCAATTACGCTGCAATAACATACGATAATTATTAAATGGCAATCGTGATAAAGGGGTGGACACCGCGCACACACGACTCCACGTGCCCCACATACGACAAAACGTCCAACTTCCGTTTCGGAACAGGAAGCAGAGACGTTACTTAATCCTCTTCAAATAATTTCCCTAATTGTGCCATTATTTCCCAGGCCGGCGATTAAAAAAGGGGTGAAACGTAAAGTGTATTTCATAATGATAGTAATTAAAGGTCAAAAGCACGGTAACTTGACAACAACGTTCAGGTCAAGAAATCATGTTTTATTTTCTAAAAATGACAAAAAAAAGCAAAAAATTATTACTGTTTTCTTTAATTACCTATTTTTTTCTGAATTACGTCCACCGTATAGCATTAAGTTTTTCAAAATGCATCCCTTACGAGTGAAATAGGGGTTGAAAGTTTAACATAAGCACATTCCAGAATTCTAGAAAAAAATCTCAATGGTTTGTTTTAGATACAATAACAGAATTAACACAACGCGTGAACATTCAATCTTTAAGGGGGTGAAATACTATTTCCAACGTATCTTTTTATATAAAAAGTTCCTTACATTTCGCTTACATACAATGTGCAGTTCGTATCTACCTAATACATTATTTACAAATTTCAATGCCAGAGAGGGTAGGTAACTAATCCGTTCATATTAGAAATAAGAAAATCATTTTTCTGTTTGCTCTTACTTTTCTCCATGACCACCTTCTACCACTCACTGGCGGTTTTTCTTTGTCTAACGTACTTATTATATTTCGTATAGGTATATCGAATCGAGGTTTCCGGGCGGTTCTAGAATTTGAAGGAACGTTCTACGATGCATTACAGAATGTTCTTAAAAATTCCAGGTTGTTGGAAATTGATGTGAAATGTTTCAGAATGGACAAAATTTTCTGAGATTGATATTGAGATTACACAGGTACCTATCTATAAAATCTTTCAGAATATTGGGTAGAAAATTTTTTACAACATTTCAGGGTGATCTGAAATTTTTAAGAATGCTGTGCTAAATTTTTCGGGTTTTCGAACATGATTTGGAGTAATTAAAAATATTTCAAAATGATCCACATTTTTTGATATTGGTTAGAGATTTATCTAGGACATTCCAAACTACTTCAAATTTTTCGAGAACGATTTAGAACAGTACCGAATAATTAAAAATATTCTAAAAGGTTACAGAATGGTTTATAGTATCATTCCAAAGATGATCTAGTAAATGTTTGATAATGTTATCCATTTTGATTTTTTATAGGTATGACTGATTATTGATATAGACATAAAATATTGCATCTCATATAAGCAAAGGGTGTCAAACTGTCAGATATTTTAGCTGTTGATTATTGGCTACATTATAAATCTGATTAAAATATTTTGCAAATTTTAATGCATTGAAGATATATAATATCGTTTTGAGTGTTAGATATTAAGTATATAATTATTAGGTACCTACATTTACGCGCACGACGAATAATTTTCCATCTCACACTTAAACATCATAAATATCAACTTTTCCTATTCTATATATCTACTTCAAGTTCTATTCTGTTTAGTACTTTTACACAGATGATATTTTTTTGTCGTACCTATATTATTATGTAATAATAATTGTAATTATATCTATTATGAGATATACCAACAAGTGCTTACATTCTTTCATACATAAGTGTTGTGCATTTATCTAAGTTTTTCAGATATTGTAAAAATGCCTCAGGTAGGGCAAAGGTAGGTAGGTATCTAATACCTGTAATAAATTTGTTTTTCTTTCTGTCGCTTGCATAAACTTCGAACCACAACAAAACGAACCGTGTCACCGTGGTCACCGACGACGAAGTCAAGTATTGGGGCGTTTGAATAAACAACCACCATACACTACTAAGCAGCAACAACAGCGAACAGCGACCTACCTTTGCATTGTCTTAAGCACGGACCAGGTGAATTAAAACGGTAAATATTTACTCACCCTCTCTAAAGAGAAGGACCACCCATGAAGGTGGTGAGGTGTTAACCAACTTTTTCCTTTATTATTGTTATTATTAGTGTTATTGGTGTTATCGTGGTCAGTAAGGAAGAGTAGGTAGGTAGGTACCCTAAAGACTGGATTCTTTTTACCACACACAACACTCTTTCTGTCTCTCGCTTCGCTTTGCCGTGTCCGAGTCTCGATGCCAATGAAAAAATAACTCGACGCATTAACACATTCGTCTCATATTCCGCACTTCGGTCTCTGAAATTACGTATTATTAGAGACAGCGTTGTTGTCTCCTTCCAGAGAGGTGAGTATTTTCGTCTATCTCTTAGGGTATAATAACACCTGTACTAAGTGTGTTACCTGGAATTGCCCGTTTTCTCTAAAGCGATGAAAAATAAAATATCCCAAACTCTGTTTCAAAATATAAGCTAATTGTAAGTCACAGATCGTCATTTAATAGGTAACAGATTTCAGTGTATCATTTACTCTCTTCTGCAAGAGGGTTAAAAAATAAGTGAAAAAAGTGGCTCGAGACGTGTGGTGAACTTATTTAAAGTCAATCTCCAACTTCTGACACAATTTTGTTGCCTCTGATGACATTTTTACCAAACGAAATTGTAAATAAAATTAAGTTATCTTGGAAGAAAAATTCTCATCAAAGGTTTGGAATGAGGGCTTGAAGATACAAAAGGTTTTCTACTAGCCAACAAATTGTAGGAATTTCGAAAAAGTCTGATCCTTATTTTGCTTAAGTCATTGGAAAATCTTCAGCCTTTATTTTTTTTTCAGCGAACATGTAGAACACAAGTCGTGGTAGATATCAAAAAAGTGCAGACATTTTTTGTAGAGAATCGAATTTTCTTCAAAAATTCTGGGAAAGCGGCTAATGCCCATTTTAAACACATGTGAAAAATGAAGAACCCCAAACGTGCCCTTAAAAGTACGCCACACTGATAATTTCAATTTAGGATAGATAATCTTTTACGTGAGTAGGTAAGGGGCGCACTATCCTAACGAATTTCGAGAAAATTTTTATTTGTTGGTTTTTCCTTACACTTTCGCATAACTTCCTAAATGTTTACCCACTGATGATCATTTAGAATTCGATATTGTTAAATGATTTACTAACCTGTTGAAACTGTTGTACTCTTCTAGAAATTATATTCACTAAAGATGGTCTAAGTATGTATGATTTTTCAAGTGATTCGACTCGAAATTCTTTGACGATGAAACAGGAAACTTCTGAAATTAATAAAATTGATAGAAAATAGACCTAAAATAGCACATGATTTTCACAAAATGTATAATAAGACTTTGTAAAGTTATTCAAAAAACTAATGAAAGGAAACAAATAAAGTTTTAAGGCGGTGGTTTATGAACCCATTGTGGAATAGAAAATATTTGACACTTATCAATTTAAACAAAAATCATCTTGGATTAGAATTTCATAAATTCTATGAACAGCCGATAATACGAACATAATTAGGTTAGGGAGTTACGGTAAGAAATAGTAGGTATTCCTGATTAAAATATTTTAAATGTTATGCACCCCTGTGAAAATTTGGACTTTCTCTACTAATTACTGCAGAAATAGGAAATAGGTATCATATTTCTCTCAAAATGAAACTACGTTTCTGCACATTTTTTTAAATATGTATTACCAAAAAATGCTTCCTTAAAAACATGTTTATTTAGCCCGTTTTAGTTAATGAGCTTGGTATTCTGCAAAGCCACAAAACTTCAGTAAAACGAAATGTTTACATCGTAATTATCAGGTAATAACAATAAATAAACAAATAATATAATAAATAGGACGGCACGGTGTGTTAACAGATGATGACACTGCTTTGTTGTTTGTTTGGAAAAATCTGATCGAAGCAATTAATTAACTGACTCCGATGCTAAAGGGGATCAATCGAAAAATATTGACAAAGAAAATATGTACAGAATACTGATAATCTCAATTTTATGAAAAATACTAGAACAAACACGGCGTCGAGCGTCACGGCGCAAGTTTTAGCGTCGGAACGAGTCGGAATGAGGCGAGAGCGAGAGAGAAAAGGAGAAAATCGATCGGACTCAGACAGCACCATCAGCTACCAACATTAAATATTTACGTTTGTTTTGTGCTAGAATGATTGCCTTTAAAGTATAAAGCAACTTAACTAGGAGAGCAAACTAAATTTTATATAAATGTCTTTGTATCTTTTAAAGATTAAATTACAAAATGTTGTAACTGATAATAATTATTTATTAACACTAGCTGTTACAAACAAAATTCGATAATGTAAAGAGCAAACAGTTTAGATGTATTTTTGGTTTTTTGTTATTTGCGAAGTTTGTGTCCAACAATGAAATATAGGTACGCAGAAAGCTAAACCGAAATTTAAATGAAATTCTTTTCGTTTCCCAGGATTAACAAGCGGGTCTGTTTTTAAATAAAAAAAAAAAAATGAAATAAATTAATCCCTTTGAGAATATGGCTGTTACAATTTAAAATTTGAATTAGCATTCGTGATAAGTCCAGCAGTCAGGAATCTCCGAATCAGATACTAAAAGAGTCTCTGCACTGACAATAAGCGAGACAGTAGTCTCGGAGATTTTAGTCTCTAAAAGGAAGACTGTAGTCTGTGAGATTCCAATCTTTAGGAGAAAGACTGAAGTCTCCGAGATCTCCGACTGCAGTTTCTCAGTCATCAGTTTTAAGAGAAAGATTGTCGTCTCTAGGACGATGATAGAGAACAGTTGAAATTGTTCTTCAGACTATAATTCACTTTGATTCTTATTTTTTTTTTAATTTTTATTAACATATTTTGCAGAAGTCTAACAAATACCACTGATTAGGGTGGTAATAGTGTGAAGTATATTATTACTGTTAAGTACGTTTGCTTCGTTCGAGGGTTATTTCGGTAAAGAGGAAGTTCACCCCTAATAGATGATCGAATGCGAGTTGGCTATCTTTATCTAAGTAACGATAGACACAGATAAAACATTTTCTTTTAACGTGACGGTATTTGTGGGGTCATCCTTTGGTATTATGAACATTGCGGACTATAACATATACTTTCTGAAGAGGTAGAAACGTTATGGTACAGATATTGTAACTACCTTTTATACAGAGATCAGAATTCTAAGTGAAAATTCGTATTAGAGACTATGAAAGACTCCATGAGACTGTTTGAGAGATCATGGGAGATCGTCAAAGACTCTTAATATAATTATCCTGTTTTAACAAGCAGAGACGTGACTTATTTAAGATACAAGTACCTATCTGAAATACAGATACAAAATACGTATTTTCATGTACAATAAAATGAATGTACGACGATTATCTTTTACAGGATATGCTATTTTCATTAAGTAGGTACCTACTGGTAACTGTACCCACAACAGGTTTTATAAAGAACACCTAGCAGTAGTTTCCATTCATGTCGACTCATTCACTACGAAATCGGCAAAGAATTCCGAGTGACTCTTGTTAAAACGTTTTCTTTTATTTTCTCGCCAGAGCGCGACGACAACTTCCCATCTTCCCTCTGTCACCTGTTCAGACAGCACCAGCAGCAGCAGCAATTTTTTTTCCTTTATAGTGAAGTCATGCAGCTTCAATTTGCATCTTTTTTTAATGACCACCTATCCACGAGATATGTACTTTGGAGTCGGAGGAGCACCGTCATCCATCCAGACACAGGAGGTACCTACTCGACTATCGACTTATCCATTCGAATTTTCAATGGACGACTATTAGGAAGTTTATGTTAATTGTACGGTACATTATTCTTTAGAGACAGAGAGACAGACAGACAGACAGAAAAGCAGAATGGTCAGCAGCAGTAGCCGAAGCAGGAGCCGTATCGTTTTGATCTTATGAATAAAACGCGTAACATTTTACGATTCGTAATAAAAACCCAACGGACAGAGACACTGTGTTTGTTGTGAGTAAAACAGTAGCTCTCTGTTTAATGACCCTCGATGCTGATGTGATGTGTATGATGACGAGCCACGTTCGACGTTTTTTATGTGAGATACCTATGTATGTGGGTGGTAGTTAGAAGAAGAACCGATGGAACGTCAAGTTTGTCTCACTCAAAAAGGAGTACCTACTTAATACTTACCCACAGCATCCAACAAAGGTTGTTACACTACTCAAAAAATAAAAGTCATTCTCACGTTTTATAAATGCCAAAGTGGAATTTCGATATTTTGTTACATTAACATCATAGCTATTTTATGTAAAATATCGATGTTTAATTGTCTTAATAGTCTTTTTTTTTTGTTGTCTGATAATAAAATTCTTTTATTCTATTTGCAAGTCAATAAAAATTTTTATTTTTCGTACAGTTACGTACGGCACACTCAGGTGTTACTGTATGCCTTAGGGAATGTTTAATTACTAGGTAATTAATTATTGTGCTGATCGTTTGTACTTCAATATAATTAAACCCTGTAAAATGCAACTATCTACGTATAAGGAACTCGTTTCTTTTATTTTTTTTAAAAAGTCAAGAATTTTATACAATTTAAAGAGAAAAAAGCAAATAATTCTATTTATAATGAATATATCTTAAGTGATTTCATAAAACATTTCTACGATTGAATTGAAAACGAGATTATATTGTATTTCATCCCTTATAATGCAACATAGTATTTCTGAACACTCTGAGTGTCTCGACTTTCCGGTGGTCCCTTCGTCAAAGTCGCCCCAAAAACGAAGTATGGTATGTAAAGATTGTTTTTAGAGAATCTAAGTGTAATTCACCCCCAAAAATTTATTTTCTTTTCTATTACTTATATTATTATCACTATTTTACTGTTGGTAGAGAAGAGAAAAGAATATTTGAAGAAACTGCAGATTGGTGGAGTGGTTAAAATCTTCAGCGAGAGATACTTGCAGCACCCTAACAAACCAAACCACCCTCTTTTAGGGCTACTGATTTATCCTATTCAAACGAATTAATTAGTTAGGAAGATTATTGTCAAAATTTCAAAGAAAAATTACATTTACTGCAAAAATGTATACTAAGTTACTTATGCATTTGTTAGAATATTTTTCCTGATGGATTAAGGTAGTAAATACCAGAATCATGCTCACAATTTTACTCGAAAAGAGGAAGATTACTGTCAAATGAAACTTTAACCCTGACTTTCCACCAAATTGATGTTTATGTAACTTTTATATATTTAGAGTTGCTCGAAAAAATTATTTAAAGGAAAAATAACATTAATTTAAAAAATAATATAAAAAGTTGTAAATTTGATAATCAATTCGTGTGAAATCTTCAGATCACATGGATATTAGGCTTATCGTAGTGCAAATACAATTTTTACGACACGTTACACAAACTTTTCGTTCTATATTACGTAAGTACATAATAGGTACGTAGCTTTCAATAATATCACAGTACGTCTCAAAAGCGGGAAAAAAAATCGGCTTTATGGACATAAAGAGCACTAACATAAAAAGCTTAGACTACAAAATAAAAAAATTATACGTATTATACCTAAAAGAAAAATAGGTAGGTAACGATTCTTACTTGTGTTTAGATTCATATAAGATTGCATTTCTTTTATAATGTCTTTATTAAACAATGAGAAGAAATTTACCCCCAGTAAAACTTGACTTTTGAAATTTTTTTAAGTGATTTGACGAAAAATTTTTTTTTGATTAAAATAACTTTTGGGACATACGGTGTAAAAAGTAACCTGTCACAAGTCACAACCCTCACTTATTTAGCGACTCGTAGATAAAGCCGGTGCTCATCGAAAATTAAAATTCAATAAAAGTCATAAGCACCCCCTGATACGTCAGAGCAGTAAACCAGGTGCACGTCAAGAAATAATATGATAACAAAATTGGTCGATGACTTGACAAAATCGGAAAACGTCAAAGTGCTGACCAGAGTCGCATGTACTGCGTGGTGAATGAATTATTGGTAATTGGGCGATATTGCAGCCCCTTCGTACACACAGTGCGATTACAACCCCATGTCATCGATGTTCTTCATTCGTGACGTTACATTAGTTGGAAATAGAACAATGAGGCAAAATTTAAATACAATTTTTTCAACTATCTAATATGTAGAAATATTATAAAAAAGGGTGGTGATATTAGCAAAAAATAATATCTATCTACTTATATCCAAAGCATACCTAAGTCTTGAGGTAGAAATTGACAATGAGTCTCTATTTCGAAATCAAAGTTTTTTTTTTAATTGTTTATGGTGTCTATGAGTGACGTCGTGGCGTATAGAACACCCTCAGCAAACCCCACATGTAGTAGGAAAACCTAGACATTATTAGGGGACCAAGAAACTGGACCCCCTATTCAAAAAAAAATATCCTCAATGAGGAAGGTAATAAAGGCCCCACAGGATTGAAAAAGCTTTAAAATTTCCGTAAAATAATATTTTTCTATAGCATGAACAGTAGAATCGTTTAGAAAAAATTTGAAGGAATCCAAAAATATTTTATCTAATTTTGAAAATAATCCAATTTCTAAAATTCTAATATTTGTGAATGAATTTTTTGTACAAAATTTTGATTGCTATTAGATTTCAACTCGTTTTCTATTGGTCCTATTGAAACAAGAATTACTTTTTCAATACCTACCTATGTGATTCTATATTTCACTCTGGTTGAATAAACAAACAGTATCTACTAAGTGTCTATGCACTTGAAATAATTTATTAAAAATTTTGCCGCTTTAACAACTCACCAAGGTCATTAACTAATAAAATTGTGGGCAACTGCTTAAGTACTAATTATTTATTATTAGATATGTATTGTAAGATATATTAGGTACCTACCTATAGACAAATATTTTAATTTATTTGTACTCATTTTCCAGACTAATATTTTTTTAAGTCTACATTATGGCACGTCGTAGGTACAACTTTAATAGCTAATTTGACTCTTGACTTTTATTCACTGTGTTATAATGGTATACCTAATGATCGTTATTCTTGTCCTTGTAATGACATACGCAATTGACTTTTGACTATGTTGTGTACAGCATCATGTAGGTATTATTACCACATTGCATCAAAGGTTAAAAATATAATTTGTTTATGATATCGAGATTCATCAGAAGAAGTAATAGGTATCTAATGATCTTGGATTTTTTAAAAATAATTTAATTAATTAATAAGTAGCGTCTTTTCTTCTTTTCATTTCAATGCATAATACAAAACGTGATACATATGACTTTTGAACTTCGTTTTTCCAAGAAAACAAGCATTTTCTTAATAATACCTGCACCTGGTTTTTCCTCAATCTACAAAACTTATATTAAGTATGATATCAAAGGTAGATTAGGTACACAGATAATAAGTGGTGTGGCACATTACAGGTAGAAAAATCAGCATTAGTCACATTATTAAAAAAAAAGATATTTTTTTATCACCACATGGTTTTGGGGAGAGCCATACGAGACAGACCACAAAATGCCCAAAAAAACATACTTCAATGTTATCTACTATTATAATAATTTTCTGAAGTTGCTAAGTTACTAGATATACAAATGGTCATTATTCATCCCTAATTCCAGCATTAGAATTTAGAATATTACCCTCGAGGAGATCTCACAAAAGTACCTAAAGGTGTGTAGAATGCGTCGAAAGAGAAAATGTTGTGGTGGTCTTTGCACTGGATGCTTCCATATCGTTGTGTGGTCCTCCTGCATGGTGAAGGTCGCATCTGAAGAGCACTCTAACCACGATGACTCGGTACCTATCTACATACATATAGCCAGCCACACGGGTCGAGTGCTACTTACATTATGCATCGACAAGATGAAATACATATATTATGTAGGTGCTGCATTTAGCATCGTCTTCACAAAACGAAAAGTTGAACGTGGCGGAAGCAAGAGGAATATGAGTGATGGTGATGATGACGGCTACACTCTAATAATAATAATTGATTCACCTGAGATAACACTTCCAAACTTTTAACGGGTTAAGGATTATTTTTTTTGATTTCTAATCGTTCCTTAACTTATAAGGTACGTATATGTACCTATGTATCAAATTGCTTTCTAAGAACTTTTATTTGAAGTTGTTTTACCATCATATTCTCAATAAGTAGAAGTACTTAGGTAATAGTTAGATAAACTGTCTAATTAAGTTGCTGTAGTTATTTACCTACTACCATATATAAATAGAAAAACTTATTGTCAAAATAAGAAAAGGGTTGAAATTATTTTAAATGTGGTTGGTGATCATAACACTGGTGTTAGGTTCGTATGAATTTTCATACTTCTAGGGCACTGTTTCCCAAAAAGTACCTAGTTACTAACTTCCCAGTATAATGAAGAGTAATTTTCTTGAAAATCAAAAATTTCAAGACATTTATATATTTACCTATAGGTCATAACAGTATTTATTTATATCTAAATTATCTTCGACTAGTTTGTGTGGTGTAACATTTAATTGCTAATATCAATGTTTCATTGTTAATAACACTAATTTATTGTTGTTTACGATATTTAATTGTGTTTATTTTTTTTTAATTTTATATTTGTTTTACAATATCAATGAAAATTTATAGTTAAGTTCATAGAATCTTAATTGTTTTTTTTTTTTTTAATATTTAATTGTTATTTTATTCTAAATTTCTTTTGCTAGTACCAGATAAAAATACCTGTTTTTTTCAAGTACCTATAGTTATATCAGGACCAATTCGATCAGATAAATCTTTTCAAAAAAAAATTCCAGAATTTACTGATCGGACCCATTACAATAACTTCCCTTTATTTTTCGTTTAGTTCGATTTCTTCATAGGAATTTTTATAAAATTTACTGTGTTCTTTAGGGGCCAAAAACCGCCCCCCAACTTCTTTTTTTCTAATGTACTTATTGTGATATTATTCAGTTTAATTCTTCTTCCTACTTCCAGTTCTTCTCACGATCAGAGCATAAATAAAACAGATAGATAGAATCGGTATAAAAAGACAAAATACCACACACACACACACCCGGAACCACAAGCATTAACATGCGAAAAGAAAAGCCACAGTGCAACAATAGAACGATGAGCTACGGCGCGTGATTTTCAGCGGGTCGAGAAGATTGTGCATAGGCCTCTGTTGCCTGTTCCGACGAGATATAGTCAGCTAACGTCATTTTAATTACCCTACGAACGGAGAAATGTTCTCAGTGTAATAACGACTAACGATACATTATTTTGGCCCCACATAGAAAAATAAATGTTATTTTCAGACGAACTGGTAGATATGTTTTAGAATAAGTAGATTATCCTTCCTTAGGTATAAGTACTAAAGTATTGGCATCAGCCAGACCCATATCGTCTATACTAATCGGTTCTCAAGTATAATTTTGCCCCAATGTGGAGGGTGTCCGGTCTAGTCAAAGCTAAATCCCTTAAGATTGTGTTCGTTTCCAACATTTTAATAATAACCAAAATAGATTTCAAGTAGAATGTAAAAATTAAATGAACTCATCATTAGAGATTGACCATCCCTAATATAGAAACACAATTAGAAGAGTTTCTGTGCCATAAAAGTAGTGCATAAATTAACCAATTGTCCTTTAGAGCCCTTAGAATATAGGTAAGTTTCTTATTCGTCTGTTACCTAATTAAAATTAATGAAAATTTTTCAAACAGTGATGCCTCCCTATGTGCGTATATGTAAAAGCGATTTCTATGGGGGGAGGTTTAGGGGTTAGACTAAATTATATTATTTTCATGAAGTTTTAAATTCAAGGAAATTTTAGTTTTTTAAATTACCTAGGTATAGGTATTCTATTATTCCTACCTTTTGGTTTTATTTTATTATGAGGAATATTATTGTTAGATAGGCACCTATTAAAATTACTTAATTTCTCAGAAACGTTTCGTTTTTTTATATTTTTTTTCTCTCTCTAATCTAAGTAATTTAAACAAAATTTTGTAAATTTTAATACAATTGTGCTACTAATAAGTACTTACGACTATAAAGCGTTTGATTGAAAATTACTTGGTATTATAAGTAAATTACACAGGGTGTTTTTCAATAAAATGCGGATATTTAGAGGGTATCAACTAGACGTAACGTACCTACCTATAATCACATATGGTGACTTTATAACATGGACAAAACTTTTCTCAAGAAAATGACAATCCGAAGCCATCGTGTACGTGATTTGGCATCGTAGGTATTTGCAGCAAATTGCGATAACTATTGAGCAGTTAGATCAACGGATGAAAAGTTAAAAGTGACTTACTAATAATAATAACCGGGGATAATTTTTGCAGAATTCGCTCTTTTTGCTTAAAAAGCTACCCACTTTGACTGGAGATAACGGTAAAAAAAAAAAAAGAATTCCTGATTAAGATTTCTTAAATATGCTATTATACTCCTCCGTTTAGATATGGGCAGGCTCTACTAATATCTATGTACCTAGTAGGTAGGTACATAGAGGTAGGTGCTGATGTGTGTCATATTTTCACATAGGTATATCTATAAATGCCCGATAATTATCTACCTACAATTTTATTGCCTTTGTTTGGAGCGAATTTGACTGTCTCTGAAAGCAATTTCGACTCAAATCTTTCTGTCGAATTTGGAGCTGATAAGGCAATAAGTATAAATAAAAATCAAATTTAGGTTCCTAATAAATAACTAATAAAATCCCGACTACTTAATATATAATTTTCTTGTAACGAAAATGCCAAATATTTTTTTTTAAATAATATTCTAGACAAATAAATTAAGACGTAATTCTATTTGATGCGTTTTATAAAGTGTTAATTAAAAAATCTAAAATAAGTAGGTAGATATTAAAATCATATCTATTTCAAATTGGTCATCATCATCAGCAATTCATTTCGGTAACACTTAAGCAGATATTTAACCACAATTTTTTTTATTAAATTTGTTTAAGGTTTAATTATTTGAAGGGTAGGTTTACATATCTATTATCTAGTGACTTTTATTAGGTATTTATTAATAGATAAATACTTATTTAATTCCACTTACTTTTAAATACCAAGATTGCATTCCCAACACTTTAATTAAAGTAAAAAAGTATTACCTTAATTACAGTAATCGTTATCATTCTAATAGATCACAGTTCTTTTTATCGATTTTAATTAATTTCAATTTATTGTTCTTGAGCTGTAATTATTATTAGGTAGGTACATGGTTTTTATAGGTATGAATTACCTACGTAAACGTAAAGTAAATATTATTTACAATAAAAACCCAGACAATGAATCCCATAGAGCAACACCTACTTAGGTATAGGTATAAGTAAGTAAATTCCTTTATCGCAGGACAATTGACCGACAACGTTCTTTTTTAGAATAGGTACCTACGTAAGTAGATAGATATAAGTAACTCAAGTGAATCCCAATAAGTTCCTCATTTCCTTATCGTTTGTTGACAGCAAAATTAGGATCTTTTTTTTTTCTTTTTTTTTTTTAATCAATCGGCCACCGGTAGTTTTACCTTTCGATACATAAGTAAGTATATCCTTCACCTCGACACGTAACTCATTCAACTCATTAGTTCACTCACTAACAAATAACGAAATCATGAGATACTTATGATAGGTAGGTACCTAATACACTCTGTGGAATGAAAACAACTCACTTCTCAAAAAAATAAAACTACCTACAGGTTATTACACTTAGATAGACAGATATGTGCGTCTGAAATGGGATGACAACAATCAGCCGTAAAGTGCAAGCTACTTTTTCCCCCTGCGACGTCGGAGGCGCTGGCGTCGCGGGGCGTGACAATCCCATTCCATCGGTTAATGCGTAAGTTAAGCCAATAGCCGGGCCGTTTTCGTCCCAAGTTGCCATGACGATGACGCTCGATAGACGCCGATTGGCGACTTGGTTGCCATGGCTATGCCCTCCCCTGACGACGTCGTATTTGACTACCTAAAGCTCTGAGTACTTCACAGCGGGCTTGTAGTATCTAAGTAAACAGGCAGCGAGGAGTATTTGTTTTTCCAATCAGTGCTGGTTTGGAATACCTAAAGTGTTAACTTGTTTGTGGACCGGTCGTGATGTAAACAAAGATACAAAAGCCTCGATGACGAGTTAAGATCATATCGATTAATACGTTTGCGTTCTGTGTGTGTGCCCTATCTAGGTAACTGCGACTAAGTAGGTACAGTTCACAAAAAGTGCATCGTTGCGTAATCGTCGGGAAAAAAAAAAAAAACTAAAACTACCTACTACGTCAACCACAATTAATTTTCATTATCGAAAACCTTTTTCAATTAACTGGACGATGGAGTGAAACAACAACTCTCAGCAGACAACGCAATACCTACAAAAGAAGATCATCATCCATGATTATGCTACCGCAGAAACTCTATTCGACAGAACCGTCGGCAATGGCAACATCATCGAATCCCATGTCCCCGATGGCACCGAGTTACTCGATGAACGCCATGTCTTGCGTCTCTATGGCATCAATGAACTCGTGCTCTCCGCAAACGGCTACGTTCGGTTCGGGAATGCTCAACTCAGGAATGCCCATGACGACGATGTCCATGAACGGTAATTGCATGTCGTCGTCAGGAATGGGGTACAGTGCAATAGGGTCTCCCATGTCGAACATGAACGCGTGTATGGGAGCGGGAATGCCCACCGTGAACGGTTATGGTTCTGTCGGTGGCGGTTTATCCGCCAGAGCGGATCTCAGTGGAGGAGACACGTCTCCGAACAGCGCCCTTCAGCGTGCACGGGCCGACAAAACGTACAGAAGGAGTTACACGCACGCGAAACCTCCCTATTCCTACATATCACTTATCACGATGGCCATCCAGAATAGTCCGTCGAAAATGCTCACTTTGTCCGAAATCTACCAGTTCATCATGGATCTATTCCCGTTCTACAGGCAGAACCAACAACGATGGCAGAATTCGATTCGACATTCGCTCTCATTCAACGACTGCTTCGTGAAGGTGCCCAGGACACCGGACAAGCCGGGGAAAGGATCCTTCTGGAGTCTTCATCCTGATTCGGGAAACATGTTCGAAAACGGTTGTTATTTGAGACGGCAGAAGCGCTTCAAGGACGAAAAGAAGGAAGTCCAGCGTCAGCACCAGAAAGCGGTACCGCATCACGGCGGAAGCATGGACAAGAGCAGTTCCGGAAAAACAACCCCATCGCATCACGGCGACGACGGCCACAACAAAGGTCATCATCTAGACAAAACGACCGACGGTGGTCTCAGTTCGATGTTGTTGCACTCGTCCAAATTGGACGTTGAACAAATGAATCTTCTCAATCACAATGATTTGGGTATGCACCAACAGCATCATCAACAGAATCTTTCGCACGAGGAACTGTCCGCTATGGTCAGCAGGGTCCACCCATTATCACTGAGCAGCGAATCCATGCTGCACCACGGATCCATGAATCATTTGAAACAGGAACCCACCGGATACACGCCATCCAACCATCCTTTCTCGATAAATAGGCTGTTACCGGTTGAAAGTAAACCCGAACTGAAAATGTACGGCGACTCGCAATATCCTTACAATGGGCTGAGTCCACTTCCGAACTCGATGCATGCCCACCCATCGATAGGAAACGATTATTACAATAATCCTTTGTATCACACACCGTCGGGCACGACCAGTTTGTGACAATATCCCTTGGCTTAAATTTTAAGCATTCTCGGATCACGTATTGTACGAACATTTTGTTACGTATTTTGAACATTTACCTACGCGTAAAAAAAATTCGAATCTAGTGCCAGTCTCGTATCTATAATACCTACACCTAATAGGTAGATATATATTTTTTCTATATGGTTGCGACTCAAAATCGAGAAGGAAATCTCATTATTTTAGGTACCTATCTAATTCATTTTCTGTCTTACTCGTATTTTTGTTGTTCTCGAATCTGTTTTTCTTTTTTTTTTTTTTTTGCTGAATAAGTACCTAGTTCTGATAACTAAATCTCTGAGTAATATGTAATAAGTAATAACTGACTTTTAAGAATATGCCTATATTCTAGTAGGTAGTATTTCGATAAAGAAAAAATTTTTTTCTTTTTTATAGATACCTACTTTATCTATCTGTATTTAGAAGACGAGCTAATATATAGATTCACGGTCATCAGTTGTAAATATTTGTACATAGGTATATAATGCCCATTTTAATACCTACACCGAAATAATCGTGTTCAATTTTTCAAAAACCTACGCGCATTATTATTGTGATGTCTGTTAGTGACAAGGCTAATACTTTTTTTTCCAGTTGTTGTAATAGTTAAATACATCGTAATACCCACCAACCAAATAGCAAACTAAAAGGCGTAAGTAGGTACCTACCTATACCCACCTACGATCTCGGTTTAATTTTTAATTTAAATTTAACAATTTCGTTATATAAACATTGTACATAGAGATTTATATGTTTTACAAATTATAAATATATATATATATACACAAATTCACACGCCTCCGTTTTTGTAAATATAAACAAATGTATAAATACTATGTAACTGTAAATTTTAATTTTTTGTCACATAATAAATGTTGAGGATTCCTTAACTAATTGAATTTTTGGTGTTTTATTATTTTTTGTTTTAACGCATCCCTACAATGAATTTTGAAAATTGTTTATGGGAATTCATGTTTTGGCAAAATATTTCAGTTTTGTCTATAAATATTTAGATAAAATTTAAATTATGAAATGTTTATTTAGGAATTAGATATTGTCGACTCAATATTCAATTAAGTTTGTCTCTTTTTTCACTAAGTACTTTTCGTCAACATTGTGGGTACTTACAATAACAGCTTTAAAATTAAAAGCACTAATCATTCTACATATTTACTTATTGCGATCTTTTTTATTCATTTTAATTTCAACAACAAATGCATTTATAAAAACTATTAGGTATTATTTATAGGTAATATTTTCTCTTCAAATAAATGTAACCCCCGAAACTTAACAAGATTTTAAAAATTTGAGAAATTTAGGTTAATTAATTGAATTATCAAAAAAAAGCGTTCTTAAAATATAACTTAGCTGATTATGATGTCTATCTTGATTTATCTCTGTTTCAGAGAAGATCATCACTTAATTTTCTTGATCATTAAACTTCAAAAAAGAAAAACTGAGTTTGAATTAATAATTCCGTTAAAGTGCTACTAAAACTAACAAAAAATGCTTAAGCAGTTTTATATGGTGTGGTCATTTCAGTGTAGGACTTAATATATATACAAAAATTTAAGAAAATTCACTTCATTTTTTAAATATTTAAAATAAACTTTAAATGTGGGTTTTTTAATATGCACACTATCATTATTAATGTCTTAGGTACCTTGTTAAAAAGAATTTTTGGGAATTTTTAAAATTGTGTTTACCTAATAGGTATTGTTGCAATGAAGTTTGTGCTGCCCCTTAAAAAAAATTAAAAATCTAAGTTAATTCTACATTTATACAAAAGTTGTACGAAATGGATTTGAATTTTGATCAATATATGGCAGCATTTAAAGTGGATTTAAAAAAAAAACATTTTTTTTAAATGCTTACATAGGTAAGTATCATTCCTAAAAATTTTTTTTCTTAGGAGCCCATGTTTTGGTATTTAGACATAATTTCTTTCTTACTGAAATTTTACTGAATTTTCTGAAATAATGGTACTTTACTCCTACGTAATTTTTGTGCACCTATAATATGATTAATTAGACCTGTTTCTATGCCAACATGCTAATAATCTAATCCAAATTCGAAACCAGGTCGAAAAAAGTCTATTTTGATTTGCCTTCTTTTTTTTCTAGTAGTGAGTGGAAATGATGTTTTATATTTTGGCTTGAGTTTTGTAGATGAGACGGGTACCTATTTAATAACCCATTTTTCTGTATTATATTGCTCAAGGATTAATAATACCTAAAGCTTTGACGGCGATGTTGGTATAACTACATTCTAACGAAAAGCGGCTTCTGCGGTCAGAAAAGACGATAGTTAAAGCGTTCGTGTTCGTCCCTTAAGGACCTTTTGAAGTACGTATTCTACCGTCGGACTTGGCCAATAATAAACAGACTAATTCTCGACCGCAAATCCTTCCTTTCTATTTTAATACGGACTTTGCGACTTGTAATATGGCTTTTATTACACAAAGAGAATCCGCGGCAGATGGTCTATTGCGAATCCACCCTCTTTTTAACAAACACCACTTCATGCGAGAAAAAGAGAATATTCGCCAATGTAATAAGTATTATTAGATACTTCTAAGATATTTAAAGGTATTTAGTTAGGTACATAATTAAATTTATACAATATCTAATAAGTAGGTATACCTATAGGTACATAAGAGAGTAAGAGACGTCTTCAAATTATTTCTTATACTTATTAGGTATAACCATGGACGTAGTTAGAGGGCAAGGAGGCTAAGGGAACCCTACTAAGTACATACAAAACTCATTGTGAGAGTCTCTGAAGTCTATCTCCTATCAAGACTGGAATCTCAGAGACTTAAAGTATCTATTCCTCCTACTTAGAGAGTGTATTTTCCGAGACTAAAGAATCTCGCTCATCAGTGTCACTCCTTCAGAGATATTGGTTGATGAGCGAGACTAAGATCAAGACCAAGACCATAGTCATCTTGGTCTTGGTATTGGTCTTGTATTATTAGTTTTTGCCTTGGTCTTGGTCAATCGAGTCTTGTTTTTGATCTTGCATCAACCATCACGTTTCTCTAAATTCTCCAGGACGTTAATTAATTATTTTCAACAATAACTTTTGTAACAGTTTTGTTATGAGTCTTCGTCTTGGGCAAATAAGTCTTTGTCTAATAGAGTGAGGCCTTGGTCTTGAAAAAATTGCAAGACCAAGACCAAGACTGCAACACCGAGACTAATTTTGCTCATCACTAATTGATTACAACTCAATAAATGAGAAAGAAGAATTATGGTTAGATCTATGATGTAGGTAAGTATACTTAGCTTTTCTAACAACAATATTTTGAACTTTTTTTATAATTATTTTTTTTTACTGTTTATTCGAAGGTACAGATTTTTGTGGAATTTGTAGGATACCTGCCGGATAGGCGTATGTACCTGGAGGTAAGTATTTTTCCATTAGAAATTTTTCGAAAGATCCATCTTTCATTATTAGTAGGTAGGTACTTATTAGAAGTATTTACCTACCCACGTATCTACATTCGTCACAAACCACTATTCCTATAGGTATGTATTTTAGAGAATTTAAAATTCATTAAATAAGTCGTACCTATCACCAAAAACTGTAGAAGTATAGGCCAGCTACCTAATACTGCTAATGGGTATACATTAAATTATTATTATTAAATTCCATTAGAATTTACATCACGTTTTTGGCATACGATATGCGTAGGATGAATTAATTTCTTTTAACTATAATTTTTTTAACATTCTTAGGTATGCCTATCTACCTACCTATAGGTATCTAAGAGATACTATAGGTGTAAATTAATTAGTGAAAGGTGGATACATTAACTGTAAAATTCGCATTTGCATTGTTTTGCTAATTTCTATCTCTGATGCCCATAGGTAGGTACCGAAAAGCCGATCGATTTTAGCAAAAAATAATATTAACAGTCAAATATAATGCGTTACGAAACTAAGCAATAAAAAATTTATTCACCACATCAGAGAGAGCAAAAAAGCAATTAACCTACTAATATCTTTCTACATACATACATACCTATAGAAAATAAGATGTATACCTACCTATAGATACTTATAGACATAGGTACACTAACATAAATCCATAAACGTCCTTGTTATTTATTTGTGTTAGATGAATTGGAGGGCGATTAAAAAATATAAAACATACATTTGCATGCACAAAACTCGCTAATATTAACGTTTTACGTAACTGATGACAGCCAATGATTCATCAGATCATCCATCATATGTACCTATATTATCTATAGCAAAATCAACTTTGGAAATTATCAGATGACGTCTGCCAAATTAAAGCCATCAGCAAAATTTCGGAAAGTTATATTTTCTACTGGATCCAGTGCGCCTGGAATGCAGTGCCCTGTGCTCCTTTTGTGCGTCTGAATCTAAAAATAGGGCATCATAGGTATCTATACCTACCATCCTACCAACTGAGGCAGTCTTCATTAAAACACTATAGGTACCAAGCAACTGAGGAACATTAACTACCAACTGAGACCGGCTCCCAAGGTAAAAGGTTTATTAGCTGACCATAAAATACTATAGGTAGGTACGCCTTATTACTTTAATTATAGGGTGTATTTGAGCTTTAACGAGTCCTCAGGTACCTACATGGAAATCAGGCAGAAACCACATCAGTTAGTATAGGTAGGTACCTGCGTTGCCTCAGTTGGACATGATCCGACAGATTTAATTTTATGATCTGCCTCAGTTGACGTAATAATAATCGATAGAGTCACTAATCAATACCACGTTCTTAATATTTTTTCTTATTTTTTTCTGGATTTCTAAAAGAGCCCCAAACTCAACGTAGGTACCCTAGGGCTCCCCATTATTTTATTATTACTTCTGAATTCGTCTCTGTCGTACCTTCCTGTACTAGGGATTATTTTCAAATAAGCTTTTTTTTTAGTTCCTCTTTAAAAAATCTGCTTAGATACCCATAGAACCATAGAGCCTAATACATGTGCATTCATTATTTTTCGACTTATCGACCCACATAGCATAGCCTCGTTTCACAATATAAAATTGGATCTGTGGGAAATGCACGAACATATTTATTTTCATCGTGCGTCGCGCCGTGGTCTCGGGGTCGTCCCCAACCATCCATTTCGCCTGCTTTTTGCTCCTCGCATCCATCCATCCATCGTTCCTCGTACGAGGGACACAGAGCACAATGAATAGTCCAACTTTGGTCGGGCGCATGCGTCCCGAACAAGCGTCAATACTGGCACCAATCCGTAGTACACGAGTGGCTGGGACGGTCGTAGCCGCCTTGACGTCCCGCTGTTATCCGATATCTTCATCAGCCGACTTCGATTCCGACAACCAACGTCGTCGTCATCGTAGCAGGCAGGCGACGAACGGCGATTGACCGCCCGCAGCATTGTTTCTACAAACTCACAAAATGGGCGCGTGTAAAACACGACCGCGTCTCCACTCTATGACCGTGAGAAATTCTATAGTTACCATTTCGACTCCGTCCGGTAGAAAGAAGAGGAATAAAAATTAGTAGATTTTTCCATATCTAGATACTTATAATACCTGCAGTAATGTTCGTTAAAATGTCTAACTGATGCTGAGGCTGATTTATTTTGATGGGACCACTTTCTATTTTTGTATTTCATACCTATCTAATGCTCAATTAAAAATTTTTTGCTTAGGTACCTAAAAAGGTTCAAACACCATAATATTGATTTTTTTTAAATAGACATAGGTCAAATATCTATTCTCGCCATTAATTCTTAATAACACCAAATCCTTACTTATAGTTTTAAGTTTTTCCCGAAAATTGCTCCATATAGATATGTTAAGAATCTAATGGAAGAAGACTGTTATAAGGATCGTGTCCTAGAGACACCGAACAGGATTATCTGACCAGGGTCCAGCACGCTACACATAACATGATTCATTCGACAAAGGATCTGGACGTAAACGATGATGCATATTATGTATCTATATGTATTTCTACTTACATGGTATATAGGTCTTTGACACGTATAGATACATAAACATATCTAACTTATATATTGTACTTATATATCCTCATGTATACGATAAGAAATATAACAACCGAGGAATAAATGAGGTCTTATTTGTCACTTTTCATTGTTATTGACGCCATTCGATCATTGGATTTGACATAAAGGAAAGGTCAAAAATTCGAAAACAATGTATCCCATTTTTCCAATACCTGCACAATAGGTGCCTATTTTCAGTAATCATGAGAAGAAGTACCTAAATCCGTTTATTTATCTATTTCTCCTGCAAGGAAATCCTTAGTGCTTAAATTATTGTGAAACATAAAATATCCAAAAATCCAAAAAGTATTAGGTATGGACATGTCTTAGATGACTCCTATGGAATCCTGTTTATAATTTAAATATGTCGGTTTTGGGGATTCACGGATTTCATTCTATACCTAGGTACCTACAGCATGAAGACACCACTTCACTCATGATAATTCTGAGTGAATAGCCAGCCAACAAAGGTGGAAAAAGTTACCGATTACAGGGTGGCGCACGTTTTACTCCCTCTGTGGTCTTATAACTGTCCTCAGATGAAAATATCATATGATGAATATCTTATGATAATTGCAAGTTCTGAATTATTATACCTATACCTAATTAAGAAGTTTTATGAGCAATCCTCTAGAATCACAGAAGGGTTATTCTCTGGGAAGACCACGAACACTAAGTACATTTTGATATGAAATACAAATTTAATACTGGTATTTAGTAAATTTAAAATTCCAATTTTTGATTAGTTGTAAGTAAATTGTAAGTTTTCTATACCTAATTCAGTTTAGCTTAATTTGATATTAATTATTCAATGAGACCTCAACAGAAGGGTAAGTAAGGTACAAAATAATTTTGCAATTTAATATAACAAAACCAAAACGTTTCACCTAAAATTTTTAGGCTTCTTCAAAGGTGGATTATTATTATTTAGGGTTAACAAAACAATTTGGACATTTCTTTAATTCTGGTTAACATGTGGTTCATCCACACAACTTAGTACTACCTATAAGGGGGCGCAAAGTATTACAAATTCAATAAAATCTACATATAAAATATCTTTTTCTGAATACAAAGAAGCAAATCGCTCTTCGATTTAACGTTGCCTGTATCGTCATCGTCACTTAAGTTTCCTTCAAATTTGAGTTAGTGTATAATAAACAATAACTAAAAACTTTAATCAAAAACTGAATGTTGCTAATGAATTTTCATTTTGAAATCAATCCAGATGTTGATTTATGATTAAAGTAGAGTGCGAACATATGCCTGTGTGCTCTGGAACAAACTATGTCAGTGAACTTGCCCATTCTGGAAGCGTTAACCGATTATCGCTTAATACACTTTTTTTATCGATTGTTGTACTGTCGTTCGATTATTTTCTTTTATCTATTTGAAGGTACGAAATGTGAACGACACCATCAACCATCATATCGGTAGGAAAACGAAAAGTTCTGCAAAATGTGTAACAATAAAACGTAGGTATTTTTGGTCTTGATATTTAGAAAACTGTCATAAAATTAATTGATCGATTCTGGGAGGTTTCCAATGAGTAAACTGCTCTGCAGTGGTAAAATTATAGAATTTTTTTAGATTTCATCATATCGTCGTAGCTTAGTGGTTAGAGCAATGGCGCGTAAAGCCAGAGACCCGGGTTCGAATCCCGGCGGAGGCATGATGACCGCAATAGCTTTTTCCTCATTAATTTGAGGTAATTTGTTGATGGTTCTTGATTTTAATTCATAATAATGTATTTTTTTAGATGTTCTCAATGTTTAGATTAAGAGTTTTAAGAGTTGTGATTTTTGTTTTGGTACCTGGTACTTATTGGTTTATGGAATTCTCAATAAAATATAGTATTTATTCATGTTGCGATTACTAATAAATTGCTATTTAATTGTGTTATTTAGATACCAGTTTTATCAGTTCCAACAAAATTAGAAATTTTATGATTAACAGAAACAAATAAAACAATAACCCACTCCTATAAAAGACAATGCATTAGCAATAACGTTATAGATAGACAAGTAAATATGTAAGTACTTACATAAATATTGTTGCCAAAGAATATTAAGTAGAAATTGAAGAGGATGGCCAAATATTGCCATAGAATGTACCTATAGGTACTCCAGAACAACATATATTTACTATCAAAACAATTTGACAAACAATGTTACAGTGGCTTACATACCTACTTATTCCATTGTTTTTAAGTAAATACCTAAACCCATAGGTATCACTAAATTTATAAAATTTGCATTAAAAATACCTATATTGAATCGGTATTTTCATTTTATTATAACTACTTATAGGTATCTCTACTGAATTGATTTGAATGGGAGATTTTTTACGAGATATTTATAAAACGACCTGTTCTAAAGATACTAAGTATTAGGTGCTATGAGTAATGGTAATTTGATAATATTCCTGAATTTTCAAGCTGTAGGTACATCGTAAAAATAATTAAAAATTTGTTTAAGCTTCTGCGAATGAAGCCCTTACCCCGCATGACACGGTTAACTCACTTCAAAATTTTGACCCCTATTCCTTGCATAAAGACCCTGTTCTTTTTTGTGATTTAATTTAAAATAGACGGCTCTTAGATTTTTCCCTTCTGTACAAATTAGTAAAAGATTTAAAAAATCTACAAAAAGATTTGGTCACCATTTAATTTCAACGCGATACCTCCACTCGTTCCCGATATAAAGGATCTTAACAGACAGACAGACTGAGAGAAAACAAAGTGATCCTATAAGGGTTCCGATTTTTTTTTTTTTGAGGTTCGAAATCCTAAAAGTGGACAATTATTCAAATTCCTTTAAAAAAGTTCGCTGTGTAGGTAGGTAGGTACGTATTGCATAAAGAAAATAAGAGCAGAGCAGTCACTTTTTCAAAACTATTTACCTACTATAATAATCTAAAAATCGCTGTTATAACTTACCTAAGTAGGTCATTATTCGCAGTTGCAGTTCTAAATTCCTGCTTCTGCTGGATACTCTATTTTCTTGGACACTCCATCTGCAAACGAAACAATAAAATAAGGACTGGGTACTCTATTCCACCCCTTAGCGACCAAAAGTATGGTATTATAACTTCTATTCATTAAAACACTCAACAAAAATGATCAAACCCAACCTAACCAAGTTAACTGAATATTAGTAAAGTTTAAATGAACCCACTCATACATTATACTGTTGGTGTAAAATGGTAGATAAGTACCATCAAACTATGACATGATGATGAATGTCATAGGAGGATTTTGAATTTTAAACTGTACCAAAAATAAAAATAATTGCGATTCATATTCGTTTTGTCCTTTATACAATTATTACCTGAACCGAAGAATGGATTTGTGATCGTTTCGTTCCCTAAACGTCTGCAGTCATGGGTAATTCAAAGAGACTCACCCCAAAATATCATAATTTTCACAACATGTTGAACAAGTGTTTCGCCCACTTTGAATGTGGGCTTTATGAATAGTTCAAAGTGGGCAAAACATGTGTCTGCGTTGTGAAAATTGTTTGTGATATTTAGGGGTGGTAGGTACTTAATCATCCTTCGGTTCAGGTAATGAAAGTTAAAGGAACAAAAACGAGCATAAATCGTCCTATATGTTTTAATTATTATCTATTAATTTGTGAAAAAACGCACACCCCACATTATAAGGTAAAAATTCATGTTGCACCACCACTGTTTACGTATTTTTGTTTGTCAGTAAATGCAACATTTTGGACACGTAAACATACACATGGTAGGTACCTATAGGTATGCATAAGGGTATTCGTACAGATAGGTATACCTACCTACCTAGGGCTTACCTTTTCGTTATTGTTTATTATTTATTTGTTTGCTAGTTGGCAAATACAATTAAAACACGTTACATTTCGAATTTAGCTGCACATTATGATAAGCATGATTAGAATATTTGCTGGCAATAAATGATTTGTTTTGTTTTCCGATTAGCAGCAGTAGGTACCTACCTACGTATTATTTGCGATTTAGTAATGTAGGTCAAGATATCGTACGTTTGCAAGTTTACTTGAAATTATTCGCAATCGATAACATCTTATAACGACGTCTCTGTATATCTCTGTGCAAACATTTTCGATTTTTGTATCTGAAGAGAATTATTAATCAACGAACGAGGATTACAATCAATTGTTTACACTGTACAGTAATATTTACTATTGTATTTACAAACAAACAGATCAACACTTACATATACCATCCATCGTCTGTAGTATTTGACGTTCGATTAATATTTTTCTCAAAAATTTTTCCGTTATTATCGATATAACGAATTATTGTGATATTGAGTCATAATAAAGGAACAATGAACGATATCAGTAGTTTAACGAATTTATTACTTTTACTTATATGTACCTACTTATAGTCTGTACTGTTTCAGTGTCTGACATTAGAAATAAGAAAAACATTCTTTGAAAATTATTATAGATGGTCCATTGTACGAAACACGTTTACTGTAGTATAGTAGTCTAAAGGTAAAAAAATCAATTTTGCAAAACTTTAAAATTAAATACCTAAGTAATAGCAACAATTATTTGCCACATTGCTAAAAATTGAGGAAAATTTGCATAAGAAATCCCTTGGCTACTACATAGACTAAATCAACCACTAACAATGACGTCACGCGTAAGCTTTGTGGCCCTTCTAAGTTTATCTCTTCCGCAGCGCCTACCATCCATGTTTCTTCTCTGTACAGAGCCGTACTCCTAACAATATTTAAATATTTTAATACCAAACAGATAGGTAGGTACCTATACAGATGAAAAAAATTAGTATTGAGTAAAATTTTATCTAGGGTATTAGATATAGGATTTTTTCTGGTTAAGCGGGCGCTTTACAAATATTATTTTTTCGAAAAATGACGGTTCAGATTCTTCCGCATATTGCTCTCTCGACGCTCCATCAAAGCAACATCAAGTCGGACAAACCTGTTGTTTTAGGGCGGCAAATATTAAAAAAGGACCCAGTTTACTTAGGTTCAACGAGAGTCTATCACCGGAGTGGCTCTCTACCTTTGCTTGTGTTTCAACGATGGATTGAGTGCCATTTAAAAAATCGTGGACCACCGACATAGGTAACTCATATAGACATACAGAAGATAACTTTCTCTGTACTTAATTAGATACGTTCACATTTAATATAATGATACTTGCTCTTTGTCATATAGGTAAATAAACAAACATTATCTAAATTGTCAAAGACTTATATCCCCTTCAGGTCTGTTTTGAGGGTACCTAATTGAGGAGAACATTGTTGGTTAATATGAAAAAAAAAATTTTAAATCAGAATGCCATAGGTATAAGTAGGTACCTACCTAATTATTATATGAACATAAATTTTAGTATTTTTCATTTCAAATTATTTCCTTCACCCATTTGAAAAAAACAAGGATCATGACTCACAGACGAAAGGATTCCGTGTTTTGATTTTGTGAGTTGCGGAACCCGAAACGGGTTCTTTCAGAGTTTAAAAGTTTAAGTCCACAATTCGCATAATAGGCTGATGATTTCTGTTGCTGATAAGTAGCTTCGCGAAGTGATATAATTATCAACCTTGAAGCGGGCTACGAGTGAAACTCTAAAAGCTTTCCAGTGTAAATTGTGCTAAGTAGCGTCATGAGCATCACTTGCTGCGGTCTCGGCTATTTTCTAAATTGGTAATAATATGACGGAACGCATACACGTCCGATTTTTAAAGTTAATTACCGTTAATCTTTTTTCTTTTCTGGACTTGTTAATGAAAAATGTTACAAAATTCGAAAGGCAAATACTTCGAATGCCAATATAGGTACCTACAAGTATCTAGAAGACATGTTAAATTAACTTAACGTGTTACTATCATAGAAGCACAATAAGGGAGTAGAGACCCATCAGGTATATTTTTCAGATTTCTGATTGTTGCTAAGACTGGTCTCGTCCTGATATCGTTTAGTCTCGAACATTTTAGAACAATCTTGGAAAATCCCCATACATCGCTGTTAGCTACTCTTTCATAAGACACTAAACGAAACTCAAAATATTTTCAATTCGATTTTTAGAGATGCAAAAAATAAAACATCTTTTAGATAATTTAACCAAAAATACAAAATTTATAAAAAATCTATTGTTTAGTTGAGTTTTTTATTGAATTATAAATCCACCAGCTTTCGTTAACAGGCGATGCGAATACTCTTTCAAAAAGGTAATTCAAAAACTAATTAATTAGACGAACCTTGGTAAGCAAACAAATTAAAATAAATACGAACACTTTAAAACGTCTTGTTTGACATACACGTACAGGTATACAACGTTTACTGTACCTATTGACTCTTGAGCACATTATTTATTATTATCTACCTGTTTCGATATATTGCCACAGGTGCTCCTAAATTTTACAATATCGAAAAATGATAAACACGCCTACGAACGTTTTAATTAAATTCGCAAACGATTTAGGTATCTACCAATAGGTAGATACTTATTATTAATTTCTTTGATATAATTGAATAAATAAATAAATAAATAATTATTCCACCTTTTTATTATAATCTAATTGATACGTGCATTGAAACCAAAGGCTAAGAGGGTTCGTCAAAATTAAATAATATATCTAATAAATGACAAAAATTAGAAATAAGAATGAGAAGAGGGTAGATAGGTACTCGGAGCCAAGTCCACAATTATTATCTTTCTCTATCCCTACTACCTACATCGCGTTCTCTTTGGCCCGTTCGCCGAGTCCACAAGTACTATATACAGGAAAAATATTGTGTAACGTCATCAGGGAATCTTTAGATGCAAATATCTCGCTTATTATTGCATATTGTTGGTGTATTGAGTATTAAAAAAGTTACGGCCAAAGGTCTTTCCACTTCGCATTTCAAAGTGGTAACTAACTCTCTTATTTCATATGTAATGAGAGACCAAAAGAGACTGCGACTAAATGGGCATATAACCAACTGAGGTCGCCCTCATTAATATTACTAAGTGAGGCGATTTTATCGCCTAGGGGTACTATTAACTGAAGCAGACGTATTAAATTAAAATCACCATCTACAAAACAACATTATGCTCTGATTGTTAGGGTGCATTTGAGTCTTAAAGTGCACTCAGGAACTCGGGAGTCAGGTAGAACTCGTCTCAGTTGAACACAATCCCATTGCTTTTATTTTATGGCCTGCCTCAGTTGGTACAGGTCTAAAGAGAACCAGTGGGGATGATGGTGGAAAGAAGGTGGCGTTAACGAACAAACACACACTTGACTTTTACGAGTAAGTATATAGTTATTGATTAAATTGTGTTTCTCTATTGAAATTTAAAATTCATCCGATAAAAGCTCACGCGTAAGTTCACTTCAGAAGTCACGTCAAGGAAATCGTGTTTTGGAATAAAATGAAGTGAAAATTTTACTTTTCCCCTTTTGAAAGTCTTGGAAGACGTTTGGGGCACGATTATTGACTAGAAGTACGTAATACCTGTTTCTCTAATTTACTTTTCTTCTTAGATACGAAAGCTCGAATACACCTACCCTTCTACGTCATTACCTTTATACAATTCGTCACAAATTAGAACCACCCCATTCCTATTAGATTAGAATTATCTAATTTGAGATAAAACCTTAGAATATTTAAAGGCTGATAAGATTTGCCCAGCACTAACTAGAAGTCTAAATATGAACCATAATAGTTCTTAGCAAAAAAATCGACACAACCGACAGTTATCGATTTATCCATAACAAAAGTATTGTAGCCACTGATAAATATCGACATATCGATAACCGTAATAGTAACTGCGAATTGTCGTCACTCATTCCTACAGGACGATTTTGTGACTGCCTGTAAAGACATTAATAAAAGAGCAGCTTTTCATAGGTGAGTGGAAGGCGATCAGATAAAAAAGGAAGGAGAGAATAGATGTAGGTACCTACGTGAAAGACAATAAAGAATAATCATAAGTTAACACACTTCGCCTTCGAAATGTTCAGGATGAGAGTTCGGAAATCTGCCCTCCTGTAAACATTTGCCATCGTCGCAATTCTCTATTGACAGTCGTTCACTTGTTGGTCGCTCATTGTTTTCATTCGGAATTTCCGCCTGCACTTTTTCATGACCAACTTCGCGGAAAGACACTTTTAAAATCTCCAAGAAAATCTAACAACGATACGGCGAAAAGTTAATCTAGAAAATTTCCCGATAGGTAACAGCTTTATTTTTCTTGGTCTTTCCATTACTTCGGTATACTTATACCTAACGTTTAAATAATTTTGTTCAAAAGAATACCGAAGTATTTAACCCCTCGTTTAGTGGTGATTCCAAATAAATGTCCAGGAACAGCATCAATATGTTTAAAAATTGGCGGGATAATCGAATGGACAAAGGAGCGAGTAAATCTCCTAATAATGTGACAATAGAGCTACTAACGCTGCCCCGTTCCGAACAATAACCGGGGGGCGTTTTAACCCTGACAACAAGATAAAGATACAATCAAGCAAATCTGTTTTGGTTGGGGTGTACACATTTAACGCACACATATACGTATCTACATAATGCAAGTAGATACATATTTGCGTGTAAATTGCGACATGTTTTGGCGCCGTGAATCTAACATATGGCCGTGCTGTACGACAGCAAGTGTTAAATACTGGGGCTGTTAAGCATGACATGAATAAAATGTTTTGTTAATTTTTAATTAAGTAAGCAATACTAAATATATAGACACCATAATGAAACATCGACAAATTAAAACAAAAGACACCATATAAATATGCATTACATTGAAGTTTATAGAAAAAAATTAAAATTATTTCTAAGATAAACAAAAAAAAAACAAAATTTGGATTTTATAGTTAAGCTTATATAGGTACATATTAACATTGCATAAACGTCTATCTATATATAAGCAAAACGGATAGATCGTTCCAAAAAAGAATAAAAGAACATTTTAAAGCGCTTATATAGGTACTCAAAACACCAAAATAAAATTATGTAAAAAAAATCAAATTGTAGGTATGGACGCCACATAGGTACCTAAATCACAGTAATCCTACTGGTTTTCCTATTTTTTATTTTCAAGTGTTACCTATATTATGTGCCCATATTTAGCATTATAGTGAATTTCATTTTACCCATATCTTCTCTATACGTGGTTGTACAAGCATGCAAATAGGTTGCTACGAGATTACTTATTAAGAGACGTTGGATATATTTTGTAGTATCTTTATAAGATAGAGTCCATGTTTGTATTATAATCATGGTACATTCATAAATTATCTGTGACATAATCTGTGTGTAAACAGTCGTAAGTCCAACACGCAGCAAGCAGTTTGTAACATGTAGGTACACCACTTATCTATGGTATGTTTCCAAAAATTTCCAGTTATTTTCCCATAGGTACATTCATATTTCAACAAAAAGAAGATAATATTTCATACTTTTTTCAATAACAGATAATTATTTATCTCTGTTGTAATACAATTACCTAATAAAAATCAAATAGATAGGTAATAGGTAAGTGTATCATTTATAAAATTTTATTTTTAAAGATTCTCTTTTGGAAATAGAAATTTTAGAAATAATCTTATCATTAAAACTTGTTTCATTACATTGAAAAATTTTGATTTCCACCTTTTTAAAATATCATTCAAATATTGTAGGTATAGTCACCAAAACATTTTTTCCTTATGTAGTTTCTTAACTTTGAAAATAAGCAATTAACTGAACTACTTATACCTATAAGTAGGTACTATTCCAATTTTTTGAAAATTGTAGACGCAAATCTTAATCTACAGAAAACATTTGGAGGGGTAAAAACCTAACCTAATTATAGGCTTTTTCAACCCTTCTCCCAAAAAATTTATTGGGGGTTGAATTATTAACGCTTTTATTTTCAAAATGAAAATAAAATGGGTACCTACGTGAAACAATTTCTTAGTGATAAGAATTCTTATTTATTTCGTTGAATTTACAAAATTTAATTTTGCCAACGGTTCACAATAATAATCGAAATTTACGTAGCTTCATAAATAAATACTTAATGCAATTGTAGTGAATTGTTGTTATTGGCAACATTATGTTTTTACATAAAATGTTCTTATTGAGGACAACCTAACCTAACCTACATGAGCTATATCTAAGTACCTACTAAAATTTTGTGTTCTTTTGTAGAATATGTACTTAGGTATACCTACTAAATAAACAGTTCTCATAAAACAGGAAACGGATTTCCCTTTTGTTTCCTTCTTTTACTTTTCTTTTTCATTGCGTGTTTGAGTAGGAATCGAAACACGGCAAATTTCCAAATATTAAAAACATAAATATTGCCTTTGGGCCAATATTTATGTAATATTACCAAGTTATGTACTCAAATAATTGCCGAGTAGCACTTAAACACGGCGTTTGATAAACAAAGAATAAATAAAAATATTTAAGTCGTAAAAATATTTACAGGGCTTTTTCTGTATCTAATTTGTATTTGTCGATTAAATACGCGCTCGGTCGCGGCAAGCCACGTTACTCCAAACGTGTAGGCAGGTACATATGTATGTATGTATGTACCATAATACAATGCATGCATGCATGTGTATTTGTATATACTACTACATACATAGGTACATACATAATTGATAACTGCTGTATCAACATTATTTTGTTAGACCAACAAATTTGTGTGTTCTGTTACCAACAAACATAAAATAATAAAGTCATTCGCGTTATAATCATTCAACTGCATACAAATACCATCAACTAATGGTAATAACAATGTAAATTCATCTCCCTCCATGTTAAAACATCACCGGAATGCAAGGCAATTAGTTTTTTTTTTAAATACCTTAAGTACCAATAACATTGGAATAAAAACATTAAGAAAATGCCAGAAACTTCCTACTAAAAAAAACAGACATATTTCGAATGTAAATCGTATCATGTTTGGGGTAGGTTTTGTACCTACGTATACGTTGAACCACCGAGAAATAACAAGGCCAAGCAGCTTTGACGTAAAAGACTAAAACGTCACTATAAGTGGTCGATTGTTCGGAATCTTTTTAGTCTAAGTATCCAAGGGATTTATCTTGCAAAAATTATATTGATCGAAGATTTCTACAAAAAAGTCCAAGGCAGCACTTGTCAACAGTTTTCACCTTTCCGGCAAAACGTGTTGTGGCGTCTTTGGAGCGCTGTACCTTTTTTCTTTTAAAAGATACAGTGTTGCTGCCTGAGACTTTGTTGTAGAAAATTCAATTCTCCTTCAAAAATTCTCTACACATTTTTTTGTATCTATCACGGTTTTCGCTACGTAAGCGTCGAAAGTTCCAAAAACGCATTTTGCAAAACTTTAACATGAAATTGAAACAAAAATCCGCTATCAAAAAGTTATTGCACAATGGATCCTTTTGATGTTAGACTAAAAGGTACCTGAACCACTAACAATAACGTCACTTTATGGTAACGCCTAGAATGTGTTATACATAAAACATTCCGGGTAAAAATTTTGCTCAATATCCGAATTCGGAAATTGTGTACAAAAAATATTGGTATTAAGAAGATTCAGAATACGTCGAAGTATAAATGAATGACAAAATTGTTATTTAATAAGAGAATTTTTACTTTTATCTCAAACTGTTATACATTTGGCGAGTTTTCTTTTTTAAACCGACATATTAGATAATAGGTACGTATAGGTATGTGAGTATTTGTGTGTATTGTAGTAGAGAAAGTAACTATATTTTTTATTAAATAGCAAAGCAATAATTCATTCTTTAGGGAATCGGCCGAGCTCGGCGTTTAGAAAATATTTGTTGTTTAATTATTGCAGCGAGCGATCTTGAAAAACTACCGCTAAATAATGCGTCAATATTGACAGTTTTATTGAATGACTACACAAAGATTACAGTTATAAACACGACGCAAAATTTCATTTTGCACACAGTCCTGTTGCCGACGGCTAGTCGTGGAAAATGTGGAAAATCGATACCCCGAGAGCCCGAGACGCGACTACGTTTTACCGGAAAACTCAAGTGGATTACGTACCTACCTATCTATGGGTTGCCACTTTTTATATTCCTTTATTAGTAATGTATTGAAAGTATTATTGTCTTTATACTTGTAAGTTCTGTGTAATTTCAAGTATGTGCCATCTGAGTCAATTATTACCAACTGAGGCGGTTTATCACTAATGAGTACTACCAACTGAGACAGACTTAATATTAACTGACTCCAAAATGGAAATTTAATTAGGTGACCATAAAGTAACAACCAAATCATGACTGATTCTTATTTTGCTAGATTAAAAAAAAAAAAAAGAAGAAAATCATGAAGTTATTAGCTTATTTGGAAATTGATTCTGTTTAGGTACCTACGTTAAATATAAGTTTTTAGGGTATTTTTTGGCTAATAAACGCCACTTTTGGACACTTGAAAAATAAACGTGAAAAGGAAGCATGTAGATTAATATTTGAAATGTTAAGCAGTATTTTTTTTTATAAATGTGCATAGAGGGTACCTGTCAGTTAGTATAAAATCTAGTGCATAAAAAATATTACCTGAAAAGTTACATTATTATTAAAAATAAAAATATTTTCTACGAAAACTGTTAAGACTTCTAAATTCAGTTTGAATATATATATTTTTTTAAATATAGTTACTATTAAAATGTATTAAATCGGTTTTCAATAAATTCGCCATGAAAAAAAATGTATTGATATATAGGTAAGTATTAGGTATCTGCAAAAAAATTATTGTGATTGAATTGTAAAAATATCTCCTTTTTTTGTAGTAAGTTGTACTGAGTCAATCTTTAAAAAAAATACTGTTAAACAATTAGTAAATATTGACGGTTTTGAGCGGAATGTCTACACAAGGATTACGATCATAAACACACCCTGAAAATTTTTATTTTGCTGATGCGAGAACTTGGAAAATCGATGGCTGAATTGTATCTATACAAACGTATGAAAAAGTGATAAAAAACTTTAGAATATTTGAATATAATTTTAACGATGATGATTTTGTTACTCAATAATTTTTAATGTAACTAACTATAGTTGAAATCCATGGAAAAAATATTGACTTTTCTTTATTAAAAACTTTTCTTCTTGTTAATAATTTAGGTGAGGTACATAGCTATTAGGTACTCATTTCTAGTTACCTACTTATTATCTATTATATTTAATTTTTTCTTAGAGGTGTTCACGAATTTGTAAACAAGAAAAAATTCCAAATCTTACGTATTCGCTCTAAATGACATTTTTTATTTTAACAGCAAGTTTAATTGCATTCTAAAACTATTCTTCCTGGATTTTACAGTTATCAATTAGTATTTTGGGTAGGCATAGCAATTTTCTTTTCATGTATGTGGTGTTGTCCCTATACGTATAACTTTTTTCGTCCAGAAATTGGTATTATTTATTAAGTACATATTAGGCACCCATACTGAGAACATTTCTACTACGGTACTGTTTCTCCATGAAGGGCCTATCAACTTATTGCGACAATATCACGAGATATCTTTCTTCAAATATTTGCTTTTCAACATGGATAATATTATAATAATAAAACGTTCAAAGGAGCGCTTGGAAAGTTTCTTCATTCTTGCGTCTACACACACACAGAGAAACGCCACCCATCATGATGGTTGCTTATGGGCATAAACGGCCAAGCCCAGGCGAGCCAGTTGCTGATAACGAAAATATTTCCTCTTATCTATTAGACTTGTTATCGCATGAACCGAGGATCGCGCCATTGCATTATAGCTACACTTATGTACTCACTTATATATTTATCAAAACTGAAGCCATTTAACACAAAATATTGTTGATGCATAAAAAATACATAGGTATATATACTTGGAGTTTCGTTGGGTATACACCAACTGAGGCAGTTTTATTGCCAATGGTATCTACCAACTGAAGCAGACCGTTACCATTGTTAATTAAGGCCAGAGTGTTAACGCGCAACGTCATATGTGGGGGTCCTCGTAGGGAACTGTTTTAATCTTATAGCCGAGGTATTTATCGTACAAAAAATATTTTTAATCGTGGCTTCTTGTAGTGGTAGATCAGAAGAGCATTTGTGTAAATTTTTAGCATTGGAAAATAATTGTTACTAGTTTTCTTTTAACGTTAAGTTTTGCAGCGCGTGTTGTTTGACCTTTTGACGCTTACGTAGTCAAAACCGTGGTAAATATGAAAAAAGTCCGGAACAGCACCTATCTACCTTTTAGTACTTATACCTGCGTTGCCCACAGTTTTAATTTTATGGTCTACCTCAGTTTTTGTTGCTTAACGAGCAGAACGCAAACATATTTCGATGGCTGAAAAGGACCTAATTAAATGGTCGTTAATATACCTAATAAGAGCCCGAGACTGGTTGGTGAATAATAGATATTACGAAGAAATTATTAATAACAATTTATATATCTATCTGTATTAAAACCGTTCTAGAAAAACCTTGCACTCCTATTTTTTCAGAAAGTGATAAGAATATGTGAGTAGGTACTTCAAATAAGTAATCCAATATTAATGATAACATAAAGTGTTTGGTATCATCTAACTTTACTTTTCCATATTAATTAAAAAACTAAACTATTATTGACTTGAAAATTATATTCTTTTCAATAAAACTTAATATTAAAAAAAATCGAAGCCAGCTGTAAGCAGCACCAAAAAGTCATATATTCTTACAGCAAAATTAATAAATCAAGACGTTACACATCAAAATTTTTTTAAATCTTGCAATAACCTGTCAATTTTTTAGGTTCACAATCGTATCTAGATTGCATACATTATGTAACGTACATGGGTACATTAAGTACATAAAATATAGTAAGTACGTAGATATATAAATTCCAGAAAGCGTTTTTTTTTTTTATGATAAAAATACACCTAAAGCCCATTATCGTATTGGCGTGGCCGCATTGACGTTACACAACTATGCTAAAGCAAACATTATCGTCAGAATTGTGTTTATGCATGAAAAATCCGGCGTTAAAATCTTACTATATCGACTTACATAATGCTACACACGATGATGGATTGGATCGTAGTTTTACATTAATGTACACACTCTGAATTCACTAAACCACTTTTTTCCTACCTTTATAAAGCTTTTAAAGCGTTAAAAGTTTTTTGCTTTTCGTAAGTCATTTTTTTTTTTTTTTGAAAAATGTCTACGTCTACAAAAAAAATAATAAATTGAATATATGTATCTATCAATTTCTATTAAAATTTCGAACTTTTACAATAAAGGAAAAACAAACTACCTATTTTTTTTTAATTAGCAGAGGATAAATTAAATTAGTTTAGATGTTCTTGAGATTTTTATAATTAGGTACCTATATTTAGCCTACGAATTATAAGACTAGCTAACTGTGGTATTAGGTAATTAGGTAATGAAAAAATTTTTAATTTTGATTGAACAAAAACACTCCTTTCATCCAAAATTGGTAGTAGATATGCATTCATGAATGGATGATGAGATCGAATAATCAGGATTTTTCCTTTTTTTCGGTTTTGACTACCCTCCTTTTATCTTTCACAATTACTGGACAGAAGCAACAGTTTTTCCTCATGAATTTGAGGTGATGTATTGAAATTTAAAAAAAAAGACTATATAAATCAAGCACACCCTCTATAGGTACCTATAGATTGAACAAGGAAACGACACAATTAATAGCCGAAACGTCAATAAATTTAACCAATATCGCCGAGATTAAAAACTATAGACCTTATCTTTTCAAATAGTTTACAACAGTTTATAGGTACTAGTTTACTTAGTTTTAATATCTTGGATCAAAATTTAACCAATCGCTCTCAAGTGATTCTGAGTATGAAAACTCTCGTTTTTGAGTTTTATGAAAACACACCAAATGTTTGCAAAATGCGTAACAAAATAACGTTGATTTTATTAAAAATAAAGTTTTTACGTTCAAATTTTGAAAAAAAGTATTTCGTTTAACATTAATTCCTATTTACATCACTCCATTTCTGGCATATTGTGACGTACCTATATAAGTACTTATTATTCTATGACACTGTAAAAGAATCACCCTGTAAATTGAATGTTAGATTGCCTTCTCGTATTTCTAAATTCTTATCTTATCCTTTTATGGTACGTAGCTTATTTTCACTTTTCTTCTGTTTTATTAAAAAATACCCACGACATACGCTTATAAATTTACAAGGCAGTGCTCGTAAATTTCAAAATACGAGATTCTAATAACAAGATAATAATGACACATTAAGTTTGATAACTTAAATATTTTCCACATTTGAGGCATTTGCTACTATTGTACAGTGACATATTGCAATCAACGTGAACACTTAAAGGATTAAGTGTAACGCAAAAAGTAAACAATTTAATGAGTTAGATACGTTAAAAATCACGTCTAACTGTTGAGCACATTTATCTTACTAGGTAACACTGTGCTATTTAGTCACAGTTATTAAAAATAATAGAAAATTCTATAAAATGTTTCCAAATCATGTACCTACCTACTTATATATACAGGGTGGTTCTGATATAAATACGGATTTTTGGAGGGTGTCAACTAGATGCAATATGTAATCGAATGGTCACTACAGCAGCGCGGTGAAGAAACAAAAAAATTTTCAAAATTTTTGAAAAACATCTTAACATGAATTAATTTGAATACGGTCCTGTGCGTTTTCGCTTTGACTTAAGCAACACATTTGGCAACTGTCACAAAATTCTGATGAACTAAACGCCATTTTCGAACACACTTGTTTACGTTACAGTAACCGAGTAACCTCATTCACGGTCAGCTGATTGAAGACAGCGTTGCCACTACACACGACCAGGTCAATCGAGGACACGTCTTACACAGGACCGTACTCGGTTTTGCCTGTATTTTCACATACGTTTTTCTCGAAAACGGTAAACTTTAGGACCTGCGAAGTTTTGCTTAATTTTCTTATTTTCTACTGCCCTATCACCTCCTTAAATATCCGCAGTTATATCAGTAACACCCTGTATATTCCTTTAAAATTAGAAATACTGCTTATACAGGGTGATTTTATTAATAATGGGAAATATTTCGATGCATAATACTTTTACAACCAATTGAAACTTCCCTCCAATAATCTTTAATAACTAAAAATTTAGTTTAAATAAATTTCTATTTTTTTCTTTTTTTAGTTGATCTAATACCTATTTAAATATCGTTTCAAAAACCTGTCGTCGGTTTTGCGAGACACTTTCAATGAATTAAATAAAAATTTTTGTTCTGTTTAAGTTAAGCAATTAAATTTGAAGCGAAGATAAATTAGCAACGACCACAATTAGAGGGACGTCGATTTAAAATTTAAATTAGTCTATCGATTAAATCGCGAACAATAATCACTTATTAACTTTGTTAGTTCGCCTAATGAGATGTACAAAAAGTTGTGTTGACATTGATTTGCTTAACGAACCGTTGTCCAATTGTTTGGTTATTAAGTTAAAAATCAGAATTGACTCGAATCGAACAGAAGTCTCTGAGTTATTCCCGATCTAAGCTAATTCATTTCCACTTCAATTTCAACCGATATACAGAATAGAAACTGATAAAAAAGAGTGTGTAAAGTAAGAATGAAGTTTTATAAAAGAGTGATTTGTAAAATAACACGACTCTTATATTTACAGGTGGAGATTATGTTACAAATGCAACTTTTTTTAAGACAGAATTAAGATATAGGTAACAGAAAAAAAGAGGAAATTGTTCTATTTCGTTTTAAATGTAAATGTGATATGATTGAATACAGAACTTTTAACAGTAATGTAGACTATTTTAGAAACCTACCTACTTAATTAAAAGTGATTTTGTTTTTTCTCTATCCAATTTCTCGCGAAACATTTTCGTTGCAATAATAATTATAATTATTTAAACTAAAAAATATAATAAAATCGCATATTTGTTTATTCTTAAATTTAATATATGTAGAAATAATTATGAATATTATTACAACGGAAATGATTTTGCGAAAAATAGGAGAATACATAGTCTGCTTTTATCAAGAATACGAAATAAAATCATCTTTAATTGGGTTTTTAAAAATATTAGTCTAAATTACTATCGAGAGTTTTCAATATTCATCAGTAAATCGCCCTTAAATTTCTAGAACACAATCAGAATTATTCATTAATACAAATTCTCGGATACAGTGTGATGGAAATCAGAAATAATCACCTTGTACGCTTATTTCACAAGTTAAGGCGTAATTAACCCTCCCAGCGTGAGACCGTACACTTTTTTAAATGTTTTGAATTTACCAGAAAGTTCCAGAATTTGCAGGAATGTTTCAGAAAATGTTCCAAATTTTTCGAAAATAATTTGGAATGTTCGAGATTAGATTAAATTAAAACAAAAAATTTAACCACTTGAAATGGAAATGTTATAGAATTGTTCACGATGTTTCAGATTTTTCCGTAATGATTTTAAATGTTCGAGGATAATTTAGAATATTCCAGATTTTTCGAAAATGATTTGGAATGGCCCAGGATGATTTCTGTATAGGTAATATAGGTCTTATAAAAAAGGAAAGTTGGTTTTCATTCCATCAAGCGTTTTTGGTGTAGATATTTTTGCCTTGGCAAGCTGTAGAACAAAATTGTATAACGAAAAGGAATCCTGAATTCTCAAAGAATGGTAAGAAAATGAAACTAAAAAAAAAAAAAACTGTATACGTCACGGCTATTTTAGAGTGAAAAAGACTCTCGTCGTCATTCGTGGGGTCCGACCGACTAAAGGAAGGTACACAAACTTTTTCAATCACATTAGCGGAAAGAGCGGCTAAAACAATTACGGGAAACGGCGCAGATAGGTACATTTAAAATTAAAACCCCAAATAGACGGTAGCTCGTTTAACTTCTTTTCCTCCTTCCGAGAAGAATAAACAAAACTTTAATGTATTTGCATTAACTCAAGTGTTCTCCTAATTTATTTTAAATATCGCGTTACTCGCATTAATACTTATAGGACTTGCACGGCCGCCATTGATCTCACGAAAACGGGGCCGACAAGGATGAATTTATTATCAACTGCGGCCGTGAAAGTAAGCGAATGTGTTACGGACGTGGAACGTGGAGATGAATGCTTTTATCTCGAAACGGACCAGGCACTCAAAATGCAAAGCTCAATTCTATATCTACTCTATAATCATCATTGAAGTCCATTGACAACTTTCTTATAGGTATGTAGTATTTATTTGCCATTCTATTGCAGTTTTCATCATTGACCTAATTTCTCAATTACCTACATTAGATATACCTATATACCTACGGGTCATTTGAAAATCAAACATAATGGATATTTAATTAATTAAAAAAATATATATAATCAACTTCTCAGCCTCCATAAACCGTGGAAAAAATAAATTTTCAATGTTACAAGAAACAAAATACGATAAAATAAAGCATAACCTATGGTTCGTTACCTAATCTAAAAATAACAAATACAACATGCACCCAATAATAAAATAAATCAACAATACAACTACTAATAATGCTATATCGCGTTAGTACACACATATACTTACACATTGAAGACAAATACAGGACATTTTTTGAAAATTTAGAATGTCAAAAACACCATGAACGGCTTCCGTAGGGTTGATTCGTTACTATCAGAAATAAAGACAACAAAGTGCTGCACACGAATATTTTTTTGTAATTATGAACATTATAGCGTACCTAATACGTATTATTATAATTTCAAGTAGTTTATTATTTTTTCTAGCCCTATTAGGAACTTTTCTATCTACCTGTTAAATATATAGATAGGTATAGGTATGAATCTAAAAAAAAAAATTCCTTAAGAAATGATATTGCCAGATGATTTTTTTATTCTCTATACTTTTTGTCAAAAACTCCCTAAATTTTCCTGATAACAAGACAAAAATTATTTATAGAAACTCTGCAATATTTATAACATTTTTGGTAATTATAATTTTTCGGTGTTTAGTTATTTTAATTTCAATTTTTTTTTTCTATAAAAGATTCTATTTTATTTCTTTTTCATTAGCCTAAAGATTTCAGAAATAATCAAAATAAAATTATAAATAGTTCGGAAACAATAACATATCGAATATGCTGTTGTTTATTTTGTGATGTACACAATCCACTCCTGTTTAATTTCAATAGAATTTTGTGTTTGCCCATCGCATAGTTAAAGTCGTTCTTGTTCTTATCTTCTGTTGTGAAAGCAGCAACCTTCAGGAAATTTTCTATCAGTCAGGAAAATTGGAAGCGGGATGGTGTGGGGATCGTGAAAGAGACACGATAATCATTACTTATCAACAGTGAGACGGTTCATGTACTTTGTAATCAATTATATTTTTATTTCTATCTATTTAGGACACGATAACGAGTTCATATGCGCCCGTATTAGACTATCAATCAGTACACGGAACAAACTATGATAAATATGAAATAAATAATTCGAATCCGTGTAGGTACTAAAAGTGCTGTATTATTTATTGTTATTTGTATCAGTAGAGTCAACTAATGTTAGTAATTCATACTTATTACCTATAGGTAAATGACACATGGAATAACAATTCTTTGTAACAATAAATCGGAAGAATATAATAAAACAGATAAGCGCCGTCATTATCAAAATCGATGAAATTATTATTTGTTTGCTTACACCACGTATTTGTTATCATCCTATTTGCCAATCATTAAGAGGTCAGTGAGTGTAAAACTTAATAAACAACATAAACGAAAATCTTTTTTCTTTTCAAAAATTTTATATAAAAAAAATGTGATAAATAAAGTGCGCTAATCTCAAACTAATAATGAAATAAAAAAGTAATTCCTTTTTATAGTCATCTGTAAATTCATTAGTTTCCTGTATTTTTGTATTGCATTCTAATTTTCTTTTATAGTACCCACATATTCTTTTAATTTATACCAAGCGTAGAATTAAAAAGGTATCTATTGATTTTGGTTTCATCATCTAATCTAAAATTTTCACTTAAAAATTAATTACTAATATGAATGCAAATGGTTTGTACAATTTTAATAATGGATATTTACTTACACCAATTAATTTGGAGGCAATCAAAATTTAGAATCAAACTCTGCTTTAAGGCCATTATTAATTACGCCACTGGTGATAAGCTGTAGGTACCTTGAATGTAGTTATTATACCTACGTACATTTACACAACAATTAAGTAACTAGCATAATACGAACATGAAACCATACAGGAAATAGACAGGAAACTTCCGTAAACTGGGTGTGCCATTAGCCACTTTTAATTTTTTTTTTAAACAATTACGCTTATGACCTTAATAGATTATTTTCAAAACTATAATTGTATTCTATTCTTAAATAATTTTGCTAGATAATTAATTGAACATATCCTTAACATTTATTTAAATTTACTTGATAATAAAGGTGTATTCTGTCCAAGCAAGGATGGACGTGCACCAATTGAGGCAGACCATAAAACTAAAGCCGCGTGGGATCATATCCAACTGAGGTAAGGCAGGTACACTAACTGAGGCTCTCGTGTACCGTTTGATACGTAGGTATGCCTCAGATGGTATTACCCCTTGGCCTCAGTTGATACTGTTCGAATGAGTTCTACCTCAATTGGCATAAAGCCTTAAGAAGTAATAAGTTTCAAATTTTTTTTTTTTAATTCTTATTATCAAAAAAGAAAAAAATATTTGACACATTGATACTGCATTATCATTATACTTATTAGTTGAATAAAAAGCAATGTCTAAAAAAAAAAAATACAAAGGAAAAGAAAAACAATGAACGATAAAGCTTGGCCATTGTACGGCGATCGAGTTCAATACGCAAGTGGTTTTGAGGAACAAAAGAACTTTTATATTGGAGAGAATCGTCGTTCCCTATCACATATCGTTCGTACTCCCGCGGACGTCGATCTTTGTAAACGACGCTTATGCGTCATTGCTCTGACGACCGAGTAAAAATATTATTGACAGATGATCAAGTATCCTCCAGGCGCCTTTCTCTTGTTTATGAAGCGGATTTGTCAAAACAGAAATTTGCCACGATCACCACAAACCTCCCTAGCACACTTAAACTACCACATCTACAGGGAGATTGGTTTTTTGGAAAAAATTAATTAAAAACATAATGTTTCCCTTTAAGAATTTAAATAAACAAATAATTTTTGATGACCCTTAACAGTGAGCAAACGTTGTCTGATGATATTTGGATTTTATGAATAGCAATGTCCACTAGTTCTGCCCAACTGAGCTCCATTTCAAAAGTTGCGTCGACAAAATCTTGAAGCCCAGAAAATTAAACCGCTCCGACTTATTGTACGTTAATTTTAGAATACAAATAAAATTTTTTGTCGATCAAAAAAATAAATTCAATAACTGGTAAATTATGGTTATAGACCTGGTAGGTAATAACCGTAACGGTTTTGATTGATTACTATTAAACGTTTCTTTTTTATTCTTTTTTAATGAAAATCTAATCCACCTACCCAACTGATTGTATGTATTAGCCAAAACAATTCATTAAAATAGTTAAGGATACAAAGCCATGTGCTACATTTAATTAAATCATTTAGATTTACGGATTGATAAAAAATTATCTTATCGTCGATTAATATCCCTCATCGTCTAAATGTGAAACAAACGTTAAATGTAGATACCTAGGTATACGTTCTGAAGATGTCATCCACTAAAGTATGGTGAAACGTTATATTTCACGCACTTGAAACGAAGCTAGAGAATCAGACGCTATGATAAAGAATTCAGAAAAATAGTGCAGCAGCAGAACACGAATGAAGGAAAATCTGGCAAGATTAGAATGTTTTAATATCGATGTCTGCGATTGACAGAAGAGCGCGACGAAATATTGAAATCTATAAAAGGGCATTTTCAGTTTCAGGTGTCGCATTTACATAGGTAGGTACCTATTACCTGTGTCTTCAATTCGGAATTTATAATTTTTTTTTAGATTTTTCAGCGGTAGGGACGAAGAAAAAATAGTTTATTTAACAATTTAATATCGAAAAATATATAGATATAACATTTTAGGACACCGTGACAAAATATATCAAAATTCTAATATCAATTGGATAAAATAAGTGAAAATATTGTAGCTACATTTCCATGTCGAAAAAATTGAATGTTTAACTTTTACATTGAATTTAAAAAAAAAAAAAAGAAGTGGATGAGTAGGTGAGTCAGGGTGAAACTTTAAGTTTAAAAGCACATGTCATAATAATAAATTCGGGTCCATTACCTTTAAGCAATACAAAAAAAAATCCAGGTTATCGCCGTTTATCATTTATTATTTAGTATACATTAATTGCCCTATGATTTTAAAAAAAATTAAATTAGAATTAACGAATTATCTCTTTATTGAAGAATGAGTGAAAAGAGTTTTTTTTTCAATATTTGTGTTGGTCGATCCTTTTTATTAATAATGCGTCATTCCCGGCAGTTTCGTGCAACGAATTTGTTTCACAGGTTCGCGTGTTCACGGTCACATTTTGTCCCCGTCAAACAGTTAACCCGTGTGTAATATGCAACGCATATCGTACATTATTAATGACGTAATTTCAAAAAAATACTCCGTCAGTTCTGCATTTTTAATTCGACAGGTAACCTGATTGTTGAAATAAGCAAGCGACAGCCAAACCCCTTCGTATAACACCATAAATACAAGTTCTGTTCAAACAAATGCTGCACGTAGGTATAAGGCAGACAAACAAGACGGCCGGTGTAGATTAGAATTAAGGAACATATGTTAATTTCATTATTCGCAACATTAAGATATAATCTACTAAATCCGATATATGATAACAATTATGTATATAGGTAATAAAAACACCTAGAGGAAAATGTCTCCCTCTAAAAATAAAGAACTACTTACCGAGGAATTTTTTAAAGTAAATTCCAAATTATTCCTAAAATATATCTTGTTAATACAAGAATTAATAAAAATGAAGTTCTTGATTTTTAGGTAATTTTTATTATGAATAACTACCTAATCTATCGATCTAGGAGCTTTTCCGGAAAAGAAAATTAATTTTCGTACCAAGACGATAACACCGGCTGAAAAGCACTTAATAACTTCGTTCCCCCAGGCGTTTCCCATTCTCTCTCGGCAACCCCATCGTCAGACTTCTTTCGGATCCGCCGACGCACCACCAGCGCACCGCCTGAATATTGGTGCATGGGGTCGCGATCGGACTTAAGCTGGCAATTGTGTGTTCATTACACCGGCCCGGGGCGAAAATCTGGCCAATACAAATTATATCCGCACGATTGTCGGGGGTTACGGCGTTTAGACGCGGATGAACCGCCACCATACGCGGATATGCCACCCCTTCGCAAAGGACCTGTCGTTCGTCACTCAATCTATAGGCCCCCCCGGTTGAATTCTGACAGTTGGTGCAGGGATTTAAATAAATTATGCGTTTGGAATAACAAAACGGTTGATCCAAATCAATTCGTTTCTTCTATCAGAGATAAACTCATTTGTTAATTTACTAACTGTACTACTTTTTTATTCGATTACTTTTTTTTTAATTCTTGCTACATCTCTTTATCATTAGCTTGGAAAATTGTATATTTTCTAAAATTTTTAAATATTTTGAAACTTTCGTTACTCTTTTTTTTATAACAATCCAAATATTATTCACCATTGGAGAATATTCGAACATTCTTAAATATTCAAGAATATTCTCGAACAATCTAGAACATTTAAAAACATTTTGGAATTTCCTTGAAAATTCTATAAGATTCTGGAAAATGTTCATACTTCACAATACAGTGCACTTTTTTAGTTGCTGACTTTTTTTTAAAATCATACGACATATTATTTCGAAGCAAGTATTATACACACCCTCTTATCGAAAATTAACAATGTTCTTAAATAAATACCTCATCTTTCCCTTTATTTAATAAGGACTTTGTCGTTAGAGGTAATGGGGAAACGAATTCAATGAGAAAATGAAAGGGTAGACGAAATTAATTCAACCCTGGGTCAGTGTTGTGGCTTATGCTTCATTATGGGGTGGGACATTCAAATAAGGATAAATAAAATTCATCAACTACAAAACCACCTACCTACATACAATACCTTATACGGTTTCTAATTTACCATTAAATTTCCACGCTATTAAAAAGATATATTATTTATAAAAAAAATTAGGAATACTTAGATTAGATTTCTACGAAATAGATTTGGACTTTTTTATATCCGTTGAAAATTCAAGGAACATATTTTGAGAAACTTTTTAATAAAAAATTTTAATGAAAATAAGTCCTATTTAACAATAGCAATTGTTAAAAATTTGGGCAAATGATTTTCTATAATTTAAAAACTCAGAACAAATTAGACTTCCAACTTCCGGAATGGGCCACGGTTTTGTAGGGCCTTCGTTTCAAAAATAAGAAGTACTTCTTGAAAACGAAATACAATATCCAATTATATAACTTTTTAAGACTTATAATTTCATAATTCTCTACGATTCTTTAAGCGCATTTCGTACTTAATTATTGGTATACACCTTCCATAATTCCATTCTGCATTATTCCACCCCATCTTCACGTCATTAATTCTATTTTAAAGTGATTGACGCTCTCTCCTCGACGACGACGACGTCGTCGTCTCGACGCCGTTCACCAAAAGTAGGTTATGCAATATGGCCGACTAGAAGGCATATACACACATACATACATGGCAGCAGGTAGCTATGCATGCATGTAGTATGCATTATACAGGTACATATTCAGGAACGCACGCACGGAACAAAACAATATTACATAATATGTACATTGTACATAGATATATATGTAAACGTGTATGTATGCGGCGAGTACATATTGATAGACATGTATGCACCGTAAGCGCACATCGTTAATCCGAAACTCAAATGACAGCGAAGCGTGTGCTACGCAGCGTGCCGTCGCGACGTCGGCGGCGACGCCCAAGTCCTCCGGGGGTATTCCCCAGAGACGTCGACGCTGAATTAATTACTGACAACCAACGCTCACTCGAACCTTTTACATATCTAAATTTATACGAGCAAAGGGTAGTTACGTAGGTAGGTATCTACGTACATATATCCATTATGTTAAGTAGGTATATATATTTGTGGTTTAAGTATGTAGGGTTGTAGGAGATATAAGTGTAGGTAACATTAAAGTACAGCAGTTACGGTTTGTTAAATTACAATTGACATTTAGCTTTCAAATTGTTTTTGTTTTGCAAATGGAAAAACTTATTTTCTATCCTATAGCAAATATAGGTACCTATTAGCGCGAACCTCTACATACACCCTGTAGCAAAGGTTTTTTTGCGACACCGTACAAAGGTAACTAATAAATGTCTGCATATGCATATTATCACGTGTAAGCGGAGGGTAGCGTAGAATATAGGCAACCCATTATACATGTAACAACTGAAGATGGGCTTGTGACATATTACCAAGCGGGAACAGCGTAGAACGCTCTGGAAACAACATTTTCGAAGAATCGAGAACGACTATCTAGCCTATATAAGCAGCCGTCGGGATCGTAGATCTTCAATAGAGTAGTGATTAGGTGGCTAGCGATAGCGAAGAAAAAAAGAAGGCGAACAGGAAATTGTATTAAGTAAATTGTTGAAAGTTATAGTAGTGCATGTAGAGGGTTAAATAAAGGTGTCTAAAAAAGAATAGACTTGTAAATTTGCAACAATAATATACAATATACCTAAGTAAGCGTAGGTATTTATATTGTACGTCATGTCGTCGGTTGCTTTGTTAGTACAATAATTCCGCAAAAATAAACGCAAATTAATATTCTTGCTATTATATTAAAGTAAATATTTGTCTAAAATCAACCAGCTCAGATGCATCTTTGTTTAAGACTTAATTAAGGACTTTTTAAATGTTACCTGTCTACATGAAAGAGCTTTTTTAAGGTCATGCTTTTACATTTTATTTGTATACTTGCTCACGTTTGCGACCTCATCTGTATAGGTAACAAGACGCTCACGTAAATGATGCGCGGCTGTTACTTACTATATCATGAGACAGCAATTGCTGGACAGCTTCGATTTTTTAGTGGCAAGATATCATTGTCGTCAACTTATTATATTTTATATAAACCCTATTAATATAAAATTTCACAAGAAGAAATTAATTTTCTACTTATTCTTAGAGTAATTCCATACTGATTCTAATAGCAATATCAAACACAAAGTTTTTCTTTCATTTAAAGTTTGTAGTAAATCTACTAATCAATTAAAATAAATTAAACCGCGTCCACCCCAGGGATATCCCGGTGGATATAATAACGTATTCGACGATTATCACAAGCACCCTCGCCTCGGGGCCTTGCCGCCGTCGGTCGTTCTATTCTCCCATAAAAATCAAAACATTGGCACAATTACCAGCGTCCTTCGGGACCACCACTCGTCAGTCTCGGAGAACGGCAGTTGCATGGGAATAAGCGGGCCAGCATCATCGACCCAACAACTACTGCACTGCAGAATTATTGCAAGATATACGTGTACATCCGACATCCTATTTGCACTGTGTATCCCATTATTCTTTAATGTTTACTCAGGACTTTTATCATTTAATTACAAAAAAAAAAAATGAAGAAAAATCTTTATAATATAGATAAGCAAGTACACTATACCCCTGCAAACCCAAGGACCCGGTCAAAAAGCTGGACTTCTATAAAATTTATCCAGAATGGGGGAGGCAATAAGGACAAAAAAAATTCCTTTTTTAATTGTTCCTAATAGTAAAAAACACAATTCAAATTTGAAGCATTTACCTCACTTTTCTTACATTTATCCGTTAAAAGCCCCTATGCATGAAGGAGTGGGCACAACGAATTCGCATTTTCAGGGGCGCAAAATATATTAAGTTAGTAGGTATATTTGAAGAAAAAAAATCGTAGATTCATAACTGATTTGAAATAGAATCTGGCTCATTACATTAAACAATAGCATCCTTCCAATCTTATCCCAATAATAATTAATTCCATTAAAACAGCCCTGGTGGCGTCCAGCTTTATTAGAATCGTCTAATATAGAATATAGTGTGAGACGCGTGCACCACCCGGTTTGTAAACGCACTTGGAAAAAGGGCTTTAAACATTCTTCTTCTATTCGATTTCAATTACGAGCATTACGCGAGAGAGGATTTTGTTTGGCAACTGTGAAATCACGTCGTCACAAAGGATCTCTATTTCAAGCCACGTGGACGGGAAAAACAAGGGAGCGTGCCATCGACGGTGGTAGCTGCGGGAACGCCTTATCTATCCCACGCCACTGTGAAGTAACTACAAATCTCCCTTATTGGTAAATCAGAAAAATGTTGGTGTAGGTGTCCATTGAAAATTATAAAAAAAAATACGCCTAATTGTATAAAATATTTTTTATATTGCCAATATTCAAAACCAAAAAGTTGGTGTGGAAAAAATCGAAAATAAAATTATAGATAAATTTCCTTTACTTAAATGCCTTCAGGGTGGATACCTCAAATAAATAAAAATTGGTAATACAACACAAGAGCTTCAGCTTGTATTACCTAACCACAAAATAAATGCCTTGACGTGACGCAATTGTATATCTCCCTAGGCTAAAAAGAAGGGGCACCCTTTAGCCTACCCTTTATCCAAACCTTTCTTTCAAGTTAAGGATTTTTGAAAATATAAATTAATGAAAACCGTTGTTTCGTTTGCCTACACTTAGCCCAGAATAGGACTTTTCCAAAACTATACCTAACCCAAAAAATTTTCATTAACGATGAATCACCGAAAATTTATGTTTGGTTAGATAAAAAATCTCCAGCAGACAATATAGAGTGTGGTCATTTTAGTGTGCATCATATGGATTTTTTTTAATTAATTACACAACAAAAATACAAATACTTCCGAAAGTTGGTGCATTTTCGAAAATCACTAGATGTACTTGGAATTGTTGCAAGAGTAAAATATTAAGTTATGTCTAAACACCAAAACAGAATTCTTAATCATTTCCAAATAAAAATTTAAAAAAAAATATTTTTCTTTCGATTAGGTACTTTATATGCCCATATGGAATACGAAAACTTTCCCTATGGATCTGAATGTTTCACTTGTGTCTCTATGGCTTCGGTTTACATAAAAATTTCAGGCGCTGTCATACAAACGTGTGTCTTTAATAAAGATCATAACAGTTACGTGCGTCCCTATACAATCCCGAATTTTTCCCAACATTCGTTCGACCTTAATAACAAAGCGTGCGGTTTCGGGGCATTATTAAACTTTTACAAAAACTGTCAAAGCAAAGAGGCCACATAACGTACAAACATCATACGTTTCGGACGTTGTACGGCGGTCGCCACAATTGCCGTCTTGCACGGTCGTTATATTGGTATCACGTGAAGTGCGGAACGTGTTGGTGACAAAGTGCACTAGATTAAGGGTTGCTATTGTTGCGACTGTCACTTGGCCACTCCATCATGGCAGGCCACGGAACGAATCGACTAAAAGCGTGACGAAAACCAAGCAAGTGAAGGAAACATTGCATAGGATTTTATTCTGGCATATTTTACCTTTTATACTTTAACAATACTACAATGAAACAAAATGCCCCCAAATATAGGTACCTATACAAAAAATAGCATAGGCCAAAATATGCTTTCGAAAAGCAATAAGGATAAGGTTTTCTTAATTCTTTCATAGATTCTCAAAATATTAAGACCCTATAACAATTATCTAATATTATTTTTTCGAAATGTTTAATTTTCGTCTGGTCCTAAACATAATAGACGCGATACTGAAAACGATAAATAGGCACGAGCCTATGAGCTCGGGGAGATATCCGGCAACTTATGTTCGGGATTATGACGCTATTGTCCTGATGAATTGGCGGGCTCAAGTGAATCGTGTGGGATGGAAAAGGAGAGTGAGGACGGCGGGGACGAGTAGATTGGGTACGTGATCGACCGTTTATTGCCTTGTCTCAATTTGTAGCGGGTGTGAACAGCCCCATTGTTCTCGTAAACTGCGGGGTTGCACAACCGTCTGTCCTGCAAATTGTTCTTCTGCGGTCCAATACACACTTCGATTACCAAAACGAAAATTATTTAGGTACGAAAGAAAAAAAAATACAACGACTAAAACTGGGCAAAATTATTTTATTTAAGGCGAGGATCTAGAACCATCAATTGATTTATTTATTGGCTTTACACTACCATCATGCAGTTAGGTTAGAAGGTTACGGTATAAAGGGTCGCTGTGAAATTTCTTCTACAGTTAAAAAACTATAGTGATCGTTTCAATTTTGAAGATTTTTGAACTATTTAAAACTCAAAAAAAAAAAACTAAACAATTACCAAAATTCTTCCAAATTTGGATGAGGTCTAAGTATCAGTTTAGAAATAATTTATTTATTAGGATGCTCAGTAGATGTTTTTCTATATGGTAAAATTAAAGTCGTTCTGGTATTGTAAGATATCGTTATTATGAGAAAAGCGATCCTTTCTCCCTCTGGCCTGGAGGCTACACGTATCGCAGCAGCTGTCAGAGGAGGACGTTTATTATAATACGGAGGCTTTATTGAAAACTCCGCTCTCTAAGCTAATCCTACGATCATTATTGCTTTCGGTAAGTATAACAGTAATCCCAATGTTTCACGCACCCTTTTATTATTGCCTACAGACGATATTAGCATCGTGTAAAATTTAAAGTGCTAAACACTAAGTGTGCAACATTACAAGACTTTGGTACTCTTTCTGGTCTGGATTTCTGAAACCCAAACAGTTAACTTTTCCTTTACAATCACTCATAAATTCATTGATTCCCCTTCTTCCATCAGTTTCATAAACTTGTTATTACGAAACGGTCCTTCCAATAAACCAATAACGGAACTGTCCTTCTTGGTACTGACTTAAGTACATAAAGCGCGTTGCGATAAAAAGAAAAACCATTTAATGGGACCCCGCGGCATGTAAACTAAAGAAAGCTTTTTCCAATAACAGATGCTTGAGTCTCTTCTTCTCGGAAAGACCGCCATTATTGTTTCATCAAGCACACACACACACACACACAGAGACACAAAGACAAGTGCCGCCATTAAGACAATAAAGAGCCGAAGTCGTAAAATGCTGGTGCATAAAAACATCCATCGACTTACCCATATGTAAGCATTACGTAGGTACCACCACGACGAGGTAATACGTTGACAACATCGGAGACATCGGTTTACATCTCGTAAAAGAGCAATCGGAACAGAGCGGAGGAGGAAGAAGTGAGGAAAGAAGGGAAGAACCCATCTAGCAAACAAACCTTGGCCGTGTTTAAACGAGAACAGGTATTTCTTTTACCTAATCGGTACGTGGTATACGTGTGAGCATGTGTCTGTGTGTTTGTGGGTCCTCAGCAAACAAGAAATGGCGGATAGCGAGCGCGAGCGATCCATGAAAAAAAAATACCTCAGTTACATGAACTGGTTAACTCATCTGTTGTCACGCCTCTGACGAAACCAAAGTGAATCTTGTTTGCCTTATCTTGGTCCCGACCGAAAGATAAGACATCAGAACGCAATTGTGACTAAAGGTGTTACATTCCAGAGGTTTCCCCATAAAAGTTTCGAAAAGTACCCATTTTGCTTCAAATTTAAATCTCATGGAAGAGTATGTACTTCATTTCAAAAAAATGGAAAGGCGCTAGGTAGGTACCTAGTGTTCTTATAGAGACAAAACAAAAGAATTTCTAAAACCAAGAACAAGATTTTTTGTTAATAAGAAATTAGCAACAAGCATCAGGAATTCTTGTTTTTGGATACAAGTCTACAACATTTGAAAATAAAAGACGAAAGCAAATAAGTTTTCTTAAATCGAACTGAAGCACATAATGAGACGTGAGCAAAAAATAAATAAATGTAGGAATGAAATCTCTATCAACCTAATTGAACCAACAGATTGATACCATGATATCTCAAAAAAGCTGGGAACTCCCCAAGCTAGCAAAAGAATCCCTCTTTGGATGCCTCAGTAAGTAGTACGTACACTTTGGCAATAAAACAGCCTTAGTTGGTATGATGTCCCTACACCTACACCAAATTCACATGGTTTGCTTTTGGAATTTTTAACATTGTCCCCCATTTTGCCTAAATACCTAAACATCCACATCGTTCAAAGACGAAAATAAGGTAGGTACGTAGTACGTAGTACGTACCTCACTATAAGCAAGTACCTATAGCTAAAAGCATCAACATCCTCCTCGTCCGCATCCAGAGACGAGACAGGGTCTTTTCCCACTAATGCACTTATCAAGGGATGCGTGTGCTGTTGCTTCCTGCACCGCCACGATCGTCCGCGCGTCGCGTCGTCCTCGTCTGTTCCACGGCGAAATTTCGACAGACGAAAAGGGAGAAAGGTGCATTTTCGCGTCCGCCCGTCCATCCGCCGTTGTCCCGATAACAATAATGGACGACGATGATCCAGGGAGCCGACGCGACTAAAACGTGTTTGCTTTTCTGTCCTATGTACACACCCTTTGTTCCGGCCTCACCGATATCATATTTACTACACATCTGCCTCTCTTAAATGCACAAGCGTTTCATTCGACAAACTAAAAAAATTCTGCGCTTATCGCCCGTTTTCAACGTTTCGAATGCCGCAAAACACGACGAGATCAAAAATGGGCGAGAATTTGAAACCAAAGCGAAAGTTGTGCTTCCTTTTGTTTCTAGGATTAGGGTTAGGTTTACAAGCAGGGAAGATTGGGGCATGTTGCTAGTTGCAACACTATCTTATTTTTCTTAGACATATCTTCAAAAGCAGTAACAAAAATATAGAATCGAAAAAGAGAAAAAAGTGCGTATGTCTGGAGTTTACTCTTCGAGAAATTCTATGTTTTCTTATTTTTTTAAGGCTCTTAGACGAAGATGAACTTCTTTCTTTGAATTACTTTTTTTTTTCAAAAATGTACCCCTAACCCATTAACATGGGTATTTACTTCCTATTGAACATATTTTAGTACGCTCTTTATCACCGTCGGATAGATTTCTTTTTGAATTTGACTTACTCTAATCGAAACCAAAATTTAACTTAAAGTATGTATATTCAAATAGTAAATCAGAAGAAAAGGAGTTTACTCTAAGCTATTTATTATAATAATATCTTCGAACTTCATTTTTTCTGGTACCTAAACACCGTCGGACGTGAAGAACAACTACATAATAGCAAAACTTCAAATGAAGAATCAGAGCACACAACAACAAGTGTGTTAATTCTTCATGTACTTATTGTATTTATTTGTTTTGTAAATAGAAACGTACCTACGTATGTGTGCAGTTTAGTTGCATTACGCATGCATTAAGTGGAAGGAAGGAATTTCTATTCGCAAGACGATCTTACATCTGCGGCAAAATTCATGAATCATGAGCAATAAATGTTTGAGTATACGAGCACCAACTGGCAAAGTACCGGCAAGAGTAGAGCGACTAACTTCAATCCCTTGAACAAACATCAGGGGTGACTCCCCTACTCGAACTTATACGTTCGTTCCTACGTACGTACGTTACGTACTTCGACGCTACGCGGCATAGGCGACTACTATAAAGAGAAGTTCCTTTTCTTATTTTGATGCTTCTCTTCACTTTACCTTCCTTCCTCCTTTTACATACATAGATAGATGTATCTGCTAGGACAAAGGACCCTACTAACTTATTAAACTCATGTGCTTCTTTAATTGCACAAAACGTTCGTTTCTTTCTCTCTCTCTCTGAATTCTACTATTGGGTACATTTAATAAAAATGACAAGATTCCTTCCTCTAGAAGAATTTGTGTTCAAAAAAAAATTTTTTAATTAAAACTGATCCCTACGAGGACACCCGCAAATCAGCACTCTGGCCTTCTTTAGCTATGGTAACGGTATAACACGACTTCCTTTTAAGAAATAATCATTACCTACTGTTTCTTGCATTTTTGCATCAAGAATCTATTTCCAAAGATTTAGAATTACGTTTTTGATGCCTTTATCAGAAACAGAACTGATCTTGGTAGTTTTTGGAACGCCCATATCACCCTGGCCTTATTCGAACATGATATCAATTTATATTTTTAAACCAAGTTTATTACGGTAATGGTTATATAACCAATTTCATAAAACGAAAAATGATATTGACAGCCCCGAGTGCGTTGGTTGTAGACAGTCGGAAAAAATTTCTTGGTCAAACATGGGAGAGCGTATGCCTAGTTTTTACGTAGGTATGTATTTATGTATATTTTTAGCTATATGGATGATATGTATGTACGTATACTCAAAAATGTATGGATGAGATATGGCAACGGTTACATCGACGGACGCTCTAAAGACATAGGCAAATACGAACCGCTCAAGGTTGCAAACTTGCTCGTCAAGAGATGGTAAAAAAGACCGAGTTTTCGATCGTAAAGGTCTGTCTGCGTGCACCATTTGGTAATTGCCTGAACAAATACACAAGATCCATCGCGGGCAACCCAGCAAAACGTTTTACGTGCATCCTTGATTTTTGTGTCATCGTTTATTTACCCAACTTTCTTGAAGATCGCATCATCACGAATAAAATTCGTACGTACGTACGTGGTCGTTAATTCATACCAATAATCAATCAATAAAATCGGTTCTTACGCGTGGTCGAAAAATACGTCCAAAACGCATTTTAACCACTAACACATTGCCAATGATCGAAATACCGCTTTTCGGCCCGAAAATAACGTTTGAGCTCACAACACGTTGTGATCACTGAAAAAAGATTCCTGTTGTGACTTTTATAAAAATATCCATGATGCGTAATGGTAACAGAAAGACGCGTCATGGGAGTTTTGTAAGAGCCACAATACGAATTCTTTTCTACATAAAAGGGCCGAAAATCGATAATTCGGACATTGACAATACGCTGGTATTTATTAGGTAGGTATGTATATTATTTTTACATTAAAAAAATGGGTAATTATACACAATAGCTAAATTTTCAAACAAGTCTTCAGTGTGTATGTGTACCAACGTGATAATAACATCGATAGTATTCTGTTGTTGATTTATTTTAATATTGGGTGCATGTTGTATTTGCTATTTTTATATAAGATAACTAACCATAGGTTATGCGGTAGTAGGTGTGGGTTCATGTAAATGCACACGTCCACATTATATAACCCAGTACACTAGTATAAATATAAACAATTCCTCGTCAACCATTCCTTGATCTCATCTTGACATAAACAGTACATGCTCACAATATTATTTAAATACAACAATACAAGTACTAATGTTGTCATTATCGCGCTGGTACACATACACATTGAAGACAAATACAAGTCATTTTTGAAGCTCAAAAACACCCTGAACGGCTCATTTCCGTTAGTCCCCTGAGGGGCATATTTTGAGATTTGGGACAGAAACATTACTAAGTACCTACATTTTTGAGATTTTCTGCTTTTCTGGTGGGGGGGGGGGCATAATAAAAATAGAGCGCCCATATTCGGACCATTTTCTCTACTAATTGTAATTTGCTGGTACCTAATTCACGATTATACCTACACGCTTGTTTGCAGGTCTCTCTGATGGTTATACCTAATATCGACCGACCATCACATTCTCTGTCCCAATATCCGCGTCTCATCGCCGAGATCGCTGTGGTCCCTTTCCCCTTTTAGTCGCGAAGCATTGCAGCATCCAACATCATCTCACAACAACTGAAACACACAGTGGGGAGGCCCTCCTCCTTAAGTAAACAACCAATCAGCAACCAGCCTGATAAAATCATGGTACCATAAAGCCGTGTACGCATTTATATCTATGCTCGTTACATTTGGTATTGTTTGTTCGACGAAAATTTGTCGTTACGTCATCGAAACGATCAAGAAACCAACTGCGTTGCCATATAGGAGCCCGACACACATCTCAACATCTATATTGTCCCACTAAACTAACCCTTAACCAGAGACCATGGTCATAGATAATACTTACATATGTAATGTCCATCAGAGATGTACAAGATACCCTGTACAAAGTATATGGGATACAAAATGCAAGATACTTCTAAATTAAGTATTTCAGATAGGTACCTACCAGATGCAAATAACTTTCTGGAATGGTATCTGAAATACTAAATACAAAATATACGTATCTTTCAAATACTTTTTCAAGATAAAATACTTTTCTAAGAAAATAACATTTTATTGAACGTAAGTTTATCTTTTTACCTGAATTATTTACGAATAAATCAAATTGAACGTACAAATGCGACGAGACAAAATATTATACTTTAAGGGTTTTAATTAAACACTTACGTTTCCATGTTCGCGATCTCGAATCTTACAAAAAAAAAGGGAATAATTATACCTAAATGACACGAGTCAGTGGGGGGGCGGGGAGGACTTCAATAACCGATTAAATTATATCAATTTGGTCCCAGAATGAAGTTTCAACCGCGCGTTCAGTTTTATCTATGGTAACATTGATATTTAAAATTAATGGTACCATAGAATCTTGTCACATTTTGTGAAGAAATTCATAGATTGCTATTAGATACCAAAAGTATTTTAGCAAAAAGTATTTACAAAATACTAAGATACTAAACAAAAGGTATTTAAATACAAGATACAAAATGAATTTTAAAAAAGTATTTTAGATACAAGATGAAAGTACGTATTTTATATCTTGTATCTGTATTTCAGATACTTGTATCTTAAGTAAGCCACATCTCTGGTAATGTCGTTTTATATTAGATATAAAAAGCAAAATATCTACATATAAAGGATAAAGGTCACATTTCTCATATGTCCTTCTTAGCTTTATCTTTTTATTACTAAAGTAAATACAAGACAAAATTTATGCACCTTGTTAATTATAATATATATAAGAAATTTATACATGACCGAAGAATTTATTCACGTGAAAGAAATTTATTTACTTGGAACGTAATTAGTGTCATAGATATTTATGATCAACCGTTGTTTTTGTACTAATCTCGAAAGGAAATATTAGAATATACATCTAAACATGTAAGTACCTAGTCATTGTGTGATGCTGGTTTTATGGCGGTTTCTTCTTTGTTTTATTAACAAGATAAACGCCGCCGAATGCGAACGCGTTTGTTATTAACTTTTATTGTACAGGTACGGCTATATAATTAGGTGTAATTAACTATTAGAGCCAAAGTGGATACCTGTGTCATATAACTAATATGACTTTACCAAAATAAGTATGCCGCGCAGGAAAAGCAGAAATTGTATGCACGAAAAATACTCAAAATAAAAGAATGGAGAAAAACAATTAAATATCTTTAAATGTCCGTTGACCGAGTGACACAACAACATAAAACAAATATCCGGTAATATACACATATATTATAGAATAGTCACGTGTCTATGCCACTCATCGTAGGTCACGTGTCAAAAGGCCAATTACGTTCTATTTAGGGGTGGCGTACCCGGCCGTCTGATCATCAATTATAATTAGGTGCCTACCTATTACAAAAAATAAGTTCGAATTATTTATAGGTAGTGGTATTATTTAAAAGTTGCGTGTACGTCATCTATACGAAACAATTCGAAGATCTGATTGCTGAGGAAGTTAGCAACAGTACACTAAACCAAACTCGACCATTATGGGTAAAATTGTCTGGAATTGGATAAGGATTTCTTATAGATTCCGGGGTGCTCATACACACAGAAAATTATTAGACTATTAAGTTCTAGAAACGTTCGATATCGAATATAGTGCTAATAGTGAGTGGAGAATTTCCACCAATTGGTAAAAGCACTATCAAAACAAGAAGTGTTTTAAAAATGATGTCGCGAAAAAAGCGTACAGCAAAATAAGCGTATGGTCTCACGCTGGGAGGGTTAATTACGTCTTAATAGGGGTTATTATTTATATTCTACTTGAGAAATAAGCGTACAAGGTGATCATTTCTGATTTCTATCACACTGTATCCCAAGAATTTGTTTGTATTGATGAATAATTCTGATTGTGTTCTAGAAATTTAAGGGCGATTTACTGCTGAATATTGAACTTTCGGTAGTAATTTTGACTACCTATTTTTAAAAACCCAATTAGAGATGATTGATAAAAAAAGCAGACTATTCTCCTATTTTTCGCAAAATCATTTCCGTTGTAATAATATTCATAATTATTACATACCTAAATTAAATTTAAGAATAAACAAATATGCGATTTTATTATATTTTTTAGTTTAAATAATTATAATTATTATTAAAACCAAAATGATATCGCGAGAAATAGGAAAGCGAAAGAACAAAATCACTATTATTTATAAGTTTTCAAAAATAGTCTAAATTAGTGTTAAAAGTTCTAAATTGAATATTATATCAGATGCTGTAAAACAGCACAGCTACTGATCAATTTCCTATTAAGTATTTAATTTGTGTTGTAGGATCTAGTGTTAGTTAGGTATAAACAAGGCAGGTAGATTGCAGGTAAGTAAGTAACTTGTTAAGGAGACCGCTTATTTGCTAGTTTCGATTGTGTGTACCTACAACATGCCACAATTGTTAAATGTAAACATGCTTAAGTGCGTTATTAAGGCAAGTAAGCAAAAGCAACAAATAAAAAGGGAAATATTAAAAGAAAACTAAATGAGCCAGTTAGTTGTTAGTTCATCACCATCATCAGCTGGCTGCTATTATGTACACGTTTTGTTAATATTTCATCAACTGGCGCACGCACAATGGATCTATTGACAAATAAACAATTTGCTCAAATATTTATAATTCAAATGTATATTTGTTACGAAAACAATCCCACTAATGTTTGACTTTTTCATCCGAAAGTTTATTTTATTAACGGTTTGCCGTGCAAATTTACAGAACGATTAGGTTTAAGGAAAACTATGAATGAACGTTTCCTTCTCTTTCTAATATTTTTTAGGCGCTCTCGGCGCCCGTTCCGTCTCTTTTTCTCCCGTCACAAAAACGATCTCGTCGCGCGCACAAAATAAGTGTGTACACTATACCTACATATCGAAATCAGTCAACAACAAACACAAATAAAAGTCCAAAAGTCTCTTCGTGATCCGTATTGATTCTCTCAAACATGCGCGTACCCTCATTTGCATACCTATTAATGTACCTACATACCTATAGACAGTTACCTAATAGGTAGATACCTAGGTATATAGATCATGAAATTTACCTATTCACCCACATTATTTATCCATAAATTGATAACTTTATCTTATTTTCGCAAAAAAATTGATAAATAATAAATACGAAAGTGTAAATAGAAAAATTACTTAATTGACTTCTTAAAAAGATCTTAGATAAAATTTTTGTGAAACTCGTGGGCTATGGAAAAGAAATTTAATGAAGGTCGTGACCGAATGGAAGGGTTGCAATCACGAAAATTTCAGTTTTATATTCATGAATACACCCTCTCTATACATTCATAAAAAAGCTACTGTCTAACCCAAAATATTAACCCAATTATATACCCTCGCCTAATTAATGAGACAAGACTAGGTACTTATTTCTTAATAGATTTCTCCAAAGTGACATTAGTTTAAATCTTTTAAGACCATGAGAACCTAAACCATAGATAAGTACAATATTATAAATCGTTCAGGAAACGAGTCTCGCAGTTTTTTCAAAGCTGTTTCCGATACATATTGAGTTTTCAAAACCTATACATCGAAAAATAATTAAAAATTTGTTTGTTTGTGCCAATGAAGCCCTTTCAAACGATACCCTACATGACACGGTTAACTCAGTCAAAATTTGGACCCCATTCCTTGCATAAAGACCCTGTTTTTTTTTTGTGATTTAATTAAAAATATAGGTACCGCTTTCAGATTTTTCTCATCTGTACAAATTAGTAAAACTTTAAAAAAAAAATCTAGGTACAAAAAGATTTGGTCACCCATAATTATGACCGCGTTGTTTTTTTTACTCTTATAGTTGGATATTTCAATTATGTTAGAATCAACTTTTTTAACATAAAAAACAATTTAAAGCTAATAAAATTTTAAGAATTCTACCGTCCAGTTTAAGACAATTTTTTTTCAGTTTTATAAGAATTTAATTTTGTTGATACTGATTATAGAACATATTTTATAATCAATAAAAGCTAATCTTCCCAATAACCAACAGTAATTAATTACAATCACTTTAATTGTGCAACGTTTCTACCATTAATTTCGGCCATCATCATCAGAGTAATAACCAATAACATCAATAATTCAATCAATTATTAAGTTATTGATATTATTAGTTGTTCGCCAGGTGATCACTGATGAAATTAGTGGTCGAAACATTGCATAGGTACCTGCCAATTAAAGTGACTTTCATTGATTATTATTGATTATTGTCAAAAATAGCTTTTATTGATTACCTACCTAGGTATAAGTACGTATAAAAGTTCTTTTACTGAAAAACTCAGTATTCAAATCTTAAAATCAGGCAAAATGCTCCTTTGTACCTATTAAGAAACAATTTATAAGTACTAATTTAAAATAAAGACAAAATCAAGGAAAAAGAAAAACTTTTTTTGGTCGTTCACGTTCTGTTACATCCCAAAGGGGCCCCCAAAGGGGCGCCGGCATGCCCTAAGATCCTTATTGTAGATATACCTAAATCCTACGTTGCCAAATCAGACTAAATCTAATACCTAATATATAATATCAGCTATGAACATTATGTTCTTAAGCATTTCGTACATGTACTTACGTATTCTTGTACTTAAATTAAAATGTTTTAACTGAAAATTTTTGACTCACATTATGGAAGCTACACCAATGTACTGCTGAAATGCCTGGATATTATCCTGTCTGTACTTATTAGTTCATATCACTTATTAGTCCACACACCTATTAATTAAGTAGATACCTATATTGTTTATAACAATAAAGTTCGTACGATTTTAATTAATTAATTAATTTGTCCCGCACACCACGTTTACTCAACGAATTTACAACAACATATAGGTCAATAGCAGACACGGCAGAACTGATGCTTTTTTACTGGTCTACGTAATCCACGGCCATCTTCACGAAAACGATGTTGTGTATCTGCTACAGTTAAAACAGTAAATATTTTTAAGTCGAATAGTACACGATTTTTATAAGAACCACTATAAATATTGTACCATAGAGACAATATACAGGGTGGTTTAGAATCCGTGGCTTACCTATTCATTTACATATAGAAAAGTAATGGTAGAAAAAAATTTGAAAAAAAACATGTAGGTATATACTTAGTAGGAGTTGCTACGCATGATCCACGTATATTTCTAAAATATTTTTAATTTTGTACCATTTCCGTGGAAGTTGACATAAATTAATCGAAAGGACATATTTGGTTCGATTTTGCATTGATTGTTATTAATTGTCAGTTGACCAAGGCATAGGTACTTTGATTATATCTACCATAATTAATTACCATTTAAAACAAAAAAAATCAAAATTACTCAAAATTTTTCAAACAAAATCTCAATGGTTCGAAGGAGGATAAGTAAATTGAAAAAATCAAGTTATTCGTGTTTGAAGTTTTTAAACTTTGGATTTTTTCTAAGTATTCTTTTCATATTCAAACGCGACGTCAGAAAATAACGACACCCTCATCGTGTTCGGGGTAAAAATTTCGGTTAGTGCCCGAATTCGACATAAACAAGAGATTTATAATAAGAGACTTCTGCACAAAAATATAAATGTATTTCTAACATATAATAGACTATTCTAGTCGTTTCGACTTTGTGTTAATATTCCAAATTTGGAAACCCTGTTTCAACCCCTTATCTACAGGTTGAGTTACTAAAAATGCTTTCTACACCTAAAGATTTTATATTTCTACTTAAGAAAACCTTGTGAAAAAAAAAATAAGATTCTAAAACTGTCTTGGAAAATATGTTTATGTTAAACTTTTTACCCTCCAGGGGTGCCATTTAGAAAAATTATTTTACAGTGTACCTATAGGTATCTATGGGTGTATGATACCATTGCATAAAAATAACTTTCGAGAAAAGTTTTCGGAATAGTTTCGGCTCTGAGTTAGTTAATACAGCAAATTTTGAATTCCATTTCATCCCTTTCACTCTCAGTTTATTCTTAATACACAAATAAGAAATAGAGATGAAACTCTAACTCTACATTCAGGGGTGTTTTTTTTGAAAAATCATTTTCAACACTTTAGGGGTTGAATTTAAAAAAAAAAAAAAAATGTTTTCCTAGTGCTCGTTGCTCGCCGATGGTAGGTATATGAAGAAGCTCTACGTGCAAAATTGTCTCAGGACCAAAGAATTTTGACTATGCCTTCTTCGATACATCAAAATTTGTACCCTTTTACGGATTGAATTTAAAAGAAATTCTCCAAATTTCAAGTTTCTAGACCCAGAGATTTATTTTTTTGATGCGTCTTATATAAGAATTTTATCCTTTTAGAAAAATACTGAATAGATATAAAAAGCACCCAACAGGTATCCTGTCTACTGAATTGTGCATTGAAAGTGCCGGCATTATGATTTTTGTAGCAGAAAATTTCGCAGGACCGTATCTAACAAAATAATGAGCGTAGATCCTTGAAACGAATCTAAAAAATCATCGGATATCTGCGTAAGTCCATGATTTGTTGTAATCTAGTTTGGCGTGACTGAACGAGGATAAAAGACAAAGAGCACACCAGCATCAGAATCACGATAGCCAGTCCATAATTTATTTATCTTTCTCTCAATATAGATACAGGATATTTGGGATTATGTGTACCTACCCGGGATTAGAGTCTTACATTGTACGATTGTACCACCGTTTTGTGCATCATTCGATACGGATTTTGGATGTGGTTGGAAGATCGCCCGAAGCCACCAATCGGCCGCAGCAAACAATGAGCAAGAAGAGAACATGTGCCACGTATTTCTCTCTATAGATACCTAAATGTTTACATAAAGTGTATCTATCTTTCTGCGTATATTATTAGCAAACGTTTCATTTTGTCGTAATGAATGCGAATCAGTTATTCACGAGATGGGCAGACAAAAAGAGCTACAAAAAAGAAACGGTACAGCCCGCGGAATTTTAGTTTGAACAGGAAATCAACCCTATTTACAAATGAAATTCTATTATTTTGTCGGTAGGTATATCTAGTACCATAAACAAAAAAATGTGTCCAAAAACAGTCGAAAGAGACTTCTTTTGGTAATTTTCCTGCTATTAGTTCTGTTATAAACTCATTCTTCAATAGAAGTTTCCATAAATGTCTTTTTAAGCATTGGCATTGGTGCAGCTTTGAGGTTCCTTAATCCAACACATTTCAGACCTGCGTGTTTTCCCCACTTCCTCGAAATCAACGTATTTTCTATAATACAGTTCGTTCGCACAACACATCTAATTGATACTTGGCGTTTACATAATTACAAGGTACACGTAAGCGCGATGTTTGGCTAAGTAATCATTTCCTCGGTGACAGAGACTTGTAAATCAAGTGCTAAGTGAAACAACGGCTACAAAGAACACCAACGAGTAGGTACCTACCTACCTATCAACCTACAGACTTATCTACTTCAGTACATACGTACGTACATAATGTAAACTCATTCGATTTCCACATAAAATTTTGAAAACGGATAGTCAATTTTTGTTCCAAATCATGCATCAATTATGTGACTTGGATCTATCACATTATACAATTAATATCCCTTATGTTTAGTGTAATATTCAACTCTTATCAGACGCGATAGACAGTCAAAATTGTGAATTAAGCGCACAAAAAGGAAAAAGTTGAAAAATATTAGAGGTGTGAGAAAAACGTACACAGCTCATGTCCTCCACACGAACTATAACAGAAAAATTAAGAGGAAATTGTTCTATTTTATTTTTAATTTAAATCTGATATAATATTGAATATAGAAGTTTTAACACTAATTTAGACTATTTTAGAAACCTAATTAAAAGTGATTTTGTTCTGTCTTTTTCCTATTTCTCGCGAAATCATTTCGGTTGCAATAATAATTATAATTATTTAAATTGAAAAATACAATAAAATCGTATAATTTTTTATTCTTAAATTAAATTTATTTTATTTTTAAAAATAGTCTAAATTACTACCGAAAGTTCAATATTCAGCAGTAAATCGCCCTTAAATTTCTAGAACACAATCAGAATTATTCATCAATACAAACAAATTCTTGGGATACAGTGTGATAGAAATCAGAAATGATCACCTTGTACGCTTATTTCTCAAGTAGAATATAAATAATAACCCCTATTAAGACGTAATTAACCCTCCCAGCGTCATCTGCTCGTTGTAATAGTTACATGATTCGTTAATTTTTCTAATTTCTTTTTCTTACTGTTTTTGACAACAAATAAGTATACCTACCTTTATATGTATTTGGGTACAACACTGAACAATCACTCTGTAGAAATAGTATTTTTTTAACACCTAAATTATTTTTAAAAAGTATACCGTTTAACGTCTAATTTATTCCATTATAATCAAACAAATACAATATAAAAGATCAATTATTAGTTAATTTTTAAATAATTTTGTCCTCATACCTACCTATAATAGCGTTTGTTTAGCATCAACAAAGAAAAAAGGCAAAATAAACAAACCATCGACAGCCACGGAATTAACATCTTATTCAAACAACGACATTGAAATTCGTTGTTGACAACCGTTTTGCCATATTTTAACGTGAATTTAATCTTAAAATTAAATTTGAACAGATACGCACATGTATGATGCGTACACACATTCACACACGCATCTATTAACACACCCGAGTGCGACATAGTGGCCCGATATTTAGTTATTTGCTGGAGTACACAACTTGTTGACTGGATAAATAGGGGTTAGTTTTCATTCCAGATAGATATGTAGGTACCTATTATTTGCACGAATGTTACGGACATTTACACTACCTAACTAATAAAAAAATTGTAGTTTTAGAATTTATTATTAACAGACATTATTCATGCCATGTGAAAAGTTTGTCTGTAGTGAAAAAAGTTGGTGAAAACTTTGTAAATTTGGTTTAATTTTTTCCCTAAAATCCAATCATTTTTCAAGTTAAAAAAAATATAAAAAATTTCTTCGAATTAAGGTAAATATGTTGCACCTTGCATAAGGTTCCATAATTCGAAAACTTTTAGGTACCTACTAATTGTATTATCATTAATTAATTTTACTAATTAATAGAGTTATTTATAGGAAAACGGAAATAGACGTATAAACAAGTGATTTTGTTTGTCTGCCCTTTGGGTGAAATTAATCCGCCTGGCACTTATTCGGCAAACGATTTAATTAAAGCGATAAAAAAAGGAGAAAAAAAAAAGAAAAAAGGAGCCCGGTAGCTGGAATCGCCGGCGCTTTATTTAAAAAGCTTAAAGGCAATTAATCCCCAAGTTGGCAGAATTAAAATTCATTCTGGTGCCTGAGAGCAAATATGTACCGTGTACACGAAAATCTGCTTGTAGGAACGTGCAAAGCAAAATTTCATAGAAAGCGTATTTGTTGAGCATACAGAACGAAAAGTACCCCCAAGTTTAGAGAGGTAATATTTACTGACAGTTATACATTTCCCGTTAAATAAATCGTGAACCAATGTTTCGTTCGACATAATTCAGGAGAAAGTTCCTCAACATACGTACGTATCTATTATGGCTAATAAATTAGATCTAATGCCACAAGTTAATTTTCGAATATACAAAATCTTCAGTTACAAAAATTTAAAACAACAAGAGCGACACTTGAGGTCCACACCAATTACTTCTTGAAAATCAAAAATTTCAACACTTTTATATGTTTATAGGTCACTACAGAAGTGTGATGCTATTCTCATTTTCCAAGTCCGCGATACAATAACATCCCTAATACAAACTGAGAAGTTAATAATTACCTATTACCTACGCTGTGTAAGCAAAAAACAAAATATCCAAACAAATATCATTACACAATTAACAAAAGATAAACAAATAAGTTTAACTATTATGAATAATAATAGAATTACAAGCTATGAAGTAAAAGTCATTCGGTTAAGCAATAAGCGACAAAGGAGCACCCCGTGGTGCCAGTTATGTAGTATTTACAAAATGTAAACTAAATGCACAAAGGGCCCAACGCAGGCTTATTGTAGAATAGATCGCGTACAAATTAGAATCGGAAATGTTCCATAAAGTCAACAGAAGCCGTAAAAGGGACCAAGTAAATGGGAAGTCCAGGTGTCAAAGGACAATGGTACCGAAAAATCGTATAACGCCCCACAATTTCGCGTTTAAAATACGACTACACTCTCATTATAAAGAGATATATCAGTGTTAAGATGAATGGATGGACATTTCAATGGAATCCTTCCTGTATGAGAAACATGGATTAGCCAAATTATGGATGGGGATAAAAAAAAAACAGCAATGCAAAACCTAAAAATTGTACATAGATATAACTTTTATAGATAGAAGGGAAGAAACATGCCGAAGACTTCAAGAATCTGCCGATATACAACAACAAAATATGAGACAAGCCAACCCTTTTTTTTTTCCTAAATCCTTCCAAGAGTGTGCTTTGAAAAAGTCGTTTTTGACTTGACTTTGAATTCATTCTGTCTTTAATTTATTTTTACACGTCAACATCATTCCAAAAATGGACAGAAACGCAAGCGATATCTTCAACATGAAAGTGGCTGAAGAAGGAAACGAAGACTGGAATAGAATTTTTTCGGTAAGCGGAGCTCCGTCCGGAAGAAGAAACAGGTTGAGAACAAGTTCCAGCAACGTGTTCCCAAATGGAGTTCTTGGAAATCCCGAAGCCAAAATCGAAGATACAGATATTAGAGAGGATGGTGATCAGAAAAGTAATGATAAAGAGGAATCACTACCGCATTTGTCAAATATGAAGAGGAATCCCCTGACAGGTGACGGGATGCTCAGTAGTGACATGCAAGATGTTAAAGGACGTAGAAAGTTTTCAAATGTTTAACTCCTTGTAAAACTTAGAATTCTAAATTATCCACAATAAATAATTGAAATTTATAAGTACTATAGAAAACTTTCTACTTATATGTACGTTTATTATGTTGTCTGTATTTGATAACCACTTTTGAAGGAATGATAAATGGTATAAAAAATGTAGTGGCTTTTTATTTCTTTTAATTTCTTTGTTTTTTATTCTTTTATTTTGTTGTTAAATTTTCATCTACCAATGACCGCATCAGTGTTAAATTATTTCTAAAAATATATTATACTCTGACATTTAATATTTTTCTGTATATTGAAGGACAGTTAGATGTACCTCCTCCACCCCCCGATTTTCTTGTTTGAATTTTATAGAATGGTGAATCGAAATTGTAAAGTCAACATTGTATTCTTTCTTATAAGTATAACAAAAGTGACACATCCAACTTAGAAAGAACACGAGGTACAAACATGTCAAGTAATAGTGAAAGAAAAAAGGACGCATTCTTTTGAAAATCGGATGTATACAAACAATATGTTTACACCCTCGCTTTCTTGTTTGTTCATATAAGTAATATAAAGAGCGTGTCCGGCTTTTTGTTCAAAAATGCATAAAGAAATCCACAAACGCATTGCCTATTAGACAGGTATCAATTTATAAAGTTACAACACCTGTTTTTTATAGTACCTAGTACCTCTTAGTAGATCTGATTTTGTATATAATATCTATAATAGCAAAGGTACCTAAAATTTAGATACTATTAATAGAAATGAGTACCTATTAAATAACATAAAAGTTGACAATATTTTCTTTAACAGGTGGAAAAAAACAAACAAAATCAAAATCTATACGTATAAACATATACAAAAAGATACCTATTAGTTTTTTTTGTGGGTTCTCACTATTCGTTATCACCACCTAATATCACCTGCTCGCGGCTGTGATAGCCCTTAGCCCTCCCTTTGCGTGTGAATGATTTTGTCAACGACGTACAACACATTTTTATATATAGAATATGCAAAGATGTTCAGGAATGTTTTAGAATGTTCTTAATAATTGTTCGTGAACGATTTAAAATGTTTCAAAATGTTCAAAATTTTCAAAAATGATTTGAAATATTCGAAAATGATCTGGAATATTCCGCAACATATAAAAATTATAGAAAATGTTCTAGAACTTTTCAGAATGATCTCAGATTTTCTAGAATTGCCTATAGAATGTTCCAAATTTATCAAGGATTATTTGAAAGGAGGTTTGTGCACACAGATAATAAATATCTTTATGTCACCCATAGATCGAGTAACGAACAGCGTTTAGTGCATCAAAGAGTTTTGGCGATCTACTAGAAAATCTATAAATTCTTGGAATGTTCCAAATTTATCGAGAACGATTTCAAAAATGTGTGAGAATTATGACTTTCCTGTGGTTATGCCTATTTGTTCAATATCTACATTTGTCACAAAAAAATCCTCCTTTTCCACATTGAGTAACCAAACCCCCCTTGAAATGCATTATAACATTTGATATTAGTTATTTTATTTTCCCCTGCTCCCTATTTTTCGTATGTGTCTTAATAACGCTTGTATGACACAGGGGGGAGCGGATGGTTCAACGTTCAATTATATCGACAACTATGATCTACTATCGCTATCATCCTGGAGCATTCGTGCATTAGCAGGCAAAACCATCAGACGTTCGTTATGCCTACCTCCGCATATACGTATAGGTAGTGGCAGTTCACCCCCTGAGTAAACACTACACCAACCGGTCTCAGCCTGTGCTTGCTGCATGGCTCCACGAAACTTGTCCAAACAATGTATGCTCATCAATCAAATACTAACTCTCGTCGTTGCCACCACCCTCCCCCCAATTGGCTAGCTGACCAAAACCGCGCGACGCGACGCCGACGCCGGCGTCCCTACGATCAATGCGATCAAAAGTAATTACAACAGCACATCATTGACTACAAGAAAAAACTGGAATGTTGCTGAATATTGTAGATTTTTTTCGAATATTTCAAATAATTCTTTAAAATTTTTTAAGATTCTGAAACATTCACGAACAATCTGTAACTTTTAAGAACATTCTCAAACTTTCCGGAAGATTCCTGCAAATTGTACATTTTCTAGTATATCGCTAATTACTCTTTGACGCACTCAACGCTGTTCAATACATTTTTGACTCTATCTGTAGATAACATAAAGTTATTATGAACCTCGTATTTCCCCCTACTTTTTCAATTGTTCTCGAAAAATCTAGAATATTCTAGAACATTCTAGGTATTCTCGATAAATTTGGAACATTCCAAGCAATTCTAGATAACTTCAGATCATTTTGAAATGTTCTAGAACATTTTGCATTATGTAAAATCATAGAAACCTAAATTTTTTTTTTAATAGACCAAATACTCCAGAAAACGTAAACTTTCTAATATTTAATTATGGTTTATGCCTAGCTCTTTCGCCAAATTTCGATTATAATTTAATACATTAATTACTTACTGCAGAAAACTATAAATTAAATGTATTTTTTATAAGTAACTTACCATGTTTCAACCGTCAATTTTTTACATCTTCAGGTTGTAACAGTTCATATATCTAATGACCTAATATAACATCAGCATATTCTAAATTATAAAGAATAATTCTTTATAGAAGATACTGAAGTTAGTAAAATTGTTATAGTCTGAAGATGACATTCGAAACGTTGGCTCATACTAACATACCTAAATACAGTGGCGTAACGCAAAATCTCAATGCCCTCCCCGCAATATCAAATCTAAGGCATTTCCTACCGCCCTCATCTAAGATAAAATTCCCTCTTATTCCCTACTTCTGTAATCCCCTAATAACCCCCTTGGGTAGGGGCAAAGTCTCTTGGTCCCCACAGACATGTTTTACAGTATGCAATTAAAATAAAAAGACCGCGCATCATGTGCGGGAGCGACTACGCTAACGAAGGCGCAAATGTTTTAGATACCTACTAACATTCCTTACAATTTGTTTTTTAATATTAATAAAAATCGAAAATCGACAGCGACAATGGAGCTCTTTAAATTAAAAAAAAAATCAATAATTTTTTCCGTATTTTGATAAGTACAAAATATTGCATTTGTTTCGGTTTGTGATTATGGTGGTTATCGTCAAAGGTGGACAGTATGCGATGGCAACGATTGAGGATATTGCTTTACGCTCACGTGGCGCAATAACGGCACTGCAAATAATGACGTCACATCGTGTAAACATTGTTCTTCGTTATTGCATGTGTGTCTCACGCGAACTGCTAAAAGTTATCTCTTATTATCACCGGGGGCCATTTCAACCAAACCGAACGTTTTCACTTTAGGAAATTAAAAAAAGTGTGATTTAGGACCACTCATTAATTTTTCAAAAATTAGATATAAGTACCTATATTAAAAATGTAATTTTATTTTGTATTTTGAAGAATAGACATTACTAATTGCCTTGTCAGGCAGAGAAAGGGGATTAACTCAAGAATTACGAGGATAATTTTTTTTTGAATAGGTGCAAAGCATTTTATATTTATTTTTCCTAACCTTCTTTGGAAAGCTTTAAGTGTTCTTATTATTAATGATTAAAACTAAAATCCAGACTTATTTTTCTACCTAAAAAAAGTTAAGAGTTACGCAGATAACTTTCCCGAATGTTGTAGATAATTCCGAAATGAATTGTAAAACTTAAAACGCCTTTTAAAACCTATTAAATCAGTCTCAAATATTCCAAATCATTCTCAAACAGTTTGGAATATTTAAGAACATTTTAAAAGATTAAGCTAACCTTATCTATGGATTAAGCAAAGTTAGGTTAGGTTACGTTAGGCGTCATTATATATTTTTATCTCGTATTATAAATAAAAAAAGGAGACTGTGGCGATGGAAATAAGCATACTTAATTAAGACATATATATCTACGTAAGTTATGAGAGAAGTAAATGAAAACTTACAATTACCATCAGAACTTAATCTATGATCAGAACTGTAGACATATTCTTTGCTGTAGACTAATAAGATTCAAACACAACACTTAACAGAAACACGATATACCTATTGGAACACGCACAAAACGTTTACTGTAAATAATAATTATTAGCAACAATCTAATAATTGCATTATTGTACGTTATAAATTATTTTAATAAGCAACAAAGAAATGAATATTTCTTTCGCGAATAAAACACTATTCTGCACTGTTCACGCCTGCGCAATAGCGTATTATACTCAGTCCAGCTTTGCGTTGTTGCCATTACACGTACCTACAGCAAGTTAATTATGAATAATAGAACTTATTCATTATTTATTCGATTGATTTATCGACTGCAGTATATTAATAACGATCCTATCTGAACACAAAATACACTTTTACGTTTATTTCGTACACTTTTAACCACTACTTTCCACAAATACGTATTCGGTATTTTGTAATCCACAGCGTTCTTGCTTCGTGCAGTTGCGTTCGCTTCGTTCGCTTTTGGTTCGCTTAATTGTAACTCTGTCATAGCCAACTATGCAAAGTAAACAATAGTAGTTTTCCTTTATTTTGTTAATTAACTTTTTTGAATAGAAAACTTGCAAATAATACATTTAAAAAGAGTTTTTAAAGTGATTGTTTTTTAGAACGTTGTTATTGTCAGTCTAGCAGAGCAATAGAATAAAACTTAAATTAATAGAAAGTACATTTTATTATCTTTCTTGAGATAAATGGCAACCCTTTTTAGCGGCAAATATTTAAAAAAGTCGCTGCTACTAAAAAACCAACAAGCATTTAATTTCCTCTTGTCATGCAAAAAGTTTAAACGGCAGGAGCGCAAAATACATAATTAATTTTGTTTCGCGTCTTGTATCCTCCAACTTCAATTTTAACTTCATCTCGTCGGAAACTTCGCCAAAGGGTTATATGAAAGCGGGGATGACGATGCGAAGCAAACAAGAGGGCGAGTCTGTCGAGTAGTCCTTAATTAATAAACTTTCGCTAATGAAAGAAATATTTAATATCTCTTCCTCATCCTCATTTTCCAAGGAAATCTGTCGACTGCGACTTGAGATGAGTAAATTTACAACGAAAAGTACTCTCGCGAACGAGGAAAATATTTATTCAATTGCGGCTAATATCATTTCTTATGAAAACGAATTTTGTCTGCTTTAAGTATACAAATTATCGTCCTTAATTAATGGTCATATTTGCTTAGAAAATTAAATTTCCTTTTTAGAACGGATTGTAACTGACATCATAATTAAAACTTTCGAAAAATAAAACTTTTTCTTTACGTGGTTACTGACAACGTATACTTGTATCTATTTAATTTATAAATTTGAAATTGCCAAAAAAAATGTATATGGCTAAATGAAATTTACATGGACGGCTACAACTACTAGGAAGTTAAGAAGAAGAACATCAATATAACCTAACTTATTTGTCACAATTTATCAAAGTTTCCTTAATATATTATATAAGAAGTCTGTAAGTATCTGTGTTATTTTAAATTATTATAAAAATTAAATCAATGTTTCACCTACAAAAGTTATTAAAAACCCCGTCAAAGTATTTGAGAAATTTATCCACTAATTGTTCTAACATATTAGAAAAGCTAGATAATCGCAAGCTTTTGTCTATTTCTGGACAAGAAATTGAAGAATATCTACAAGGTTTAATTACCAATGATATACAACACTTAGCTCATGGGGCAGGAAGTATGTATGCATTGTTATTAAACACAAAGGGTCGAGTCCTATACGATGTAATTATTTATAAAATGAATCAAGACAAATCCTATTTAATTGAATGTGATAAACAAAGTTTAAGTTCGCTTCAAAAACATTTAAAAATTTATAAGGTAAGAAGAAAAATCGAAGTTCGTGATTTGAGTGATAGTTTCAATGTTTATGCATTGTACAATATAGAAAACGCTTTAAAATCAAAACATACAGACGTTTCAAGTCCACGAAAATTTGAAGGCCCAATAGTCCCTTGCACTCAGTTAAACACTACCCTACCAAACGGCTCTAACACATTTAAAATGTACAAAGATCTTACTATTTTTGTGGATCCAAGAATCGTGTTTCTGGGGAACAGAATTATTGCTCCCTCCAATTGCAACATTGAAGAACAACTAACTAAACTATATCAATTTAAATGGAGCGAATCGAAAGAAGATTATGAATGGTTTAGATATAAATTGGGTGTAGGAGAAGGGATTAAAGATTTGCCCCCAGGCAATTGCTTCCCTTTAGAAAGCAATTGTGATTATTTACACGGCGTAAGTTTTCATAAAGGTTGCTACATTGGACAAGAACTGACCGCACGAACGCATCATACTGGTGTAGTTCGCAAACGATTAATGCCTTTGCAATTTATAAAAACGCCGACAAGATTTGCAGAAGACATGAAAATCCAGAGGGATGGCAACAGATTAGGTGTTTTGAGAGGCATCAAAGAAGACTCAGGCATAGCCCTACTCAAGGTATCTGATGCTTTGGAAATGAACGAAATAGAAATAGGAAATGGCCTCGCAAAAACAGAGCGTCCCTTTTGGTGGCCCGTAGAAGCTCCAAAAGAAGTTATCTCACAAAAAGGCTGAATTTTTGATTTGTAAAGACTTGAAAATTGTACTAGTGTAAATAAACGATAATAAATTATTCCAACAGTTATTGAATCATCAAGAAGTAAGAAATCTGCCCAATTATCCGTACGATCGCGTAAAATAATTTCAGAATATTAACAGAAATAGTTGGAAAACTTCCCCGCATTCTGCGATTGCCCAAGCACGTTTACAAAAGTCGTAACTTATGTACTTTAGTCGGCTACAGTTTCAAACTAATTTTTCTTTTATTTCTTCCAAAAAATATTTATATTATAATTTCGTGTGTTCCAATTTGAAACAAATCCATTTGTTGTAGAACATATAATGAAATCAAATGAAGACAGTGAAGAACAAAGTACAGAAGAAAAAACGTTTACATGTTCTAACTGCGATTTAAAAGAACGATATGATTATTTCGGAAAAGAAGTACCATTTACAAAAGTGTATAAATTAAATGAAGATGCTTACATAATAGAAGATCCATTTCTACCCCCCAAACAAGGAGAATTCGTAATTTTGGGAAGTCACTGTCTCTTGTGTTCCAAGGCTGTGTGTAAAGACACAAACTGCAGTGTTTATTTTAATGGAACATACTGCATAGTTTGTGCCAAGAAAAATAATGATAAGTTTCCAGAAGCACTGCAGGAGAAACTGAATAAGTTGGGTGTTAGTTAAAACTATATCAGAAACAGAAGTTTTGTATTTGTCTTAAGTTAACTTATATTTTAGACACAATGGACCTTTGTCTTTTATTTATTGCTTCTTATTTGTAGTTAATAATTTGATTATACGTTTTTTCTTTATTGAGCCTTTATCAAGCTTCTTTTTCTGCAAAAAATTATATAAATTAGTACAAAAACCACACGTGACTCATTATATAAAGACCTTTTTAGTTTTTGCTATTGTTCCTTGGTAATCAGTACTGTTAATAGTAATAGGTTTGGTTTTCTTCTCACCCTTGTCATCTTTATTTTTTTTAAAATTCCTCTGTCTTTTCTTTTCTTTTTTGTTCTAACGCAATAAATAAATTAATTGATTAATTACTTAATTAATAAAGCGCATATACATATAATAATTAGTAACACTTAACAAAGAAATGCCGTTATAACTTTAAAAAATTCCATTTTCTTTCAACAAAGTCTATTCAAAACAAAATAAAATATTTTACTAAATACAGTATGTGATATGTACCTGTGACTTTTTGCCAGCTGAACTACTGCATCTACTTATTCTCAGAAGTCTATTTTTCAATTGAAAATCATTCTTTTCTAAAGCAAGTTCAACTGAGTCTGAAGATTGAAAGTTTACATAACCGAAACCTTTTCCCATGGAGGTTCTAGCATCCCTTACAAGTCTTACTGAAGAAATTTTACCAACAGATTCAAATAATTTCCACAAATCTTCTTCCTCAGCATCTTAAATCATTATAATTTTTTTAAATTAATAGTTTAAAATGCCAGAAATGAAAAGTGACTTACCAAATGGAACATTTCCAATAAAAATAGCTTTATTTTCATCTGGTTTATCTTCATTCTGTGACATGTTAACTCTTAAATGATGGTTTTTATAGTTATAACCATTCATTTCTAATGCTTTACATGCCTCTTCTCTGTTCTGAAATCTAAAAAATAAGTTTAGTAATTATTAAATTACTAGAAACCTAGATTTAATTTTTGTATCTACCTTATAAAGCAATGCAAAGTTTTCCTATCAGGGTGAAATCTTTTCTTTATAATAGCCAGTTTTTTTGAAACATTGGGATCATCAGGAGCTGCACATCTCATTCGAAGTGTGTCTACTGTACCAAATTTAGCAAACAACTTTTTCAGTTTTAATTTATTTGCATCTAATGGAACATTTCCAACAAATATCGTTTTACTTTCCTGTTCTTCATTCCGTTCCGTCTTTAATTGCTCGACAATTTGTTTATACTCTGGAAAGATGCTCTCTTCAGAGGTTGGTTCGAGTGAAACAGGTCCTATCTTGCTCTTTTCAAAACCAGAAGCTAATTTATTTCCTTTGGATTTGACTCTTTTGGATGAAAATTTACTATTTTTGTTAATGTTACTGCTGTTTTTCTCATATTTTAAGCCAAAATGAGACTTTTTCGATTGAACTACAGGTTGAATATCTTTCTTTATAACTTTTGGTTTGTTCGGCGTGTTCATGCCGGATATCAAATCGGCTATACTTCCGATTGAATACTTCATTACAATTAAATGTATGAGATGCTAAATATGCAAAATAATGTATTTAAAGTAAAAATAATCAAGATAACCATACACTTTTAAGCACTTTGTACGCACTATAACCTATAAATGTCAAATTCAAAACAGTCTCCATGCTTTCACCCATAGAAATGCATAAGAAAGGGTTCTTTCAGTCAATTGAACTGGTTGTGAATTGAATTCTAAATAGTAATTTATGTAAATAATTACCTACATTTTTTAAAGTAGTAATAAAATAAACTGTGTATTAACTAGAAGTAAAATTAATAGAGGACAAATTTCATTCCTAAACTATTTTTCCTATTTATTTGTACGTATCGACAATTGAAATTCATGTATTTTTAGTAACTTCGACAACCTTACTTCCGCTTTTTTCCCGGGGTATTGCCCGAATCGTTAGCTTTTGCATAAGATCCTTGATTACTATGGGGAAAAACCACTGCATAAGGCGCCGTAACGACAAATTTGTCGGACCGGCGCGGCGCCGTATTCCCGCCTGACGACGACTGACGCCTTAGTTTGGATATGTGGGGATCCACAGGTCTCTCCCGTCGAATCATCGGCCCGGCGCAAGTGAAAATCCGTATCGTGTACAAGGGGTTTTAAGAGAGCGTCGCGACGATTGCTGCGCCGAAATTTTAAATCAATATTCGGCTAACATTTATTTGTTTACAGTTTTTGAAAATTAAATTACCATGAAAAGGCAAAATGTTCGAACACTTTCTTTGGTTGTTTGCACTTTTACATATTTGTTAATCGGTGCTGCAGTTTTTGATGCTTTGGAATCGGATGAAGAATTAAGAAGAGACGTGATGTTAAAGGGTAAGTAATCATTTTTGTAAAATTACAACATATGTGAATTACGAGGGGTGCTTTTTTTATTTGTCTCCCCTTCCCTGCTTTCTGAGATTTGGTAAAACGTGGGGGTTAATAAACATTAAATTTTTTGCGTTCGAAATGAGATAGTCCTGTCCTCCGTAATTTTGAGTTTTTCCTTTATCAACTTAATTGTTATACAGATGCTACAAGTGCCCTTAAAAATAAATACAACATAAGTGAAGATGACTACCGAATGATCGAACTTGTTATAATCGAGTACAAACCGCACAAAGCTGGTCCCCAATGGAAATTTGCTGGAGCTTTGTATTTTGCAACAGTTGTACTTGCAGTTATCGGCTATGGTCACTCTACTCCAGTAACTGCTGGAGGAAAAGCTTTTTGCATGGGATATGCCATGGTTAGATGAGCGTTTCAATTTGTCTTCCTTTTTTAAATTTTGCTTCTTTTATTGTTAGGTGGGAATTCCCTTGGGTCTGGTCATGTTTCAAAGTATTGGTGAACGATTAAATAAAATCGCTTCCGTCCTTATCAAACATTTAAAACGATTTCTACGTTGCCAATATGTCGAAGCTACCGAAATGAATTTAATGTTTGCTGCAGCTCTTCTGTCGTCAATTATAATAACGACTGGAGCAGCTGTATTTTCGAAATACGAAGGATGGACTTATTTCGATAGCTTCTACTATTGTTTCGTCACTATGACCACCATCGGATTTGGCGATTATGTAGCCCTCCAAGTACTTGAAACCTTTTTATAAATAATTATGTTCGCTATGTCAACATCTTCTTTCTTTTTAGAACGATAACGCTCTTCAGAATAAGCCAGGATATGTAGCTCTGAGTCTGGTGTTCATCCTCTTCGGATTAGCAGTTGTTGCTGCCAGCATCAATTTATTAGTGCTTCGATTTATGACAATGTAATCGTTATTCTTATTTATGCGCAATCATTTTGTGATTACTTTTATTTTAGGAACGCTACTGAAGACGTTCATCGAGACGAAACTGAGTTACAGTCCTCCTCCCACCAACTTTTGACCTTCGATGGGGAAATGATGAATGTCAACGGTAAAATACTAACTGGTCAAGCTCTGATAGGCGATTATGATGTTGACCAAATGTCCGTTTGTTCTTGTAACTGTTTGGGATTGAACCATGCTGATAATCAAGAATTGCTTCTTGATATGAGCTATCATCCTTCACATACCATTCTCGCGTCGAATGCGAAGGTAAAAAGGGCGTCAGTGTGACATTCGTTTAGCAATTTTAGTACGGAAATCGACTGATGCGAGACAAATTTTTACTAATTACGAAACGAATAATAAGAAAACATGGAAGTTACAGACATCGTTTTGAATATAAAATAATGCGTAATAAATAATTATGTATTAAATGTTTTAGCTCTAAATTTCGATGTTTAAGAATTGAACTTCTTTAATGTGCCAAAAATGTAACAACAGTATTATTAGATTTAAAAATAGTTCAATATTTCTTAAACTCTGGAAACGGTGGTGTACTAAAATGTTGCCAATAGATGCGACGTCATAGAAATGCGCGCGCAACTTGGCACAATTGAACAAAAATCCGTCAAACCGTTACCAACCTAACCCAACCTATGCTGTGTGTGAGCCCTCTATGATAGTTGGCTCATGCACAGCAATGGTGATTACGTAATCAGCGCGCAGGCCTTGTCTCATGATGGTAACGGTCAAACGCGTCATTGTTTGCGGATATGGCAATATAGCCACTTTTTTTTAATAGAAAGGCATTAAATGCGTGATTTCAACAGTCGTATTCGTTTAGTACTGGTATTGTTATTGTAAATATTATTAACAAAATTATTAAGTACAGAACTTTTATATTATACTTGTTGTCAAATGTATTTATTGTATAAATTAGAAAAATTTTTTTTTGTAATTTGTAATATTACTACATATTTGTTTTTTAAATTAGGTGAGATTGTTAACAATAAATCATAAAAAAATTATCTATCAAATAAGAAATTAGAAAACATTAGTTTGTGTACACAAGATTTTTAAATTCTCTCTCTTACTACAGGATGCAGTGTTAAGTAAGACGTCACTGGCTTAGTATGGCTTAGTAAATACAGAATTGATTTAAATCGAGCAGAGGAATCATTATTTGTGGTCGGTACTGTATATTTTCAGAGGTTTCGTTTTCATTTCTATGGTGGATTGTGATGTGTTGCTGTTCTGTTTTGCGCTAACTTCATGTCATTAATAATTTACGAGTCTTCGTGTTGGCGTGGTGTTTTACGTTTGTGGTTTCCGCCATTAAAAGATCTACAAATTTTCCGAATTAAACGCTTGAAAAATAAAAAATGGTAAGTACCTTTTGAATACAAGTTCTATTTTTATCAACCAAAAATATTTAGAGTCGACGTAGTGCTAATACAACGAAAGTTTTCGTTGGTCGTTTACCTGCGGCTGCGACCACTGACGATTTACGGCGTCTTTTTGCCCCCTACGGTAAAATCGTAGAGTGCGACATTGCAAATAACTGCGGCTTCCTCCATTTAGAGGATAGAGAACTCGCAATTAAAGCAATACAAGAATTGGATAACACTTCTTTACTTGGCGCCAGAATATCGGTCGAAAAGGGTCGGGTTAAACCCCCAAGAAATCGTGGTCGTGACGGTGGGGGCCCTATGAGAGGCGGTAGAGATCGTGGCGGACCTTATTCTCGTGACGGATACGGTAGGGGGCCACAAAGGAATGGGGGTGGTTATGGCAGAGATTATGCACAATATGATGACAGATACGGAGGAATGCCACGGGGTGGATACGGGTCTGATTATAGGGGAGGCGGCGATAGTCGGCCCCCGTATGACGATCGGAGAGGTTACAATAGACCTTACGGAGGACCTCCACCTAATGGATATGGTAAGATTAATTAATTAATGCAGAAATAATGCTTTTAATGCTGTCGGTGGTCTAGGTGGATATGATGGAAATTATGATGATAGAGGACCAATGGGAGATAGGAGACCTCTTTTGGACCAACAAGGACCTAGAGGCGGTGGTGGTTATGACAGAGGTTCTTCAAATGAAATGTTCAGCAGAAGAGATGGGAAGCCAAGGTAATTATATGTTATATGTATTTGCAAAATATCTTGAGACTATTTTCGAAGTTTCTAAATTAGTCCTGGAAAATTTTAGAACGTTCTAGATCATTCTCGAACATTCTAAATCATTTTACAAAAACCTGGAACATTCTGGAACATTTTAAGTCATTAATAAACATTTCTGATGATCCTGTAATGTTATAGAATATTTTATAGCAAAGCAAAAATTAACTTTGTTTCATTTTGATTTAATATTTGTGATTTATGAATAAAAGGGTGACCTTTTTTCAGACGAATGCAACTGTCTTAACTCTGTTTATTATTATTTTTTCAAATATGTTCTAATAACTAATGAACCGTTCTAGTGGTCCGTCAGGGGGTTATGGAGACCGGGGAGGATATGGTGGTCCTTCTGGAGGCTACGGTGCTAATGGCGGTTATAATGCTCCTCCAGCTGCAGGTTACGGACAAGTTGCACAAGGACCAGCGGGCGGTGGCTACGGTGGTGGTTACGGTGGCGGTCCTGCACAAGTTTCTGGAGGTTACGGAGATGCAAGGGCGTCAATGGGAGGTGGCTATGGGGATGCGAAACCAGTAACTCCGACAGGACAAGGGTACGGAGGAAATTCAGGTGGTTTTGATGTAGGATCACCGGCTGCTTACGGAGGTGGAGGAGGCTCAGCTGGTTACGGAGATGGTTACACCAGATCAGGCAATTATGAAACCGCTTATCCACTCCCCGCCCAGAGAAGGTAAGGTTAGTACCAATTTTTTACCACTTTTCATAATTGAAGGTAATATTTTTATGTTTTCTTACATTTTTGACGTTCTAAATGTAATTGTTTAAATTAAATAAACGTCTGCGTTATAAACGTGTTCTTCACCTGAATTATTTCTTCAAAAGCGTAACAAGGAAGAAATCATATTAAACGTCTTATCTACATTTGAAAACATCTGCAACTTCGCCTAATATATAATTCTTTTGTACTTAATCAAATGAACACGTGGTTTAAAAGAAAAAAAACTATTTAGTGGTGGCGTTTATGCATCCAATATTAGGTGTTAGATAAGGGGGTGGTTCAAAATTAATTTGTACAAAATATTCATTAACAAATAAAAAGATTATGTACATTAAAGACGTTTAAATGGTGCGTGAATTGAAGGCGTAGACGAGAGTGGAAACAAACCATCAAATTTAATACATATACTGCGCAATTTGTTATATTCAACAAATTCGGTATTCGTACATGTTAGTTGGCGAATGAAATAATAATTAAAAGAAAAATATGGTTTACTAGTAAATGAAACGTCCAATAAAATTAGGTAATGTACTAGGACATAGTTTTAAAATTATTCGTATTTTGGATTTGCGTTATTTCGGATAATTAATGGTAGTCAGAAAGGTAAACAATTTTAAGTGAATTGTGCATTAAGAACATTTACTTTCAAAGCGGTTTTAAAGTTCCTTTCTGTCTGGTTTTATTCGGTATTAATACAACATAAAGGTTCTGAATTAAGTAAATAAAAAAAACCTATTTGAACCACCCCCCATTAGTCCAGGCAATATAGCGAAAAAAAGTATTATTTTGCACTAAAATTTTCCAGCAAACTGACTGTCCTACCATTTGTAGGATAATAAAAACAATAAAAAAATATTTTTATTATTTATCATGTTTCATCAAAAATACACCAAAACTATTTTATTAATAATAAAAACATAAATTGCCCGTTCACGTTCTTTAAATACCAAAAAAGGTTATAATTAGACGCAATATTTTTCAGTAATACTGTAAATTACCGGAGATATGTTAAAAAGATTTTTCTTGCTGTAGAATCGTCTAATGGGACTTCTGAAAACAACTTTTTGTAGGTTTTTAAATTATCAACAACTTGTCAATTGTAATGTAATTCATTTCATTTGCTAGTTTAAAAACAAAAACTGTCCTTTTTAATAGTTTTCGGTGCTTAAAAAAAACCTACCCGTACAATAGCTGTTGTTATTATATTTTTATTATCTATCAATCATCTCATAAATTATATTATTGCTGTTAAATTTTAGTGCACGAAAAAGTCTATAATACCTGGACTACATGCACTTAAATAATCGAATGCTCGTGTAAGTGTCGCCGTTGTCCAAATACTACACAATGCTTTTTTATTTGTAGTTACCCAACTACCGGCGGCGGCGGTCCCCCAAGCGGTCCAGGGCGCAGATATTAAACGGTGACGCACGCGCAAAAAATGATATAACTAGTGTACACCAGGCGCCCTCTTCATTTCATTTCGTTTTTTTCGTAAGCCTTCTTGCAACATTGGTACAGTTAGTCCTCTTTTGCGTTTATAAATACATAGTAAATACATAAAGCGTGTTTGTGTGCTGGCGCCTGAAGAATTCAGTTTCTTCACTTTTTACTTGACACAAAGTACTTGGTGTGTTTGTTCATTATTTTCAGGTTTTTGTTTTAATTTGCAGCACAATAGTTAGATACAGAATACAAATTATAATGCGTTGTAATTATTTCGTTATTTTTTTTTTCTTTCTTTTATTAAGTGTATATGACTATAATAGATTCTGTTCACTTTCCTGTAGATTTAATAACTAGCAACATTTTATGGTGTACCGACATTTAATCATAATAAAGAGGTACTTCGTATATTCTATTAATTTTTGCAAATAGTTTGTAACTTTTTTACTCAAATCTTGTCTCCTTCTGAGGTGATAGTTAAGAACAACAAAAGTTTCAATTTTACTAAAATTGTTTTTAAAACTTTGCTGAATAATATTTCTAAAACAGCAGAAGATATAATGGTGAGTGACACCTCTTCGTCGGACAATACTTTTTTTTTCATAATATGTATTTACTTAATTCTAAGAATGACACTAAAAGCCTCGTATTTTTTGTTTGGGAATCTCAAGAATTCAATTTGAAAGTGGTCTACAAAGATAGAGTATCAAAAATACTAATTAACCGAATGTTATTTTAATATTGCTTCTTGTAAAATCGGATGTATCTCATTATCAACTAATAGGTTCAACTCGTCATAAAAAAGATGCTGAATTTGAAATTTTGTCTTCTTGAAGGTATCACTTTGGATTATTATTTGAGCCACTTTTTAATCATATTCATATAATCCCCTATATGTGCGAAAGGACAGCAATGTTTATACCTAATGTAGCTCCACCAAGGATTTGGGGTTTCAATCGATAGGTTTCATCGCCCCGACGAAAGCATGAATGGGGCGTTGAAATCAGAAAATCGGAAGTTACAGAAATCGAACAAATGATTCAAATTTGTAACAATAAAACTTAACACTATCTCAAATATGATAACAAAAAAAGATAAAAAAAAATTCTTTCGTTTCCGTAATCTTTGTGATTTCCGTTACCATTTTCACGTCTCATTTGTCCGATTTTGACGCTCCCTAGAGGTTGTATCTCCAGATTTGTAAAAAAATCTCTGGAGTTACAAAAAAATCCCACTGAAAACGTATATCCCGTTGGGGAAACGTTTGTTATAAAAATTGCATTGAGCTACATATTGCCTTTTTGGGTAACTCTTTATTGTCTTAAACCTGATAATTTTCGAAACAGTAGCGCCTTTTCATGTATGTTTATATATGTTAAAGTTCTCGCGCAGCGAACTAGAAGAATTTATTGCGTACTTAAATATATATAAAGCTGTGATCACAAGATTTTTGTTTGCAAAATACTTATTGGATTGTAATGAAAGAAGACGTTGAAGGTTAGTTGCTTTAAAAAGCGCCATAATACCGTTCCAAGATCGTCCTCGGTTTTTGCGATTAAAAATGAAGACACTGATGGGACTAGAACGTTGACGGATGATTGCTCTGTTATTTATTAGGGTAAGCGCCTTTAATTTTTTTAATAATTATTATTTAGTGTGTTAAAGTTCTGCAGATGTTGAATAAAAGAGTTGCTAGGTGGTTAAAACTAATTGCGGCAATTTGTATTGTTTTTATTTTTCTGATTTTGGGTGCGTCTAAAATAATGCGCAAAGTTACAAGAAATGGCGTTTAAAATTATGTATATTTTGCGAACCGTGAAACGAGGCCACGAATTATTATCGCAAGTGTTTGAAAAATCGTTATAATATGTAACTTTTGAAGCCACATAGGTTGTTTTTTTTTTTCATTGAAAACGTTACATATTTATAATTAGCTGCTGAAAATGTTATGATTTTTTAAAAATAATTTAAATTTTGTCATAGAATCCGATGATGAAGAACTGCTTCATTTGGAGAGTAAAAATGGACCACGAATTCGAGGTAAGTTGTATAGCTTTAGGAAAAATTCAATTCCATTGATTAAATAACATTTAATTTTACATTTTTGTGTTTGAGTAAAAATTAAAATAAAATAGTCAACGTTCTTATTGTTCCAGGTCCACTTGTTCTCCTTGAATTCTCATCAGTTCCTTAAGAAGGGCCCGTTGAGCAGCGTCGGTTCTTTCCAGTTCTAATTGATGAGCAAGACGTTGTCTCACGTTTTCACTGCCAATTTCTTCAGCCTTTTCTATTGCTGTGTAAATGGCCGTGCGGGCTTCATCTTCTAATAGACGAAGCTTAAAATAAGAGTAAGTGAAATTTCCTATTACATATAACAGTTTCAATTTGTTTGAAATTTTGGAAGTTGTCAAAGGATATTGATTCGGCAACGTCGCAACAACACTGATTATTTAAGGATTTGCGAGACGTCTTACCGATCTAATATGAAAAAAGATGTCATAATTTGAGGATAAGTGTCCTTATTTGGTGAATTATGCAAATTAGAAAAAGTTATCGCTTATATTAACTGATTACCAATTTAGCTTTCATGTCTGCTTCTCTACCTAACATTATTAGGTCCACTTGGTTTTCGTCAACAATTCCGCTACAGAACCTATTGTAGCGGTATTTCATCAGCCAGTGAGCCAGATATTGTACGGGGTCCCTTGGTTGTCTGATCATGATTTCCGTTAAAGCCATAGTTAGGGGCTTACCGAAAACCCCTTTTAAATAATAAACTTCTTGTGTGGTTTTTGGAATGTCGGAAATTTCTTAAAAAATATTTAAACATTCGATAATTTACTCATTCCATAATTATGTTTTTTTTTACCTTCTTCCGAGCTTATTTGTTCGCTTATTTCCTCGCATATTTCTTCATCTTCGTATTCTTCTCTTTCAATGGTCTCTTTTATTGAAATTGTTGATTTTTCTGATTCAGGTTTAATTTCGTCCTCTTTCGTCAGAACGGCTGACTTTTTTTCCACTGCTGGAAAAAAGAATTGCAAAAAATGTACTGTGATCTTTTTCGTTTTAATTAGTTTGTACCTTCATAAAAACCAAAATCGTCGATGTTTCTGCCTAGTAATATCTCCATTTTGTCCAAATTGAAAATTTTATTCAACCAATACATTTTTCTCTCCGCTTCGTCGAATTCTTTTATGCACGAGTCTAGTGTTTCCTGGAGGGACAGCGTGTGTTTTATCACTTGAACTAATTCTGATAATTCTTGAATTTTTTCATCTTTTTCGTGTATTTGCTCCAAATACTTGTCCCTATATCTCTAATTTTTTATATTTTTAATGAATTAGGTATATTTTTTAAAAAGTTCAATTACATTCTATTTATTAATAAATAAAACTTTCAATTACTTTTCTTAAAATATGCATACTGGTTAAAATTGACTGGTAATTAGTTCTTTTGGTATTTATCTTTTTTGCAAGAGCTTCGATAGCACAGCTTGCCGTCTCGGGTGCTCTCCATGCCCGATTAATTTTTCTTTCTATTATTTTAATTTCTTTTTCGAATTTTATATGTAAGTCTACAACTTGTATAGTTAAAGTTATAACCAATTCCTTAACATCTTCTTCTACAATTTGTGTAGTTTCGTCTTCAGCAGGTTGATCTTCTAAATATTTGTTGATAAACAGTTCTGTCAAGGGATGATTGCCGTCCAAACATTTCGTAAGTTTTTGTTTTCGGCATTTCGATTGGTTTTGTTGTTGTCTACTCTTATGAAATAAAGAACTGTTGTAAGAAATATTCTATTAGAATTTACGTAAAGAAAACTTACCATTTCTGTGACGTTTCGTATATTTCGTATTTTAGCTTTCAAAATGACATAAGCCAGATCCTTTCAAACGTGTTGTGAAAAAAATAACTTTTATATACAGAAATTATAGAGCTAAACTATTTTTACTTTATTTCAAACTTTATTATATGTATCTGGTATATTTCACCATTCTTAATCATTTTGAAACATTGTCGAAACTTTAGGAAGACTAATATTTTTAAACGTTGTGAATAAGTTTAGAAGAAACTAAAACATATTCAAATATTTTAACTAGAACCTAATAAAACGTGGTCGAACCTTCATGGAGAATTTATCAATTGGTGCAACATTTTGTAAAATAATTTCAGCATTTATAAGTTAAAACTTTATTAAAAAATAAAATAAAAAACTAAATCATGTCTCATACAATAGACAATTTAGTTACTCTACAGCAGTGACTGGCCGGCTGGGGGTCCGTTATAGACACCAAGAACATCTCTGGCCTCGTCATATAGCTCCTCCCCCTCTTCCTCAAGCATTGCTGTTTCCATCGCGATTCTACGTAATTCCGCTTCTATTTGATTTTGAATAGCTCTTTCTTCTGCCCTAACTATCGCTTCTAATATACATGCCCTTGCCTCTTCTTCGAACATTTTTGTCTAATAAACAAATATCACATATTTATAGAAGTTTTTGAAAGTTTAGTGATGATTATTTACCAATTTCTCTTTCATTAACCTGTCCCGCTCCAAAATTAATTCCTCGAGTTCTCTCTTTTGAATTATATCATTCTCTTCATTTAAACGGTATTTAAAAAGCCAATTTCCTAGGTAATGTATGGGATCTTTTGGTTGTTTGGCGGTTATTTCAGCTATAGCCAAAACTAATGGTCGTCCCACATTTTGTTTTAAGTAGTGGACGTCTTCAGAAGTTAATCCCGCCAATATAGACTCTACAATCTTTCATTTAAAAATTTTTGGAAAAGAATTTCGGTTTCTTTTACCTCTAGAGCTGTGGCTGCTCTCTGTGGATGCTTTTAGAGACGCGATCGATTCCGTTTTAACGCTAGACTCTATTGGGCAAATGTCTTCGCTCTTTTGATCTTTTTCTTGTTCACTTTGAAATTCCTTTAGCATAGCCTCTAGGTCAATTCCTTCGAACAGTGCAACCGCTTCGGCCAAGGTTAAAATTCGTCCAGATAAAGTTTGGATCCTTCCCGAAGGAGTCAGGCGCAAGCCTCTGAGTTGTAGGAGCGCTATCAAAATTAGAACTTTTAAAATTCAATAAGGATATTTATTAGTTAATTAATACAAGTTTTTGTTTTAGTTAGAGGTCAACATTGTAATGGTAAGGACGGACTCTTAAACAATAATAAAATAATTAATTTGTGATATTTTTTAGGATGTATAATATTTTTACAGTACTTAATTATGGATAATTATGTTTTTAACCATTGACTGAGATAAAATATAAAAGAATATATCACATTATATTAGTTTTTTTTTTATATTTTCGCTTTGCTCTTACCGCGAATTTTTTCTTCAAGTGTCATCTCATCCCATTTTTTTCCCATTAGGAGTTCCGCTTGTAACATCATATCGACGCTCAGTGTTTCATACTCAATTTCCGCCGTTAATTCCCGAAGTAAATCCTTCCTATCCATTTGAATTTGATCCAAGTCTAACGTAACCCCTTCCATATAATCATCTCGTTGTCGTAACAGTACCTAAAGTAGAAGGTATTATGGGTTCGGTGTCCCCCCGGAAGTATGAATAAAAAAATCACTAAACCTTCAAAAAAAACTTTTTTGGGGTTTTAGTTACCTTTTTTTCGTCTTTTTGAGAGTTCATCGCTCGTCTATTATAAAAATGATAGAAAAAACATTAATGGAATTCACCTTTCTTTCTTCTTCAAGTTGCCGAAGTATCGCTTCACGTTCTTTTCGTTGATCTTCGCTTAACTCTGATAGAATAATCCCTTTTTCTTCCAATATACGTTTAGCTATATCGCGAAGTCGTTTATCCAAATCTTCAATAATTTTTAGGCTTTCCCGTATTGATTTTTTCTTTTCACTCATTGTGATTATAAGCCTTTTTAAATTATTTTTCAATTTTTCTATTTCCCTGTAATTACATTAGTGAATTTTTTATCAAACGATGCACGAATAAACGTTCCGTATTATGTTTTAAATTCTCCCAGTTAAAAAAAAAGACGTGACAAAAAAAACTTTAAAGTAATAAGTAATTGTAAGTAATTTTTCATAGCTGGCTAAAATTTTTAAAGAGGGAGACAGATACAGTTACATAAATTTCTGTTATAAAAAGCAATAGTCATAGAAAGGCGTGTTGGAAACATTGTCCTAATTATTTTGGTTGTAATTAGATTTCTCTATCCATGTTATATATAAAATCTAATGTAAGTACAGCGTGCAAGCTGCAGCCACAAACAAATGCAAAGGGCAACGGATACCTTTTCGCTCAGTTCCAGTGATGCGTTTCCCGCTCTCTACTTTTAATATTACCTCTATGATTTTTATTTCACACTTATATGGGAATTCCCGTTCGGTTTATTCTCTATGAAGACGGGGAATTTTTTAAAAATTCTCGGTTGACTTCTCTACTTGCGAATGAAAATAAATTTTCCTTTCAGTGTGGGTAGTTGAGCCACAACAAGAAATGTTTGTAGCGGTTGAATGGCTGAATGTACATTGCATTCAAGGTCGTAGTCATGCCCGCAACGGAAAATGTTCAAATTGTTATTTAAATGTGAAATTTAGTTTAAAGTTGCTTTAAACCTACATAGTTTAAGTGTTACTGAGTGTTACAAATATGAATGAAGAAGCAGAACATGACTTGGCAAATTCTGCCAATGGTTGTGCAGAAAATAGTGATTCTTCAGCAGAGCCTAATAATGACGAATTGAATATAGAAGCAGAAGAAATCGACGAAAATGATAGTGATAATATGAGCGACGAAGACAGTTCGGACGATCTTTCTACAAATGCCGACAATACAATTAATACCGAAAATAAAAACACAATCATAAGCAATAACCTTAGTGTTGTAAGAAAGTTTGTAGAATTATTGAATATCGTGGCCAAAGGGGAATGTCCCTTTCGTTTTTTTGTCAAGTCAGTATTCCTTTCTCCCTTTGAAAATTCTCCTGTTGAAACAAGTGCCTTAAAAGACATTTTTGAAACATGTTTAAGTTTTTGTGTGCAATCAATGGCGCATTGGGAAACCATGACACCTTTTAATCAGTTAAATAGGAAAACAATTATCGCCTTTGCAGAATGCATGAGAGATAAAGTGCTCAGTGCAATAAAGAGAGAAGTAAGGAAGTCATTTTTCTTTTCATGGCATGTTAATGATGTTGTAAAGTTAGATGGGGACTCCTTTTATTATCCTATTGCAATACGTTTTGTAAATGGACAGGGAAAAACTAGAGAGCATTTGATTGGTCTGTTTCATACACGTTTATACAAAACTCCTGCTGATCTCGGTAAATTACTGTTTGGTTTGTTTAACCAGTTAAACATGAAAGAGAAAGCAATTGCACAATGTTATGATGGGGCTCTTTTAGATGTTCCAGAAATTAATGAGCTTAAAGACATTGTACAAGCAACACTTCCAAATGCCATTCTGGCTCATTCTGCTTCTTTCAATTTAAATTTGTTGGCACAAAAAGCTTATGATAATTACACTTTTATGTTCTTTGCGATGCTTAAAGAGCTTTCCCAGTATTTTCATGAAAATCCAGAGAGCCAAAAAACCCTTACTCAAATTTTGGGCAAAGTTATGCCCACATGTTCTAAGGATGACTGGAAGCCATCTTCTGAAGTACTTGGAATGATTATAACAGAGAGAGAAAAAATTGTTCAAACACTTGCCAAGATTATTGAAGAGGAGAGCATCAATTTTCAAGTATGCCTTCTCAAACATAACTTGGAAGATTTTACTTATGTATTTTTACTATACGTTTTTAACGACATCTTTTTGAAAATGGAGAAGGTGGAGGAGAAACTCCAAGAAAACCCTTTTGACATAGAAAACTGCATAAAGGAAATTTCCTTGTGCATAACTGATCTTGTAGCAATGAGGGCAGATGAAATTATTAATCGTTATGTAAATTTAGCCAAAGAACAAAGCACTGATGACTGTGGGGGCGATTGCAATAAAAGAAGAAAGATTGAGGACTCAGAGTCTAAACCAACACACGTAATTGTTTATGAAACTCTCCTGGAATCTGTTGTGTCTCATTTGGAGATCAGACTGGAGAGCTATAGAAATATTGAATTTCTAGATTTGATCAATTTTAAAAAAACGCCTAAGACTAAAGCATTTAATTGTTTATCGAATACCTACGGCAAATTTTTCGATCTCGATAAATTGAAAGAAGAATTGTCGATGATTTATTTCAAAGAGATATTTCATGATTTAAGTTATACCAGTCTTTTGGACCTCATTGTGGAAAACGAATGGCATAAATCTTTGCCTCAAACTTATAAATTGCTTTGCCTTATTGGATCATTGCCTTCTGTTAATATTCCTGAGTTAAACACTCTGGAAAGGATTAAGGATTATGTAGAAAGTACAAAATTTCAAGAGCATTTTGACGCTTTGCCGCTTTTAGAAGTCGAGAGGAAGACGCTGAAGCAACTTCAGAAAGTATCGACGTGGACTGACGACATAATCCAAAGTTACGCGGAGAGGCCAGATTGCTGCGTTGATTTACTTTACGATGACTAAGAATCGTTAATTGAAAAAGAAATTGTAATAATCCGTTTTTTGTACTTGCTGTTATTGTTATTTCTTTTCTAGTTTTAGTAATACCGTATAGTTTCCTAAGAGTTTAGAAAAAGTTTCCTTTTTTATAATCACATTCCTATTCCTTGTTCCTAAGAAAATATTTATTTTGTTAACGTTACATGAATTTGAAGTTTTTTAAATAAATAAATAATTTTTTGTATTTAAATTTGAACATTATGGACTGAATTATACTTTTATAAAATTACTAGTGCAATCAAGCGAATTTATAAGATCCTACCGGGGTTTTGAGGCGTGCCCGGCACCCGGGCGCTGGTTCGATTTTCCCGCGCAACCCTTGAATGTCTAGCGCGCACTCGTTGGGCATTTCCCGAATCTCGCGTCATATAGCCCGTTTTATAAATTGCTGCAACGAACCATGTACGCTTGTTAAATAAGTTGCAGTTTTTATTAGGAATTTGAAGATTATTTTTGGTAAGTATTAGCTGCAATATGGCCTCTTTTTGAATTTTTCGCGTTCGTTATAAAGCTGCGGTTATTTTTTTACCTTTCTATTTGCTGTATAGATTTGACTTCTTTGTCATAGTCTACTTTTTGACTATTAATTGCTTTGTGTTCTCTATCGATCGCTTCAACAACTTTGTTATATTGCGCTTCAATTTCATTTTGCCGTTGAGTTAAATCCTCCAATTCGTCGGCACCAAGTTCTGCCTTTTTATTTTCTAACTCTGAGAGAGCTTTTTCCTTTATTTTTTGAAGATCTTTTACTATAAGATCTACTTCTTGAACTTTTAAACTAAGAGCGCTAATGATAGAATATTGCTTTTCTAATCGCGCGCCTGAAAACATTTTCGCATAAAGCTTTTGCTACAGTGAAATATTCGTTTCAATATAAATATTTAAATTAAACTGTCAAAAGACACTGTTAAACTTTATTAATAAATTAGGTCACTCGGATATTTTTGGGTATTTCTATATTTTCAAAATTTAATAAACTTAAAATTATCAATCGATACTATAGCCACAAGAAAATTAAACTGTTATATAAACACTATTTCTATGTTTCTAACTTTATAACCTCTTTTTCTGACAACTCTCTAACCTTAATATAGTAAATTGTTTTTCAAATAAATATACGTTTAACTCCGTGCAAAAATATTTACATACGATGCCTAAGGATAATAGGTAATACTATAAGTAATTAATAGCAATTTTCATATTATTAACAGCAATTGTTTTTGTAGGGAACAAAGAGTGAGTCGGGGCAGATCAAGTTCTTCACACACTAAAAAATTCCGTAGCAGGGATCATTCTCGTACAAAAAAGAAATCAGAAAGGAAAAAGTCGCACTCACCATTGCGCAAACAAAAATATAGAAGAAATTCCAGCTCAAGTTCTGATAGTTCTTCTAGTTCTTTTGACAAAAAACCTTCTACTTCATCTAAAAAGCGTGATTGTGATAGTGATTCAAGTACAAGCTCAGAAAATTCTTCTTCATCTGCTAGTTCAGATAAATCATTAAAACTTCTTGAAAAACTTAAAGCTGAAAGATTAAAATCATTAGAAGAACGTCGAAAACAAAAAGAATTGCTAAAGCTCAAAGAAACACCAGAAGAGAAAAGGTACAGTGAATTTATATTTTTCGTTTTACTAAACTATTATATTTTTTGTTTTATTTTTGATAGATTAAGAAGATTATTAAAAAAGGAAGCTAAAGAAAGAAGAAGGAAAGAACGTATGGGTTGGGATAATGAATATTTGCACTACACTAATGCAGACAATCCTTTTGGTGATGCAAATTTGTTAAGTACTTTTGTGTGGTCTAAAAAGTTGTCCAAGGAAGGTTTGAAGGGGGTCAGTCATGAAGAATTAGAAGCCATAAATAGACAAAAACAAGAGGAAAATAAAAGGGAACTTGAGAAAGTAAGTTGTTTTTTTTTTTTTTTAAACTGTACATTGAACTAATAAAATAAAAATAAAAAACACTTGCCCATACTCCCGACTTTATTAATAGTAAATCTATTTGTTTTTCATGATTAACTAATGGTAATTTTAAATTAAATTTATTTACACAGTTTGGATATGACTGTTTTTAATCAGCATATGGAAAAATATTGTTTATTGTTAACGTTAAATCTAAGAAATTTGATAATTCATTCATCTTATACTCAAAAGTAAATTTAATGTTATCATAAGAGGAATTTAGGAAACTCAAAAAACATTTTAATTTCCTGTTTGAACCTGTCCATATATGAAAAATATCATCTTCGTACCTCGTCCAAATAAATACGTAATTACGTAATAAATTATTAAATAAAAGCAGTAAAAAGATTACAAAAAATAGCTTAACGAGAACGAATCGAGGCTGTCGTCGGGGCAACTCTTAGCTAAATAATAAATACACCGTTGTATCACTAGTGTTTAATATTCAAATTTTCAAATAGGTTAAAAAAAGGAGACTGGAAAGAGAATTGGAAAAACAAAGAAGGGAAGAAGAGATGCAAATGCTGCAAAGAAGTAAAGAGGCAGCCCAGTTTGAAGAGTGGCAGAGGCAGGAGGACAAATTTCATTTGGAACAGGCTAGACTGAGATCTCACATCAGAATTCAGGATGGCAGAGGTTAGTGTTAATTAAACTGTCACAAGTCCCAAGAAATTATGCCATAACTGGCTAAATTACATTGTAGTACTTATAGTTCGTTAAAAAGTTTATTAATAATTTATACTTTGTTTTAAAGCCAAACCAATTGATCTATTAGCAAAGTATATTAGTGCCGAAGAGGAGGTAGACGCGGTGGAGATGCACGAACCTTACACCTATTTGAACGGTTTACAAATGAACGATTTGGAAGATTTAATAGAAGACATAAAAGTTTATAAAGAAATGGAACACGAAAAGAATATGGACTACTGGAATGATATAATGGTAATAGTTGAGGACGAATTACAGAAGCTTAGGAAACTTGAACAAGACGATTTTAGTATGGGTTTGAATAGAAGAGAAGGTATACATCAAGCTGTAGCGAAAGATGTCACAGAAGTCTTTAAAGGAAAAACTTCGGCACAACTGCAAGCGTTACAAAAACAAATTGAGAAGAAGATAAGTGGTAAAACTGACGGTATAGACGTCGGCTATTGGGAATCTTTACTTTCTCAATTAAAAGGTGCCATTCTTACTATATTGATTGAGATTAGTGATTATTATAATTGTTTTTTCAGCGCATATGGCTAGAGCCCGATTAAGAGATCGTCATCAAGAAAATTTAAAGAGAAAATTGGAAATGCTAAAGGCTGAACAAGCTGTTACTGTAATTAGTACAGAAGTGACTTGTACTTCCTTTGAACGAGCAGGATCACGTGAGACGGATTCTCGAGAAGTAAAACCAGAACCTGGACCAAGCGATGATAACTCTCGAGGGTCGGCAGAACACGATGGTGACGGAAAGGATATGTACGTAATTTTCTTAATAATAGGTCCTTGATATAAATGTAATAATTAAAAATCTTATCATTTTTAGGAGATCTGAAGATCATGCACAAACGCTTCTTGATGAATGTTTTGCTACTTATGAATCGGGTGGTTACAGTCCCAAGTTACTTACTGCTGACGAATTGGAACCGGGGACTATCGTAGTCGTGGAAGATGACGATTGGAAACGGTTAGAATTTGCCAGGACTCAGGTCGTTAATTCTGGAAAGAAAGTCGAAGTAATTTTAAACTTCATTTATTTAATAATTCCGACTTTTAAAATGCGGCTTTTTTTTTGTAGAATGTTCTTACTAAAGAAGAATTATTGCTCCAAAAAGAGGCAAGAAAGGGTATGGGCGACGATGAAGCGCAGTTTTCTGTTGAAGCAGCGTTGGATAATCAAATCTACTTATGGTCTGATAAATACAGGCCTCGAAAGCCAAGATATTTCAATAGGGTACATACTGGTTTTGAATGGAATAAATACAACCAAACGCATTATGATATGGATAATCCGCCTCCAAAAATCGTTCAGGGCTACAAGTTCAATATTTTTTATCCCGATTTGATCGATAAAAACAGTACTCCAGAATACTTTCTTGTAAGTATGCACTGAAATAATATTTTTGTAATGTTGTTTTCCAGTAAAATTTCTAATAATTTTTGATTTATTGATTTTGTAGACTTCATGCCCGGATAACAGGGAGTTTGCTATTTTACGTTTTCGTGCTGGACCACCTTATGAAGATATCGCATTCAAAATTGTCAACAGAGAGTGGGAATATTCGTATAAAAGAGGATTTAGATGTCAATTTCATAATAATATATTCCAACTGTGGTTCCATTTCAAACGGTATAGGTATAGAAGATAAAAATTGCGACTTTATGTATATAATTATTGTACATTACATGTAATTATAGACCTCATTTTTTGCATTTGTCTTAATTTATTGTAGAAGAGAAATGTATTATTCAAAATGATATAGTTTTGTGTATTTGTTTTCCAGCTTTTGTATTTTAAAATTTTCATGTAAAATTAATTATTGACAAGTTGTATTAGATTTAAGTGCCTCATTTACTGGATTGTGTTTTGTAATTTCTATAGTATTTTCAATAAATACATTTATAAGAACTATTAGGAATTTTATTTGCCTTTAATATAAGAATCAATTTATTTCGATACCATTAACAACATCGTAAGATCCTATTACGTATGTTCTCCTGATACAAAATACCAAAATTTTGAATTATTCAAATTTCCAATTATTTCCTGACTGACCCTCGTATATGCCTTCTGTTGCTTAAAATTTTAAAAATTCAGGATTTTCTATTAGGGGAGCATAAGTAGCAGGAGGTATTATCTTCTGGGTTCACACTTTTAGCATGGTCTCAGCTTTGGATTATAGTTTACATTCGCTTTACGAAAAAATTTGAAAATTTCAAAATAACATTTAATATGAATTTATATTTAAAAATTTAAGATTATATCTGTTATTAATAACACACCGTTTATATTATATAAAAAGAAGTTTATTCAACAATTTTCTTCTACATAATATCTTAAAGTCCACATAAAACATTGCAAATTAATAAATAATTACAATAAGGATGGACATTTACGTAATAATTAACATAAGAGCAACATTTTTATCAAAAAGACCATATCAACATTTTTATACATATTTTAAACCATTTACAACAAAATTATTGTACTAACTATCACATTAATAATATGTATAATTAAAAATAATTTTGTTATGGATCAGTTAAAAATTCATAAACTGATGTACTAATATGAACATAAAAAGGGCCTTAACCCTGTGTTAATAAATTAATTAATAAATAAAAGGTAAATTAAGTTCACAAAATATAATGGAAGGAATTACAATGAAATGCCAAAAAAAAAAAAAGGTTTTCAATTTTCTTATGATGTCTTGATACCTGAAGGCGATTAGACCATTAACGAAACTATCGGGAAATAGTAATAGTATTAATTGGTGGAAAAGAAACGGACAGATTTCGACTTAGCATGTTGGGAAGAAGGTTTTTCCTGCTTGTTCCAGATTTTTAACTCTGGAGTCTCCTTAGTCTTCTCTATCGTGAATCTGAAAGAGAAATAAATTAACAATAGATTAGTTACTTAGGGGGGTCACTTTTAGAGGGCAAATCAGGAAAATAAAACAAAAAAAGTTTTGCAAAACATATTAAACGTAAGGGTTTGTTGTGAGGGTTAGACATATATTTTTTTTATAATTTTTATGAAGTTTTTTTTTAAGAAAATATTAAGAAATTTCTCTGCACAATTCATACATATTTTTTTTAGTTGTTAGAAACAAATTTGTGTCATATAATAAGTACATTCATCGTACGGAACCCTCTTGTCAATTAATTTCTTTTTTCGGTTTATATCATGTTTCCAAAGTATGGCGTGTATTCTCACCTTAATTAACTGTATAATGTTCCCAAGTGAAGAAGTGAACAGCAAGGGAAGTCCAGGAAGAACTAAATCGCATCGATGAAAACCATTCTTGAATTATGCCATTAATTCTAAAGGGGTGGTTTTTGACGTTTATCATAAACCAGCATCAAAAACTTTATTAACTATTAAGATTTGAGATGATGATAATTTCATAATTGGTCAGCTAAAACAAAAAGAACAATAAAGTGCACCTTCCATAAGGGCTGATACTGATACTATTGTCATGGAATATTATAAATTATTAAAATTGAAATTAGTTTTTATATAAAATTGTAAATAATTTTGGATACAACTTATAAAAATTATAATTACAATTTTAATTAGTTGCTAAAAAAGTTTATGGTTTTTAATTAAATACATTGCCAATTCTATGTACCTACTCGTATAGTCCCACTATTAGAGCTAGTGTTTGACCCCTTCTATTTCGTTAAATCGAATTGGTTAATAAGAAATAATCATGGCATGGCACTGCGCGCAAGTCGTGCTTAGTTCTTTATCATGTAGACAAATTATCATTCTTTCCTCTTCGTTGTTCGCAATTACTACGATGAGTTTACAATGTGTTTGTTTATTTTTATTGCTGTTTATACAACATAGGGATTGTTATTATGGTTTTCCTTATTCACCACAAATTGGACCACACATTCACTCTACTCTTGGAGAAATTTGGCCAAAACCTCAGAAGCAAACCACCTCTAATAATTTTTTCCTCGTAGATAACAAAAATTTTAAATTCCATGTAAGTTTTAATTAAAATGGATTTTCTGTTTATTGTATTATTTGTATTACTATCAAGAAGGGTCTAAAAATACCTACAAATACAATTTTGATGAAAAGAACGATGCAATTAATTTTGTATTATTAAAATAATTTTGAGATAGCGAACTTTGTAAATAAGTAAAATAAATACTTTAGGTCAGTTGCTTTTACAGTTTTATCTATGTAAATATTTGTATTAAATATTACAAAATATTTTATCGTTTAGATATTTATTTATATTTTTGTTGCTACTTTTTCATTCGGTAATTTATTTCTTTTCACCAATTTCCAATTTTTTACTGGATTGCACAAAATCATTTTATTTGTAGATACATAATATTACGTATTTATAATAGTAAATAATTAATAATTGCAGAAAACAGGTCGAAGTTAATTAAAAAAAAATAAATAATTAAAAACGTTGGTAAATTAAATGAGCGTTAAGATTTGTTAATGAAATTATGATAATGTTTATTCAATTAAAAAACAAAAAAAACAGTGAAGTTCAAATACCTTTTTATAGTGACTTCTTTTAAGTTTGTCTTGATAATATAAAGAAACATTTATTCAATTTCCTCACATTTACAAACCTAATCTGGGAAATTATTATTCAACGCAGCAGGAAATTGCAATATTCAGCTTTGCTTTATATCTATTACGTTTTCCTGTGTTGGCGATTTTAAACCAAATAAGAAAGCAAACTAAAAATTTTTATCCTTATTTTTTAATGAACATTTTAAGCCATTTTAATTTTTAAATTCCAAAGGTTTTACGAGAAGATTGTGACCTTATTCAAGATGCCTTAAAAAGGTACTATAAAATAGTTTTGCATACAGGAAAGCTGAAAAGAACGTTAAAAGACGTAGAAAGTTCAACGAATAACCAAAACTTTATGGGAATAATAAGTGGGCTCGATATTATTCTTAAAAATAAATGCGAAGATTTACCGTCTATTAATATGGACGAAAATTGTAAGTAAATGTAAAATAAATATTAAGAAAATTGAAGACAAAATATATTTATCCCTTCAGTAAATATTATTAGAGCTCATTAGAAAAATAAATATTGGTAATTGGAATGAATTCCTTAAAAAAGTTCTGTTTTATCCAAACTCAAAGAATATTTAACTTTTAAGGGTAGAAAATTATATCTCGTTTATTAAGTATTTTTTTAAGTTTGTATATGTAGGCAAGATTTTGAAGTCGGTTTTTATTTTTTTTTTAATTATTTACTCTTTGATTATTAAAAATTCGTAGTATCATGAATTATAAGATAATTTAGAAACTTTGATAGTAGAATAGTATTTAATTTAAATGTAAAATATATAATTATATATTAGAGTAAAACTACAAAGAATTTACAAAATTCTAATACGAGACTGTTTCTTAGAATTCTTTGAACTAATATTCGTTTACTCCAATTTTTTAAAGATGAGTTATCAATTAGTGGCAGCAAAAGTAATAGTTTGGCACTTTTAACTTCCTCATCAGTATGGGGAATCCTACGAGGTTTGGAATCATTTTCGCAACTTCTGTACGCTGCAGTTGAAGGAAATATGGCAAGTTTAATTAATGATTGAATGCATTGCAGTAAAGTCACGTCATTATCAATTTTTTAATTATTCTTAAGATAAAACCAAAAATATTATAAATTAACTAAAAAGAGACTCACTTTAATTATCTACAAAACTTCCAAAAGTGCTAGTGGTGTTTAAGATCAATCTTTTTGGGTTAATTTATAATTTTGCTATATTTTCCATTTTCCACTTTTAAAGTGATTAAAAGATCAGTTATTTTACCGAGATAAATTTTGAAAACAATATTTTAGATATTCATAAACGAAACTTTTATCGAAGACTTTCCCCGATATAAACACAGAGGGTTGCTTATAGATACTTCTAGGCATTACCTTCCCTTAAAAACAATTAAACAAATACTTGAAGGCATGGAATACAACAAATTAAATGTGCTTCACTGGCATATTACAGACGATGAAAGTTTTCCATTTCAAAGTCGAAAATTTCCAGAGTTAAGGTATGCAATTATATATTAGTAAATATTTTCAAAATTAATTAACTGCAATATTAATATTTTAGCGATAAAGGTGCTTATCATCCGGAAATGTTTATATATACTCACAGCGATGTTCTAAGAATAATAAAATACGCAACTCAAAGAGGTATAAGGGTTTTGCCAGAATTTGATACTCCAGGTAATTTTTTGATTATTTTTCTTTTAATAATAGCACAAAAAAAAGCAAAAAATCTAATACAACGTTTCGATATTTAGGTGATATTTTCAGTTAGTCTCCAACGGAAGTCTAAAGTCTTTGTCTACTTTTGTACGAATTAAAATTATAAATCATTTTATAGGTTTTTCTAAAATTATTAGTGACACAGAGTTCAGAAAAACATGTAGTTAGGTGCCTCCATGAGGGTAGTTTTACGAGTCATGGGCTCTTTTCCAAAAAAATTAAATCATCTTTGTCAATACGACACCCCATAGACAATTATAAACGTTAGACATAAACCGGAGACTATACTTATAAAAGTTTCAGTTTTTAAAATTAGTTTGTTATCAGGATTTTTATGTTTATGGGATTCATCCAGAATTGGTCCTTCTTTTTCGCTGACTCCTCAAAAAAAAATTACTGGATATTTTGGGTATTTTGGTTGCCATTTTTAGGGAACACAGACAGAACATAGGGATACTTTTGCCTTACAATTCTTCCCCTCTTTACGTTCCCTGAGGATGTCAGCCAAATTAGCGAGATATCGTACAGAAATCCTTATTAGAGGAATCACCGAATTGATCCTGGACCATAGTTCTCAAACTTAGATAACGAATTCATTTTTAACCCCAACCGAGAAATTCCTATAACCGTTTTAACTGATAATAAAAACAAATCTAGCCATAAATAAGATAGCATATTAAGTACCTGGCAACAAGAATACGTTTTCCCTAATTATAGTAATTAATAAAGAAAATTTGTGTTGTTTACTTACATTGTAAAAGTGGCAATAACACAAAATGTTGAAATCACAATACTCGTTTTCAAACATAAAAAAATTCTTTTGTTTAATTACAATACTCAATTTATGTCTAAACCGAAAAATGTACAATACCTACGTTTCCAACACAATACAATATCTTCGACCTTCGTTTCTATCATTTACGATTAGTTGAAAAATGTGGTCGTAATTTAACGGAGAGGGAAATGTTGATATCACGACTAAAGGATATTTATTAAACGACCAATTTGGTTTTCCCAATGTTTTGAGCAGGTTTAAGAATTTTTTTTTTATAAAAAAAAATACACAAAAAATAAGTATTTACATTAATAGAGTTTATATCGTATTCGTCGTGAAACATTTTGAAAAATAAATTAAATTTGAGTAACAAAAAACTCAAAAAACTACCCAAATTTTTGAATAAAATATTAGTACTTGTTAATACCCAAATGGAAAATGTAATCTATTCCAAGATTTTAGGTCATACAAGGTCTTGGGGGGAAGGAAGACCGGAATTACTAACTGCGTGCGGTAATTCCCGGGATAACTTTATTAACTATGGACCCATAAACCCAACAAACAGTTTTGTTTACTCATTTATGGAGGAATTTTTTTCAGAGGTCAAAGAATTATTTCCTGAACAATATTTACATTTAGGTGGTGATGAAGTTCCTTTCGATTGCTGGTAGGAGTAAAAAAAAATGAGAACTTCAGTGTCTTATTTTTTGTCTTCTGTCTTTGAGAGGGTTGAAAATTGTGTGGATGAGAACTATATTGCTGTGAAAATTGGAGCTGGATCACGTGGCTAACTCATTAAAAGTAAATTTTTAATATGCCAGCCACATGATCCAGCCCTAATTTTCACATACTTTTAAACCCTCTTAAAGACAAAAGAGAGTATACTAAAGCCTATGATTATCTGACTGTTAAATGTTTTAGGAAATCCAATAAAGATATTAACAGTTTTATGATAAAAATGAATATAACAGGCGATTATGCAGCTTTAGAGGGATATTATATCGAACGATTAATATATATAGCTGATAGATTAAAAGCCAACCCTGTAGTATGGCAAGAAGTATTTGATAATGGCGTTAAATTACCGACTTCTGCAGTTGTTCATGTTTGGAAGGATCAATGGAAAAAAACAGTGCAACTTGTATTTATTATCTATTTCTGCCCCATGGCATTTGTTTTTTTAATTCTATTAAATATAATTTTAGGCAACAAATAGAAGTTACCCTGTACTTTTATCGAGTTGTTGGTATTTAGATCATCTCTCGAGCGGTGGAGATTGGATCAATTTTTACAAATGTGAACCGAGCAATTTCTCTGGAACGTCACTTCAGAAGAAGTTGGTCATTGGGGGAGAAGCGTGTATGTGGGGAGAAGTTGTTAATAGATTCAATATACTGCCACGAGTTTTTCCCCGAGTTAGCGCAGTAGCGGAAGTGTTATGGTCCACGTTACAGTCAAGAGATTCTAAACAAATTCACTTAGTTGCTGAGCGATTAGAAGAACATACTTGCCGAATGAACAAAAGGGGAATCCCCGCACAACCACCGAACGGCGCAGGATTTTGCGTTTAATATTTTTTGCTTTGCACACTAGAAAATTAATTTTATAGATCCTTTTGTAATAGATAATAATAAATATAATATCTAAATTGTTTATTACATATAATTATTTAATTAATTTGTTAAGGGAGCGGAAGTGAACTCTCGGGATCAATATACATGAACGCAGCTGTTATGTAGTTTGTTTTTGTTACCTAACCACGATTTTGAGGTTATAAATTAATATACAATACGTAAAATAATTAGAAATTGTTTAAAAATGGCACATTTAAAAGTACTGCCACAATTTTTAACCAATGTTAATAGATGGTAATGGCTTTTTTCTTTATACGGGACCTTGTTGTTAGATTAATTTGAAATATTTAAGGTGCTGCGCTAGTTTTTCGACAGGAACTTTCAGACAAATAAATTTCGATCCAACTGATATTAAAACAGCTTTAGCTACGCCTGAAGAAATTGCTCATAAAAAGCAGCTTAAAAACATGGTTTGCGTGGAAGGGCCAGTACGTATTATTTGAAATTAGTGTAATGTATTAATATAAGAGCTTTTAAGGTTAATCTAAGCCCCGTTTCTGGAGTGCCCGAAGAAATAATTAAGGAGCGTCGCGTGAGGATCTTTGAACCACCTAAAAATTCTATGCAGAGTGGAACTGACAATATTGGCATTTGGAGAATAGAATTTGACACCCGAGAACGGTGGGAAAATCCCTTGATGGGGTGGTGTTCTAGGTAAAATGTTACTTTGTTTTGTAACCCTGAAGATTAGACTACGATATGTTTTTTAGTGGAGATCCTCATTCTAATTTGCATGTTCAGTTCGCTACAAAAGAAGAAGCGATTGACTATTGTACGAAAAATGGATATAAATTTTATGTCGAAAAGTCACACCTTGAGAAAAAATTTAAACCGAAATCATATGCTGCTAACTTTTCATGGAATAAACATACAAGAGTATCAACAAAGTAATTAACTGAAATGTGTAATTCTTAAAAAAATAATATTCTTATTAGAAATAAATATATTCTGTAAATAATTAATAATTGAATTTTTATTTATAAAAAAATAAATAGATAGAACAGTTTAAAATAGACACTGGAGTGTCCGTTCAGAAATGAAATAAAATTTAGCCAGTGCATCCGGAGGTTAAAATTTTACCTACCTCGATGAGGTAATATTAGTAAAATGGGTTGTTTTTTATTGAATAGGGCAATTACTTTTGAAATATCCGCCAAATGAATATATAAAATGTAAACAAAACTTCGTTATGTCACGTGAGCATTTGACGTAATGCTGACGTTGCTAGTCTCAAATAGGCGGAGCCTGTTGGTTTGAAAATGGACATCCTCTTGTTTTTTTTATTTTTGTAGTTCGAAAGGGTGTAATAATTCGGTTCGTCACCCTAACACGATGGGCAATTGTTTTTTTTATATATCTGCTAAGTATGAAGCGATTTCCTTGTTAAATAAATTAACAAATCAAGTGGCGGGAAATTGAACCGGAAACACCGGACATTTGATATCGGCGCCCTCGATCAGGAGAAGCGCTAATTAACTCCATCCTCGTCCTTCCACACCATTTTCGTTCCACGATCTAACAGGTGAAGATGTTGTAATTTGGCGTCCATATTGTGCAATTGTACAATATAGTTTGGAGGTAATTAGCATTTATTTCTAATTCGATCTTGATTTGATTGCACTTAATATGTTCCTAATTAGCAATTGATAGGGTTTCAAATATTTTTTATTCGATTTATTAGGCATAAAGTGGTTATTTTTAGGTGGCGTCGGTTTTCGTGTTGTCGTGTGTCGTCTTTTTCGTGTATGTAGAATAATTTTTAATGCATCTTAACGTAATTGAGGTTGATAATTAGGGTTTTGTTAATATTTTTGGATTTTGAATGTAGGTTTTATCGATCGTTATAGATTTTTCTTCATGGCTTGGGTGCGCCATTGTAGGGGTGGGGAGTGGTACTTAATTATAATTTATTATTATTTATTTATTATTATAATTAAGTACATAAGTTTGCATTAATATTTTTCGAAAATATTGCAGGTAATGGTTTTGAAAATTCGAATTTCTACATGAATTTTTATTTTCAATTTGGTCTTGGTTTGGATACGTTTTATTCTAATTAAAAATTCAATGGTCCAAATGTACCTACCTATAAGGAATTTGCCGGAAATAGTTATGGAATCAATCAAGGGATGTTGGATAAAGATGGGAAATGGAAATTGTTACTTTAGGATTAGGGCTAGTTCCTGTAGGACGCGGAGTAAGTGGATGATAATTATTATTGTCTTTTTTATTATTTTGTGCGTCTTTAATTATTTGTAGGAATTAATTATTGATTCTCTTCGTTATTATTTTCAGGTGTTAGTGGCGTCGTGTCGGGTCGCGTTTGTGTTCGGTTTACGGTTATTTTAATACTTTTGTGCGATATCTTTTTATTTTGCTTCATTTGGTTAGGAAATAAGTAATAAGTAATATTGCGCTCACGTTTTGTAATTCGATTAGGTATAGGGAAAAATATAATCTTTGCAAACAATTCCATTCACTAATAGTTTAAATTTTATTTGCAAGTAACTTTTTAATTATTTTGGTAAATTAAAATCATTAAATAAACTTTTCAGTCTACCTCTTGTAGAGTGAAATAGTTTTTGAAGTTGATTAAATTTCTTTAACGTAATTTTTACTTCAAAATAAATTTAACTTATTATTTAACTTTCGACTGCGTAGATATGTTTGAGTCTACTTCTTTAAATTTTATTGTAAATTTGTTTAAGGTAACTTTTTAATTTTTTTTGGTAAATTATAATCATTAAATAAACTATTCGGTCTGCCTCTTGTAGAGTGAAATAGTTTTTTGAGTTGGTTAAAATTTTTTAACGTAATTTTTACTTCAAAATAATTTTAACTTTTAATTATTTAACTTTGAAATGCCTATATTTCAGTCTACCTCTTGTAGGGTGAAATAATAGGTTCTTTCATTATTATATAAAAAAATTTCCACAGTAACATGGACCAGAAAAAAAAGAAGTCAATTTGGGGTGTATGTTTTTTATTTTAATCGTTGGTCAAATTTGATTCACGATTAAAATAAAAAAATATTCATCCAAAATTAGCTTCATTTTCTTTCTGTTTTTTTCATTAATTCGCAAATATTTTATTGTTAAATTCGCACAAAAGTTCGTTCGTCGATTTTTTCGTTATTTTCAGGTCGCGTTCGGTCTTTTTCGGTTCGGTTTCGGGATTTGTGTGTGGTTTCGGGAGTTCGTACAGTATCGCGCGAAAGTGCGGGAGTGGTGACAAGATGTAAATTGTCACGCCATACGAGTAATTAGTGTTTTCCGATTCGATTTTTTATTGCTGTCGTTCGATCGCCGCCTAGATCTTCTTCACCGTAGACTGAGGTAGGACTTTTCTATTTTTGTCCCCTATTTTATTGGTGGTAGCAAAGTTGCTGCCCACTTTTATGTATATTCCAGGAAGTACCTAGAAGCCCTTGTTGACAATACTTTAAAAGTTTCAGTCTGCCTCTTGTAGGCTTAAACAAATATGTATTGGGGTAATAATGAGGGTTATTAAATTTTATCTGATTTTTTTTGGAATTTAATCATCCAATAATTGTATACAAGGGGGTCAATATTTAGTGCCCTATTAGACGTTTATGGAAAACTAACCGGAGGAAAATTTTGAAAAACGTCGTGTGGTACTTAAAGTAAGTTTGATAAGCAATTTGTACCCTTAGGATAAACAGTTTTTGAGATACATAATTAAATTTATCAAAAAAAAATTACTATCGCAATCCAAACAAAAAAAAACATAACTTCCCAAAAAATGACTTAAAGTACTGAAATTTTTACCGGTTGTAGAAGAGATTCAATAATAACGTTCTGCCAAAACTAAGCTTCATAAGTTGTATAGGTCGTTCATAAAAGAATCCATTAAAGTTTTCAAACTTCGGATTTTTTTATGAACGCTCTGTATAATTTATAAAGCTTAGTTTTGGCAGTACGTTATTATTGATTCTCTACTACAACCGGTAAAAATTTCAGTACTCTATGTCACTTTTTGGGAAAGTAATGATTTTTTTATTCTTTGGATTCCGGTCGTGATTTTTTTTTAATAAATTGAATTATCTCAAAAAATTGTTCATCCTAAAATAACGTTTTATTCGAATTTGTCGTGAAAAACATAGCATTCCATTTAAAATAACAAAGTTAGTATCAATTTCCGGTATAACCGGAAGTGCTACAAAATCGAAAATATTTTAAAAATATATACCAAGTGTACCTACAACACAATTTTTTTTTAAGTTTTCCCCCCGTTAGTTTTTCATAAGCGTCTAATGGGTCACTGAATTTGGGTCACCCTGTATATTTTTTTTCAAAAATTAATTTCTGATTCTTTTGATCATTAACTTTTTTAATAATTGAATTAAACTAAATTTCAAAGTCACTTTTTATAAATTCATAATTTTGAGTACTTAATTTTTATATACTTTTCAAATTTTAATTCGTTAACATCATTTTTAATAGTTTCAAAATTCATTTAGGGTTAGTTTAATAAGTTAATAATTATTTCCTTTCAGAACGCGTTCGGTTCGGTCTTTTTTTTTTTTGTTTCGGGAGTGCGTACAGTATCGCGCGAAAGTGCGGGAGTGGTGACAAGATGGAAATTGTCACGCCATACGAGTAATTAGTGTTTTCCGATCCGATTTTCGTCGTCCAGAACTTCTTCATCATAGACGAAGGTAGTATTTTTCTATTTCCCCCCTTTTTTTTTGTATTTAGTTTTTACAGTGAATTGTGCAGTGTAGTGCAACGTCAGCGCCTATCCAAAGATGGATATAATAGATATTTTTAAGTATTTCCAAGCACCTCTTCTGTTCCTATGTATCTTCATCTTCAATACAAATATGCAAAAATGATATCTATTGTCTTAACTTTGTGGTTTAAAGTTGCACTGGAAAATGTATTTTTTGGGTTTTAACGGCCAGAGTATTACGTCCTTTTATCTATGGAATTTTGGGGTAACTAGTCTGGGAAAGGGGCAAAGAACCACGTGCACAATCAGTGGAAATCTCGATATTGGTCGAATTGCTCCAAATTTTGGGATTTTCTAACTTAATTTTCCTTGATTGAAACTTCTTTTGTGCCCGAATCAATAGAAAGACATGAGAAAACATTATGGAATATGGAAGTCTATAGTAATATTCATGTTTACTCTTGAAATGTATCAAATCCGAAAGAGTTTATCCTGATAACTAATTGGACAAAACATTTTGAACTTGTAGAGTATTTTCTGGTAGTCCCAGTTCTGGACATGAAGCCCTACCAGGATCTGATAAGATTCAGTCAGATTTTTACGATGAAAATCTGGGTTCGCTGCAGACGTGGATTCTCTATCCAGGATTATATTCAGATTCGATGTTATCTTAGTATCTAATCTTAATATATTCCTAAATACAGGATCTAATTCTGCAATTAACTCAGGCTAATGTCGTAAAAACCTAACGTGGTTCTTCCTGAATCCTACCGAACCCCGGTTAGGTATTTAGACCCAAGATTGGATTAAGAATCTTTGGAGCACTATTTTATCACATCCCTTCAAAGGTTTTAACCCGTGTGGTAAAATAAAGAAAAAGAATTTTAAGTAGTGAGGTTAAGCAGAGTAAATCATTTTTGGTTTATTTATTTTTCACGTACAAGTTAAAACATGTTGCGATTTACGTAAGTGAATAATTAATGCAAATATATGTTTTGTTGGGATGTTTTATTAGTATAAGAAACAAAAACATTTTCTCGGTAAAAGAAGATGTTTCGGTAGCGACTGAGTGGAGAACTGGCTGTAATCATATTTATACTTGGAAAGGAGTGGGGGAGGTACTGGGGCGGTTCCAGTTTCTAGGCGGCTCTACAAAGTACTGCAGATGAGCCGCCCATAAGCCAGCACCGCCCCTGTGCCCCCACTACTTCACGGTATAAATATCAGTTTAAGATCCTCAATTGCTGCTAATATCTCGAAACGTAACCTTCGTTTGCCGGACTCAAATTCTTTATTGTTTTTTTATTGTTAATATTGCAACTAAATAAGTAGCAGGACATAATATAATATTTATTCATAATAATTATTATTTAACAATAAATAACTGCATGTTCCCAGTAACAAGTCTATTTGTATATTACAGCAATTTTTTTTGTAACTAGACATTTGAGGTATAAAAATTGCTTAAGAGTCTTGCAAAAGCACAACAAGTGATTTATAAGACTCAACAAATCACGTAATGTTCACAAATGCCTATTTTTAAACAGATAAAGGAAGTGTTTTATAAATAATTAAATTGGTATGGGGATAATTAGTGCATCTAGCTAAACGAAATCTACTGATGAAATATCAAACAATAAAGCTAGCAAATTTAACAATTTAATATATATCCGTATATATATTAAAAACGATTTCTTTCAATTATTATCGTTAGGTAACTCATCAACTACATTTTGTAATTGACTTGAATGTTAGGCTGAACGCATTAATTTTGAATGAAAACTAGATATGTACATTTTTTAAACTACAAACTTTTACGTAACTACTATTTACAGTTATGTATTTTTTTTTGTACAACGTTAGAATTAAACTTTACCGTATTTTATAAGCTGAACACCAGGCATCATTGTATATTTTATTTGTATATATACTTACCAAATTTCATATTTTTAAAAGTCAGTTTGAAATTGTGTACAAGCAAGTATAGGTATGGTATTTTACAAATTGTTTAAATCGTGATATAGGGAACATTCAAAAAGTTTTTTTTTGTCATGTAAATGTGCTAATTCTTGGAGTATCATTTGAGCGTCCGTACTCTTGCTGAAAAACGTGAGTATGTCTACAGTAAATACTTTTTGGAAATTCCTCGTACAGATCTTAAGCATTTACGAAAAGTAAAATTAAAAAACAAAATGATGCCTGTTCTTGAAGGTAATTCCAAAAACAATAACTAATAGAAAAATCTAATCTATATACAGTATCACAGAAAATATTCAGACCCCCTACGTATTTCGTTCTCTATCAGTTTTAAGCAATTTTTTTTATTATTGTTTAAATAGATATGCTATTTATACTGAAAATTAAAATCAGCTTCAACTACAATTTTTTGGGTTCCGTACGTTTAAATGAGAAAATGGAATCCTTAAAGGATCATAATTTTTCGTTGTTCTTTTCTGATCTTTCTAAAAATATTATTGTACAGTTGATCATTCCAACATTAAATCACAAATTAAATCGAAGTTTGTGGTCAATTTATTAAAATTAGCTGCTCATATCATATTTAAATAGTTTTTACTTTTTATTGGTTCAGATTCTTTTGGCAATCTATTTTGTACACCACATAAAAATTATGCTGCACTTGAACGGTAACTTATTAAAGTGACGTCATTTTAGTTTAAGTTTTAAGTTTAAGTGCAGCGTATAAATTAAGTTGAAATAAATCTTAACGCTTATGACCCACATAACCAACAAAATTAGCATCAGCTCCCTTGAGTTTCCTTGTTATCTTCATAAGATTTGTCGTCTCTGATAGCAAGAGGTTTTTGTTCAGACAAACTTTCGGGGATGACCTCTTCAGTGGTCTCCAACTCGTTTTCTTCGTCACGGTATTCCTCGCTTTCACGATGAACAAGAGCCTGTACAACTGTAGTCTCACTGTCTTGTCTCGTTAGAGATGGTCTTGAAGAAGGAGATTCAGGAGACGCCTCCGTGACCAAAATGCTTACATCAGGACTGCAAGGGGGATTAGATTTCGTATGCTGCACTTTGTGCTTCTTCGGTTGAAGTTTCGTCGAACTCGATCTGTCGAGACCTTTTCTTTGTATTAAGCTTCCCCTTTTTGATTTGATCGATTGTTGTTGTTGTTGTCCATTGGCTTGCTGAGGGGTGATTATTGGAAGCAAATTTATTACGCCTTTGCCAGGATCTTTCTTGGGCATGGGCGGAGAATCTTCAACGTTTTCGACAGCATCTTGATGTTTCAAAAAGAAACTGTAAATGCTTTTCCGCCGCGTCGAACCAGTTGGGGTTGTTGGAGTAGTGGTTAGGGGAGTTGCTGAGTCAACTTTTATCGAAACCTCAGCAGGATCGCGAACTAATTCGAGTTCTTCAGGAGAAATGTTAACTGCACTAGAGAGGAGGAGTAGCGGTAAGTTTAACCAAGGTCCACCGAGTTCACTTAAGTCACTTGCATCTGATGCGCGAGATGATTTACGAGACGAAGCTCTACTGCCTCGATGAACGTGCAGGAAGGCTGAAAGACGACTCTGCCAGCCGCCTGGAGATGACGTCTGAGTTGTTTCATCTTCTAATTCTCTTTCTTGCTCCTGTTTTCGTCTGGAATAATTAGTGTATTATAATAGGTGTAAATAAACGACAAGACGTGCTTGTGACTTCCGGAAATCCAACAAAAAATGTTTCATCAATAATGCGTGCTCCTTGAAACCAATACAAAAAAGCAAAGCATTTTCTTTTGCATATGTTATCACGTACCTAAGATAATCGTGCCAAGATATTTGGATTATCCTTGCAGCTTTATCTTGGCGTTTCCATATTCTTGTTGACGATACGATTTCCAGTTGCTTTCGCGTAGGAAACTGTTTCTTAAACTTAATATCCATTTGTTCTTGTAGCTGTAAGGCATTTGTAAAATAATTCACGGAAAATTGTTTTTAACAAATTCCTCTTATTAAATTAAGTTACACCAAAAAATAAGTTTCCATACAGGAGGGAAACCAAGCGTGTTAGAACTTAGAAGATTTGGCATTTTCGGCAATTTCCGGTTATACTTTGTTATTTTAAATGGATTAATTTTTTTTATTTGATTTCTCTATGATCCGTTAGGAGGTTTCTTATTTTATATGAGAAATTTTGAGTGGTTTTGGATTTACATAAGGTAGTTTAGTTTATCAATTTTTGGTATAAAAAATCGTACCTACTTATTTCAAATTTAATATTAAACCCACGGTGGTCATTTACCATTAAGTAACCAGGAAAATACGACTTACCTGCACGAATGTGTCAGTTTCTTCAACGTGACCTAAAACATGTTTAACCAACGCATGCAAAATGTCAAGGCAGTGAATTCTATTTCCTTTTGCGATTGGAAGATTAAAGCTGACTAGTGCTACAGTATTGGGCTTTGGAATGCCCAACGGTGGATCGAGAGATGCTATGAAATCTGATAGTTGGGCGAATCTTATAAATTGCGTTGCATGTGGATCATACCTACAGAAACAAAAAAAAATTATTTGATGTTAACCAATTTGCCAGCACAATCAGAAAATTTTATTATTACTTTGACCACCGAATGTAGAACATCTCCAAGTCGTCTTCAACGATACCAATTTCTTCTTCTTGATGAGCTTGGTTGAAATTTTCTAATATAATAGCTATGTACATGTTAATTACTATCATGTAATTAATTATGATAAAACTGGTCAAATAAGTGATTGCCAATAAGGGGTAGCCGCAGTCACCATTTCCGAGATTATTGAAGTGTGGATCGCATTCCGGAGGCTCTATCATCAAGGATTCCAACACATCGTTCCATCCGGCCGATGTCATGAGACGAAACAGCAGATGCATGGACCTTGCAAACGTTTGAAAGTTCACCATATCGTCCAAAGCTCCTTGCTGCTTTACGTGACCAAATAAAGACATTCCAATGATGGCGTATATGAACGTTACTAACGCTAGTAGGGCTCCTATGTTGAACAGGGCTGGTAGAGATACCACCAGAGCGAAAAGTAGTTTTCGGATACCTTTGGCTGCCTATTTAATCGAAGAATGATTATGTGTGGGAGGAATAAAAGTCCGAACTTACTTTTATTAGTCGCAGAATTCTTCCTATTCTAAATACCCGTACAACTCTGAGCAATGTAGGCGAAACTGGGAAATCAATCATTATGTCTTCCATTAAAATACCCAGAATTGATGCGATAACTAATAAAAAATCAAACACGTTCCAAGGAACCGTGAAATAATGGTACCTGAGACCCAATATCTTGACAATACATTCTGAAATGATATTAATTCTTTACCTGGATAATTAAAGGTTTAAGAGTAGTAGAGGTTGTTGTAATTTACGATTATCTGATGGTACTTTGGGAGCTTTAAACGTACCTAAGCCAAAAACTGTAGTAAAAAAGGCATTGCTAACTTCCAATATAAAATAAATGGCATGTGGTTGGTTGTAATGTTCTATCCCCATAGTCAACATATTTAGAAAAATTAGAATAAATATTGCTATCTCGAATCTTCTCGAATTCGACAGATCGTAAAATAAAGCCAAAAACTGATTAATTGGCCTTTTTATTACTTTTTGTGGCTTTTTCCTTCCTAGTTTTTTCATGGCAGTGTAATAGTGCTTTTGACTTTCGGTGAGAAACATCTCCAATACACCACCCTCATACTGTAAGAAAAAAAATGTTCTTCTGCTCTATAAAGGTGCCTCACGACGAGCTTACATTGAAACAGTTGTGGAAAAGTATTGGTACAAGAAATTGGACCATTGATTTCGTACTTTCTAGGAAAATTTTGATTTTAAAAAATAACAAATTTTATAATATTATTTAAATTAAAATACAGCTGTATTGTTGGTGAAAAAATATTATGGAGCAGTAATTGTTAATAGAAAATTGGTGGTTGTTTTACTTTTACTACTTTGTAAGTCATAAAAAAATTTTTGATTACAAAAAAGGGATGTGAGAAAGTGATATAATCCAATCCAAAACAATTTTTTAAAACTGCTCAATGTAAGCTCGTCGTGGGGCACCTCGACCATCAATTTCAGAAACTTACCTTTTTCTTTAGCATATTAAAATTATCGATAATTACTCCTATGAAAAGGTTCAAAGTAAAGAATGAGCCACAAACGATAAATATAACGAAATAAATGTAAGCGTACAAGTTAGCCTCCCTTTGTGGTTGCAAATGCACCCCCCTGGCATCCACTGCGTCCGCCATTACTTCCATCCACCCTTCGAAAGTTGCCTGTTTTGTAAATCGTATTATCATCACATTACAAATAAATAAAATGCATATCTTAAACATTAAGCATACTAAAAACAAATTTAAAATGTACTCACCACTTGAAATAGCGCCAAATATGCTACACCAACATGATCAAAAGACACCTTCGAATTAACCCAAGTTAAATTGTTTTCTAAACATTGTGAGCGAGTATCAATAATCTATAAAAAAAATGATTCAAAAAGAAATTTAAGTTAATTAAAATATGCAGGTCAATTACATCTACAGGTAAAACTTCTCCATCGTCGTCGATGCATTTGTAGAATTTTCCTCCGAAAAATTGTACGCCCATGATGGAAAAAATTAACCAAAAAACTAAACAGACCAAAAGCACATTGAAGATGCTGGGAATGGCATACATCAATGCGTTTACGACTATTCTCATTCCTTGCCATCGGCTAATTGCTCTTAGCGGCCTCAGGGCACGTAAAGTCCTTAAGGATCGAAGGACTCTTAAATTTTCGTTTTCTTCTATTAATAAGCTAAACACTGAAACCTAAAATAAGGGTTAATCAAAAATTTTTTCACTCTCAAACGAGTCTGATAGTTGCAAGAACATAAAAGAAGAATCCTAGTCTGAGGAGAGCTGATATTTTTTTCTACAATTGTATGAAGGAATACTAAAAGAGCGAAAACTTACAAAAACGATTAAAAAGTCCAAGAGCGTCCAGAAACTTGTAAAGTATTTGTGAAAACCATGAGCTAACCATTTCAGCAGCATCTCAATTACAAATATAACGCAGAAAGCTAAATTAGTCCAGTATAAAATCATTTTAAGACGAGGATTTTCATTTAAATAAATGTCTTCAAAACAAAGTGTGATGCTCGAAGCGAAAATTAAAACCAAAACCACCCATTCGAAGACTGGGGTGTCAACTACTGACAGAACGTAAGTTCTCACTTTCAATAATTTCTTGTACGCTACACTTTCAGTGCATTTTTCACATAAAATACATCTGAAAACAAAGAATAATATGAATAAAATGAAATTAAGAAAACAACAGTTGAAGAATTGCAAAAATTCATCAATGTTTCGACAAAAGTTTGAAAACTTTTAAAAGATTTATCTGAAACAACTTACCTTTGATAACAGTGTTGAGGAAAGCAATCGGGTGGTGTCTTTTGCTTTTTATTTCTACCAAAACCGGGAAACCCCCCCAAACGATCGGTGTATTGTCCTTTTGAATTTTTTCGTCCTCCCACCGTGATTTCATCCACGTAAGCTACCAAAGTATGCCAGGGTCGTTTAATTGGTTCTTTTTCTTGCTGATTTAGATTTTTATTATTTTCACTTAGTTGAAAATTATTGCCCTCATTTTCACAACTGTTTGCTGATGCTAATTGTTTTAGGTTTTCCTGAGGTTCATCTAAAACGAAAATAAAATTAAATACAAGTTAAAATGTTTTGCAATTATCTGTATAAAAAATCCACCTTTACTTTCGCTGTTCGTCGTTCCCCTTCCTGAAGACGTACTTTTCTGAAGCACTTTAACGTCAAATTTTTCTTGTTGAGCAGTTGACTTGTTACAATCTTGTCTTGGTGTTTTCGAATGACACTCCGTCTTTTCCTCCTCAAAAACGTTCTCATGTATAACTTCCTGAAAACGATGTTCGAGTTTATGATATTGAACTACATCACATCTAACTTTTTTACCCTGTACTCGGATGAGTCGTAACTTATCAGTGATATTGGTCTGTTCATAGCCTCTTGGTAACTTCGATTGTAAACTTTATCGGCAGCGAAGTCTCCATATGTTGTAACTTTAAGGCCTGAAACAGTTTTCTTTTTTGTTGTTAAGTTTTTCTTGATTGAAAAAAAAATACTAATAAAGAAATTATAACTCGAAAACAAGGGCATAAATGGAAATCGAGATCAAATTTCTAGGATTTCGAAAGGGAGGTAAAATGGTGAACTTGAATTTGACCTTAAGGCGGAAGATTATTTCAGGGTCAAGATGATAGATTAAAATTTCCCACCCTATATATATATTTTAGAGGGTTAGTTATAGAAAGTTCAAGTTACTTCTGAAACCCTATGCAGAAGATTCCAGACGTTAGACTTTTCAAAAACTTCACGATGCTGAAATTGTATCAATAAATTTTTTTATGCCATGGCCAGTGGAAGAAAAATTCATGATGGAAAATTCTTGGCTCGCAATTAAGTCGAACTTACCTTCTTGCTTTTCTTTTTCTTCCGCATGTTTTTGCATCATCTGCTTGACGATCATCTCGAGACATTGGTTACCATTATCCTTTTCGTTGCTGGTCTTCTTCTTCCTCCGAGTCTTCTGAAGGATCGACTGTATTCTCTCGAAGCTCTTAGCAAGATTGGATTCGTCGCCGACTTCCTGTTTCAAATCGGGATTATTGGCAAACACGCAGTCAGTCAGTCAGTCTAACATTTTCCTGCAGGCTCATACATATTAAGCGCATGCAAATAACACGGTGTCATGCATGGCAAATGAGGGTAGGTAATTGATGGCTTGGTCCGATTATCGCAACAGGGGAAAAAGATGTCAAAGCCACGGAATGTTTTTTTTTTTTTTTTTAAATGAACTTGGAAGCAGGAGAAAAATTGTAAGGTTTGCTGAGCGGGCACAACATAAGCACTTGTTGAATGTGATTGCTTTTTTTTTAATCGTTAGTATAGAAACGTAGGGCTTTACAACAGCTTAAGTATGACGTCACTCATCCTGGCCAACGTAGGGAATTGTTTTAGTTTAATAAATAATAGTAACAATAATTTTCTAGTGTCAAAATACTAAGAAAAAAATTTTTGCACTATAAATCCCTTTGCTACTAGACTAAAACTTTTCTCTACGCTGGCTTGAATGAACGACGTCACGTGTAAGTTGTTAGGCCTTTTGTTCTCGATGACAACGCTTGTAGGCCATGGTAGATAACTGTAAGTGAACTGAAGATGCCAGCCGCAGTTACTGATAAAACGTCTGGACGTAACAGTTATTTCTACTTTTGAGACAATTCTTAAATGTTATTTTTGAGAAACATGAATGAATTTCTATTGATTTTCTACCATTCTAAGGTAATTAATGTTTGTTTAAAAAATTTGATGTGTGAAAGCACTCGTATACTAAATTTAGTGGCATGCTTTTAAAAGTGCTACCTCTTTGCGAGTTTTGAGTTCCTCCGAGTTAAAACTGTTAAGTAGCAAGGCCAAGAATAAGTTAAGGACCATAAAATTCCCCATAACCAGCGTCGGCAAAAATACGGCTAGACATGTTCCGGAACCCTAAACTTAATAATTAGCAAATAATTAGCGACTACACGTTAACTTACCTCGCTCTGTTCCGCCCTCATACAATCCCACAAAGGCTCGATCCATTCGCCACACAAAATTCGAAAGATCATCATGAACGAGTGAAAGAAATCGGTGAAGTTCCATCTGAAATTTCGACTTATCGTAACATACAGGGTGTTTCAGGTTTAAATGGTCAAAATTAAAATTTGAATTCAGGGCCTCAAATTTGGAAAACTGCAACTACTTAATTTAAATTTCTTACTTTTGATCCTGAATTCAATTTCTGATTTATTAATTGATGATTAGTTTTGTACCTGGGTATAGGGTCGGGATAAAACTTTTCCTCAGTGTAGTCCTTTGAAAAAAGTTGCATCCCTATTACTGCAAAGATATAGATAACAATAACCAGTACGAATGTAAGATTTCCAAGAGCTCCGATGGTACTTATGATTATACTTAAAAGTACTTTCATTGTTATCCACGACTGTGCTAATTTTAACACTCGCAACTAAAATAACGCAGTTGGTCAAAAAATATTAGAAAAAAGACGTTTTGTAAAAGTGACTACCAGTCGGAGACCTCTAAGAACGGACAGTCCATCCACCAGTTCGAAAATGAGATCCAAAACACTTGCAGATACGATAATTAAATCGAAAATGTTCCATCCGTTTTGGAAAAATTCTTTATTGAGCGCTATCAGTTTCATGGTGCACTCCAACGTAAAAATTGATGTAAAAACCTTTGACAAAAATCAGAAGAGTTAATTCAACGAACGGTATTTTTTTTTGTTGAATTACAGAAATTATTAGGTAGGTATATAAATATGTAAGTAACGTGAATTTTGGATTTAAGTATTTCAGTAAAGACATGAGATTTTGTTGAAAGTTCACTTTAATATTAAATTTGATATTTTCCTGGAAGGGCTACAAAATTGGATTATTTTTTAAGCACAATAATCTTCTATTAAGATCTTATTTTTCGTTAATTTTATGTTGGAAATTTTATATAACTACTTAAGATTTTATTTACTATTATAAAATTAATAAAATATACCAAATTTGGTGGTTATCGTCACAATAGGTGAAGGCCCCTGGCGGTTTGTTAGTGGGGTCGTTTTTCCCTTTGGTGAAAGCTGTTAACATTTTGCCGAAAATGGCAAAAAATTGATAAAGGTACTGTGCACCTTCTTGGTAGATTGATTTCACCATTTGGTAAAAATACTTAAAATTCTGACACAATTCATAAAATATGGCACAATTGGTAGAAGTGCCGGGAAGCTTGCTAATGGGGTGACATTACCCGTTTGGTGAAAACAGTTTAACTACTGTTTTGGAAGAGAACGCCACCCTTAGTGGTTATCGTTAAAAGTGGTAGATGCGCTGTGCCTCTTAATAGTAAACGTTGACTTTACCATTTGGTGAAAATACTTAAAATACTTCCAAAATTATTAACAAGGAATAGCATATTTGGTGGTTATCCAAAGAAGTAGGGGAGCTATCTTGTTCCTTAATGCAGGATGCCTTGCTTATAGAGGAATTTGGTGAAAACAAGAATTCTGTCATAATTATTAATAAATTACCTAACAGTTGGTGATTACTCACAGCTGTTGGAGGCTCATAGCCATTTCGGTGAAAATATTAAAAATAACGCCACATTTGGTGGTAAACGTCAGAAGTGGTGGAGGAGCTGGACAGCTTCCTAACAAGTTTTCTTTTTACTCCTTAAAATGCCCCCTACTTTGGTGATTATAGTTACAGCATAACAAAATTGAGTAGGATATTGAATTAAAGTTCATTAAATGTATTTTTGGGCCCTATTAGCTACAAAATTCTACCAAGAGGTGTCGTAGGTTTATTTTTTTGAGTTTGCAATTTTTGATGGAATGGTTTTCTAAATAGCAATCTTCACTTCGAACATAACCAGGGCAAAGAAGTTACACAAGTTTTATATTTTATTTGAGAAATAAAATATCTGAACTACAAACTTTATCACCTGTTAACTCACCTTTAGATACAGTGATTTAAAGTTGAAAAAGAACGTATTTTAAAAGGCTTTAATAGGAATCTGTGGAGAAGGGAACCTTTAAACGTTTCATTAAATTGCCACTGATCAAAACCAGAATTTTATTCAACAAGTTTAGCACTTCCTGTGAACATTCGTTGAAACTTGATTATCGATTTCAAAGCAGCGGTTCCGATTCCACGAGGAAGTCACGTACTCAATATAAGTTTTGAAAAGGAAAAGTCAAACGTGCCATTTAAAGAATAAAAATTGTTGCTACATAAAGGTAACGATAAATGGTAACAATTTAAAAAATAATTGATGTGTGACGTTTTGTTTTCTTTATTATTGGATAACTTCAAATAAAATAATAAATCCCAGCTTAATTGTTTTTTCGAGATTAGGTTCATATTGTTATTTTGCTTAACACTTACCTTGTTACCAACGTCTAACGCTCGCAGAACGGATTCGCTCATTCCATGATGTTCCAGAGCTAAAAACATCGTGTTCAAGACTATGCAGACGGTTATGAAGAGTTCGAACAGAGGATCTCGTACTATTTTGTACAAAGACTGTTGAAATTGCAACCAACCGGTGTAATCTACGCAGCATTGTTCGCAACAAGAACAATTGCGGTCCGGTAAATCATCTAAAGAATGCAGCGAGTTATAGAGGAACAAAGAAAAATTGAAATAATTCATCAGATTTTAGTGCCTCATTTTTTCTCTTCTGCTTTCAAGAGGGTTGAAAAATATGTGGATGTAGATAACAGTAATATGAAGTTTGAAGAGCTGGATCTTGTGGTTGTTTTATTTGCACAATTTGACGACTAATCTATATCAACATATACTTTTCAACCCTCTTAAACAGAGATACTGAAAATACGACTATTGGTTTTTCATAGAAAGATAAATTTGTATAATGGATTTTTGCTCACTCATCGCAATATTTTTTGCTTGTGCAAATTTTTCAAAACTCATCAATTAGGAAAAAATTAAAAACTAAAAACTTACCTATAACTACTATGTGTGACAAATAGTCTGGGGGGATGGCGTACATACTGTGCTTGCTTTTTTTGCAGTTTCCGACTCCGTTGCACTTGATCACTTTTATTGGTTTGGGACTTAGGGCGAGAGTCATTGGCATAGGATCCATTTTATGTAACTGGAGAAATAGAAACCGAACCATGTACGGCCAAATGCACTTGCATTAAACCCTTATGTATATCTACATAGGTACCTACTTATTTATTTACGTCTGTTATAGTATCTAATGGATTTGCAATTGGGAAATTTGAACTTTCCTTGAAAATTCTTTTAGTGCGAGCAGCTTTTATTCTGAACTTTTCCAATAGTAAATTATCGGAGGGTTCAAATAAATGATGTATTTAATAAAAATTCTTTTTTCAACCCCCTGTGTGTTAAACTATTAGATTTGAGTTTTTGGACAAGGGTCGAATATTCTACAGAGCTTTTAGTTATATGCATTTCCTTATTATGAATAACTTATTGATATAGTGTAATAAAAACTTGGTGGTAAATAATTTTTGAAAATTCTACCATTCTAATAATTTCCTTTCTTTAGGAAATTGGTAATTTTTTTTTTTAAACGACAGTTTAACATTAAATTCCTATTATCTTAATTTCTTTTGGTTTACTTTTTGTTTTTACGAAGTTTCACAAAAACTTTTTTTGTGACAAAGAAATTTTCTTCATTGTCCAAAAATTTTGCGTTGAGTTTTTCATTAACACAAAATTGATATTAATAATTTATTTACCCTAATTATGTTTGGCACCTGAGTGGTGGCAACGTCTTCAGATGTACAATCAGCATCTTCATGATCATCAACAACCCCAGAATCATCTAATGATGATTCTCTATTATTACCTTCGCTGGTGTTGCTACTGGTTTGGCGACTTTGAAGACCAAGCCGAGCGGGTGCTTCAATAAAGAAAAATTAAAACAGAAATAATAAATACGGATTTCAATTTTATCTTTAAACAATTAATAAATAATTATTAAAGGCAGAGAAACATGACTTAGGGTGTGTTTTTTCAAAAAATTAAAATCTACTAATTAAGAGAATTACACAAACATAAACGTAGCAAATACACTAATTTATTCCATTAGTTAAACGATATGTAGCAGGTAATGGTATTAGAAGGGTGAGAAAACCACCATTTAGCTGCGTTTACTTTAGGATCATCAAACATCTTTGGATAAAGTCTAAAATATATTTAATTAAAATGAAATTTATTTTGGCGTTTATCTACACACACACTTTGTAGCCGAATAAGATCTAATTTAATGTAATTGAGAGTAAAGTTAATGTAAATCTGCATATTTAATTAATAAATTGTGCTTGGTCAGCATTCTTTCGAAACGACTTGACGCGAATCGCGATTTCGAGCTTAAGAGTTACCCTCAGCGCGCCATAGGTACTTCCGATAGAATAGCGGCCATCGTGATCAGATGGCGTTCATATGTGGTCTGTTTCCTGATGTTTATTTTTTTTTCTTCTGTCATACGACGATTCTAGTTAACCAAAATATGACAAATTCATTTTTTTTTTAATTTATCGTTGGTTAGGGGATGGGCCGTTTTAAAAATTCGAGTTTTATTATGTACCTATTATCTCTGGAGAAAGCTCTACTTCGCACTAAAATCACGTTTTATTTTTATGGTCGGTAATAATCTAAAGTAGAGTATAAAAAGGAAGAAGTTAAAACCGTCTGTGCCGTTTTACAAATGATATGTTAATTACTTTTTGGAAGATCATGATGTTTTTCGATTATCTTTAAAAGACTGGGAATATGGCATGTTCCAGAAGAATAATTACAAAAAGAATCTGGCATGGAAGCAAAAAAGAAATAATGTGATATGGACACAATATAACACTATTTTGATTAGGTCAATTCTAGAGGCATATTTCGGAAAGTCTTTTTTTTTTTCAATGACATTTATAAAACCAGAAGGGTGGGTAATGAGTGGGCTGTATCCCTGTACTTCCTATGCCCATGTAGGTAGTTATTGATTCTAATTTCAGATTTAATTAAACGAAATGTGTTGTCTGAAAGCTCATGATACGTTAATTTTGTTATTGTTAGATAAACTCGTTAAATGTGGCAATAGAAAAAAATTGTCAGCACCCCTTGATATATATGTGAACGTCAGTATGTGTATAAGTTCGCGAGATAGAAATAAGCAAAACTTTCTCGAATAAATCAGCGAGTAAGTCAGTTGTGTAAAATCGACCTTACGAAAGCTCTCACGTTCAACAGATTATATTGAAATTTATGGGGTCTCCGGGGAAGGGCAGCGTATATAAAATTCTTCAACTTACCCCATTTTAAATATTCGATAATCCTGTTACTGAAACGGATAACGTCTATTTCAACGGAACTATCATGTACATATGTAGTCGAAAATGGAGACGATTATAATAATTATAATACAATTATTGTATTTTACGGTTTTTAATTGTTTATTTTAATTACCAGAAAATAACACAAAAGCAAATTTACTTACATATTTCTGTTTGTAATTAATTAAATGAAAAACCAAATGTATTCTATTTGTCTGATTTGGTCTTATTATATTTTTGTATCAGGATAAAAAAATTGAAAAGAGTATCTATTGTTATTAAGGTCAAACAAGGTCTGGAATATTTTAGATCACTCTTGAATGTTGTAGAACATTTTTTTAACATATTTGAATATGCTGGAATATTGTATGAATATTCCAAATACTTATTATTATTTTTTTAAATATTTTGAAACATTCTAGATCATCATCAATCAATTTGAAACATTTAGGAACATTTTAAAACATTCTGAAACATTGGTGGTGGTCATGAAGAGAAGTGAGGTCCCACAGAAGAATGCCCGTCAGGGTTTTTCAAGTTGTTGGGCTATTAAAAATATATATATATTAGTAGAATTAATTCAATTCTGAAACTTGGGCTCATCTTGTGATTGTTTATTCCGCTTTTTTTTTGAGAATATTTTCAAGTTCGATTTACATCCGGTTATACCGGAAGTGGACACCAATTTAAATCATATTTTATTTTTTCATTCGATTCCTTTTTTTATCCTCTTTCGTTTAATATGGATAATTCCTATTTTTTTATTGGAAAAATTTGAAGTAAATTTTATTTTAATGATTGTACAATTTTGTGATATTTAATGAATCTGAATTTGCTATAATAAAAGATTGAAACATAAAAGTGGTACTTTTGAAAACAAGAAATTTTGAATTCAATATGTCAACTGGAATATTTTAAAACATTCATCTGTTCTTACAAAAATATAAATTTGATGTAGCTTCTGCAATAAAAGTGTTGCATAGTACGAGAGGAAACAGTCTCCTCAGTTTATTAATTGGATATGTCAAAGAGCTTTTATAGTTGACATTAGAAGTATGGTGCAGAATGAAAGATGCTCTTAAGTAAGGTCGATAAGGAGCTAATTAAAATTCAGTGGCATATACGACCATCAGGGTCTTTAAAAGCAATTTGCCTGCTTCGTTGCCTTTTATGTACCTAAGGCACCACTAGCACCTAAGTATCTAATATTACTAAATCTTCTTGTGCATAAGTTAAATTACTACTTACTTAGACCTTAATAATTTACAAAGGTCAACTTGTCTAAAATGTTAGGCATGTGAACTACAAGATGCATACTTTTACTTTAGCTGGTTTAAATTCAAGTTATCATTGCGATTTTGAAAATAAATCAATGATGTATGTATATTGGAATATTTTTGATGAACTCTGACTTTTGTGATCTTTTTTGATTGAATGATGTGCCGTTCAAATTTTTGGATGATATTATTCCTTTGATGTGTAACTTCTTGACTTTCGATTAGTGTAATTGATTTAAAGAATGCAACGGAAATGGGTAACAGGAAGGGAGTCCCTTCAAGAGGGACTATGATGTACAAGTATTCCAAGTCTCTGATCTCAGCAGTTTGAACTTTGGCCCCCATTTTATCCCTTCTGGCGTTATATTTTGGAAAGTAATTTTTACAGTGATTGATGCATCGTATAATAAATATTTGTGCAAAATTTCAATGAATTACTGTTAAAACGCAGAGCACAAAAAAATTTAATATTATCTGTACTTATTCGTATTTAAAGGAGACGTCCAAAAACTTGATGAATTACCCTGGAGAGGGTTTATATCTGTGACTCTCATTGCCAGGTCTTTATTAATTGTTTAATGAGTGTCCTTTTATATACATATCTATGAGCTAGCACTCTACATAAAATTATATTTTGATATACGTCTGTGGAATGTGGAAGGCATCTTGAAGTTGTCACTTAGAATGAAGATTGATAACGATTTGGCGTCGGAGTGTCTACAAATTGCGTTAATCATTCGTTGTTAATAGTTGAAACAATACGTGGCATGTAACCGAGTAATTGTCAAATCCTATGTATGTATGCATTATAAAGGGAAATCCGTGAGGGTTAATCTGCAAACCCAACCGTGCAAACTGTTATGAGAAGCCAAATTCGATTGGCGGTTTATGTAAACAATTTGGTAGCTGGTCAAAATTTGATTTAAAGCAATATCAGCTGCAAATTTCTATTTTTTTTTTGTTAATCATTAATGAGCACCAAAAATAACGAATTTATTTTCAAATCCAAATTATTATATCGTATTCACAATTATCACGAAAAAGTGGTTTCTGTTTGTTTTACATCCGGATTAGAAGTTATATTAAATTTCCAGAACTATGGAAACATCCCTTAATTTGTTTTCAGCTAAAACCATTTCTGTATTCATTTAATGTATTTGTTGAAGTTCCCTTGTGTTTTTGTTTTGTTGTTTACTAAAAAACAGGTAGTTTATTGTCACTCCTGGGGTGGAAGTATAAATTTTACGACTGTATTTAAATTTTTGTACAGACTTTTATTTCTTAAAAAAGAGATTGATAGATAGATACTATTGAAATTATTGGCTATTTCCATGTTCAACAAATTTATCTGGCATCAGTTAAATTATTGCACATTCCTCGCCACATCCCTTAGAATCGATAGCAACATTAAGAATTCATGTATCCAACCCACAGAAGACCCATTTCAATGAAAATAATTATTAACAAGCCACGTCAAGATATCAGGCCAGCAGGTAGTAAAAATTGTAAGGTCGAAATGAGTCATCTCCCATGGGGAGCACCGTCTCTTACTGAACCTCTGTTCTGTTCCCAACTTCTATATATAACGTTGACATTTCAATAAAAAGATTTTGGAATTCATGCTTCCCACATTCTTTTTGAGCACCAATGAGAAAACCTCTGATTTAAATAAAGATAATACATTATATGTCGAGGGTTGATGGAAAGTGGTTCTTTCAGAGTACGTGTGGATTGCTGCTTGAGTTTTTCATCCCGAAATCAAAGACAATCTATACCAATATGGGGGTCGTGATCCACTCACGAAAATTGGAGGTCGCGTAAAGGAATGTATTCAGTAAAAAACAAAAAACGTTTGACACAAAACGCCTTTTATTGTGACGTTCGGTAAATGTTAAATTAACATTCATATTTTATTAAGGGGGTTGAAAATGTCCTCTCTCAGTTTTTAGCTAGTTAAACAGTAAAAAGATTCAAACGTGAAGGTGAAATGGAAATTACATGTTTTTTCTGAAAATTGAAAACTATGTTTTGTATCAACCCTCTTATAAGAGAGATTTATTTTCTGTAGACGTCCATGGTTAGTAACAATTTTAGGTATAGATCGATCTCTGGCAGGGTGTGTTCCGATAGTCGCTCCGGAAAATTAAATTTAACATCAGGATAACTGCATTTGAAAAGGGCTTTATTAACATTTTATCCAATTGTGAAGTTTTTCGAAACTTGTTCGATCTCCAAAAAAGGGTAGGATGTACTTCGTCCATAATTACTTACCACCCATAAATGGGGTCAAAGAAAATAAAAGTTAAATACCATATATATTTTTAAGAAACAATATTTTTAACCTTCCCTTAAAGTTATCATATTTTTTCGACATGGCCAACGTGACACCTTGTATAATACACCTATAGAAGTAAACTTACCTAATCTATTAGTCGGATAGAGAGTTTCTGTACTTTTTCGTTCGTTGAGCTGGTTCGAAGGTTTGTTCGGAAGAGGTAGAGGTAGGGTTGAGGGTTTAGGCGAGCCTTGGCTATGGCGCGGACTGGGACTAGGGCTAGGCGTCACCGATCGGGTATGCTTTGAGTCTTCGCCCTCGGTGTGATTCGAAGGCGAGGAACATGTTGCACTTTTGGCTCGTTTCCTTCTTCTCGTCTTCTTTCGGGCGTATGATGCTAAAAGCAACCCTTTACGAGCATCGATCTTTTTTATTTTGTGCTTAGAGAGCTTCTTGACGTTGAGCAGTGAAGGATCAAAGCTGAATGTTGAATCTTCGCGGTAGTCGTTAAGGTCTTTTTTTTTCTCCTGCAACAATGAAACGATTTTGGCTTACTTATATAACGAGCGGAATAAAATTAGGGGTAGTTTTGACTCCGGAAAGAAATAAGAGAAAATAATTTCGATTGATGTACTTTTAATGGTTAAATTTTTATTTCATATCAAGTGCAGTTATTTTATTTTTATTTTATATACGTATGTACTTCAATTTAGAATATTTATACCCCATATTTTTATTTTCTAAAAAAATTCTTTATTGTAGGGCTCCAGACGACAAGCAGACCCTTAAAAAAAATTGCTGAATGTTTATTTAACATCTATCGCAATCTTCTATCGAATTTAATGTTTAATTACATTGGTGCATATTATTTAGGGGCAGAATAGTATCTAAGAATGTCAAGCACTCGGAGTGGAATCGTACTTTGGTTTTGACCTAGGGGGAAATAATGCTGTTCGAATGAAGAACAATTTTATTTTTTCAACAAGAGTGAAACAAGATAGGCCTTCTGATTAAGACTTTACAGCCCGTAAGCCCTCTCTGATTAAATATAAAAATCTCATTTTCCCTCTGACTTTTTTATCATTCGGTGGCCTTTGTTTTGGCCGCAAGTAATGAATGTAATAATGAAAAATCTTTCTTAAGGTTTATAAAGCGAAGAATTGCTTTTATTATTCTTAAATAGACAATAGAAATAAATTTAATGTAATTGGGTTATCAAGTAGGAAATTTAGTGGGTGATATGGAAAAGTTTATGAGTGGAGATAAAATATTAAGAGTCCTTGATTTCTCTTCCAATTGTTTTTTTTTGTTTATCTTTGGGATGAATTTAGAGAACGAGTTTTGCATGATGCATTAAATAATTTATTTTAATTTCAAAAAATTTTTGTTTCAACTATTTTCTCTTTAAAACCCTTACAATTGTTTCAACCAAAAGGTCGTTATCAAAGAGACATTTAAAATGATTATTTCACAGTTAGATTATTCAACCCCTTTACGTAAAATACAGGATGTCAAAAATATTTCTATCACGGGTCTAAAAGTCTTTCCATTTTTGCTATAATTTATTTATTTACATTTGTTTAATTTTTGACTTACCTCTTCCGTAATTTCGGCCTCTTCTTCGTAACTTAGGGCTACCACAGCCAACATTAGATTTATAAGGTAAAATGAGCCAAAGAAAACTACTACCGTAAAAAATGATACGCTCATAGGACCACACGCAGACAGAACCTGGAAAGAAAGTATAATTATTAATAAATTCTGCATTAAATTGCAAAAATCTATATTAAAAAAAAAAAACAATATATTTTTCTTGTGAACAAAATATTTCAATATTTTCTAACCCCTTGAACCTTCGACATCTGCTGTAAATTGTAGGTTCATTAATGTTCAAGATCTTTCTCGAATTAAGTTTTTTTTTTTTGATACTTGTTGAGTTTGCATGGAACAGAACGTTAACAATTCGGCATAAATGGCGTTTCAGTTGCCGTCTGTTTTAGGTTAGTGATCCACCTGTTAATAGGTGCTTTACCTTGGTCGGTATCCTGTCGGAAGTACTATAGCGCGCTGAAGAGAATTACGAAGCTCAAAATCGCGTTCATCCCCTGCATTTTCACAAAATGCTACTAACCAAGCACATTTTGTTCAATATCAAATTAAAATATTCTTCATCATTCTAAAAATTCGATATAAAGTATTGACTTCATCATATGTGACGTCCCTTGGACATGTACGATTTCATTTAGTAGTCTCCAAGGGAATTGAACTTATGGACAGTACAATTTGCTCCCATTAGATTTTAATTTAGCTTTTAGTGAAGGATGAAGATTTTAACAAAAATGATAATTTAAGTATCTACATTCTGTTTTAACTTATTCTCTCATTAACTAAAGCAACTATAGTTTGTTATGTTTTGTTGTTTTGTTGTTGTCTTAATGTATTAATTATTTACGTCTCGAACGGAGCCAATATATGTACCAACCCCTGGATTAGAAGGAATTAATTTATGCTAGAAGTTGCAATAAAGTTAACTGGCGTACGTGAAAGGGAAGTGCAACGAGTTCCACAGCTTCAGTTTACAGAACTTTGTTCCGAAAAATAGAATAATGTGTCACTGTCTTTTCAGAACTTCGACTGTTATTGAACGATGTTCTATGTATAATACATAATAATATACAGATGTAGAATACATTACGTAGAAATGTATTGAATATAACAAGTTATCCCTTTTATCAACATTCTCTTGTTAAAATAGTTCTACAGGATATTAGTTCGCGAATCACTATTATATAGAAGTACAATATAGCTATTTATTTCAAGTATTGAATAGAGAAACTTGGATGGAAAGGAAAGTTATGTAGCAATAAATGTGATTATGAGAGTAGGTTAGGTTAGGTAAAGTTAGGTTAGGTTATATGTTACTGTAAAAGCTCGAATATCTTTTTTGTGTCAACCTTATACCGAAAACTGCTTGAGATCCCTACGTTTAATTATATTCATAGTCGAAAATAACCCACGAAGGGCAACCAAAATTTTTTTATATAACTGTATAACCTTAATGAAAGTCTGTTATTTCTCGTTGTATTTTTGTGCGAGATCTCCAAAACAGATTGCGATTCACGGTAAATTTCAGCGATCCATTCCAGCTACCGAACAAAAAGTCAATTTTATCTTTTAAGCTTTAATTAATGGAATAAAAAAATTAATTTATATCTGTCAGCGGCAGATTATGAGTTCATTTGTTTCGAACGGAAGCAAGTTACAACAAAATTTAAATCGTAGGATTATCGGACATGTTGTAAAAAATGTACATTTTTCTCTGTCCATTTATCACAGAAAAAAAAGTTAATATTGAATTCAATTTTAACATGAGCTTTTTGCTTTTTTTCATTCGGCACCTTGTCAGATAAAAATTGTTAATATGATGTAGAAATCAATTTTTTAGAGTAGCAGAAATAAAAACGAATCATAGATCAGGAAGGATTATGGTGGACTCCTGAAGGATTAGTCAGATTTCTTGTTCGTCACTGTATCTCTAATGTTTGAATTTCCATTAATTAAATAGGGTAGTTAATCAGCGATTAAAATAAGCGAATCATTATTGAATTTGAAATAAAATAAAACAATTTCCTCTTATTTTCTGTTATAATTTGTCAAGGACGCTTTTTTCACACCTCTAACATTTTTCAACATTTCTCAACTAACATTGTCATCTATCGGATGGAGACGGAAATAAACAGACAAATTAATAATAATTTTGTAGCGGTCAACAAGTTCCTTTAAATGATATTTTGTTAGTCAATTAACTTCTCATTAGAGAAAGAGATAGAGAGATAGTTTTTTATTTAGAGATAGAGGAAAGAATTTAAGGAGTGGAGCAGATAGTACTCGTTTGGTGTTTGTGTCTGTTGTTTGTCTTCAGATGATATAATGAGGTAGGATTTTATATTTTATGTATTTTATTTTTAAAGGAAATTGAAATAATTGTGCTCTATCAGGTATTTAATTTATTATTAAATTAAGTTACAATGTTTGCAAAAAAATTTATGAAAAATCATTATCTATCATTTTACAAGATTTGTAAATTACTCTAATAATCTCAGTGTAGGTATTAAATTAACATGAAAATAATTGCACCCTGTACAACGTTAGTATCTTATGATTAATGACCAAAATAAAATTTCTTTTCCCGCTACCAGTACCTGTGTGTGTGTAATATGTATACTATAGAAACTCGACATTTCCGTACTGAAGTCATTATTTATTTAAAATGCAGAAAAAGAAAACAAGCGTCAACTTAATATTCATTATGCAACTTAAGAAGTGAATTTAAATGTTGGCAGGTACTGTTTTCCACTTAACCTATAAACCATTAAATTAGTTCTTGTGCTTCGGAAACAGGAAGCCAAAATTTACGCCCCATCTCTTTCGAATAAATTAATCATTATTCTAAAATGCGGACTGATTTTTCCACGTTCGTGAAAACAGCAAATACTAAATGCTGATGATGTCTGGCAATTTTGCTAATGACCATAAACTGATTGCGCAGTATGACGCTTTAAATTATCTAAAATTGGGGGAATATTTAATTAAAACAATAAATACGTCTTTATACATAATTAACGGTTGAAGAAGTTCTCGGCTGTCGCTAACAAAAGTATTATTAATTTTCAACGTTTCGTCGACACATGTGGAAGTCTTCTACTATAACGGTAATTTTTTTGACGATATAGTCCTTATGTGTTGACGAAACGTTGAGGTCGAATCTCTAAAAATTCCAACTTTTTTGACAAGAATTTAGATTTACGTTTTTCTTTTGATTTTTAAACTTTTGGAAATTTATTGTCAGTTTTATGGGTTGAAACTATCAATATTAAATACTGTTAATTCATAAAGAAGTTTTTTCGAACGGTTTATCTAGAAAATCGAAACGTGGAGGGTGAGTGCGAATAAAAAAAAATTAGAAAAAGTCAGAAATAAGCAGGAATTAGAAAAAATGGGGGAGCAAAAGTAACTATGGTGCTTAATAGAGAAATTGAGAAATATTGTGGTACCTATTTCATATTTTGGGACATGAAAGGCTAGTTAGAGACTAATAAGATACAGAAACAGGAGTAAATAGGGGAAGAAAAAATCCTTAGACTATATTAGTATTTTTTTTTTTAATTTATTCGCAGTTACTACAGAATTTTTCACTATTACCCTTTTTTTTAAATTAGCTTCAGAATGTTGTATTATTTCAATATGTTTTGAATTTAAGTTCACTTTCAACGCGAGATAATGTGGGCGACATATGTTTTTGCGCACTCAAAATTGTTGTGATATTTAGGGGTGAGTTTCTTTGAATTTATTTATATACGAGATGATTATTTTTAACAGCTAATTTTGGTTTCCTCTTCGTCTCTTTTTTCATCTCTGTACGTTGTTTCTGTTTATTGTTGTGATCCCATAAACACTGCTCTACTCCAGTGCCCTTTTTTAAAATTTAATGGAATTTTTACCCTTTAGAGATTTCGTGATGGCTATATGTTAGATTAAGAAATAAGGGAACAAAGAGCCAATAACTGTTACTTTTCATAAGCTTTTTCATTTTCCTCTACGTTACATTGTGGTTAAGAAGAAATACCTTTTGTTTCAAATGTTTCGGGTTTTCTTTTATTCCTCTTCGGTAGTCGCTCATTTATCGATGTGATAATTTGCGTTCGGTGGATTATTATTTTAACGCTCCAAGGGATTATTTTGCAGATTTCTGCCATTTCTGATTCATTTCACTGCGAGTTTCTGCAGTTTCTTTGTTTTGTTTTTGTTTAGTTCTGGCAATCGAGAAATGAGCTCGAACTTGCTATTTCGCTTAGATTTCAATTCAAATTGAAGTGTTGTTTGGAGATATTCGACGTTAAGGGGATTCATAAAAGCGTTAAAGCTGTAGCTCTATAGTCTATAACATTGGTGCGAGTAAGGCATAAAATAAAATTTCAAAGCAGGTCAATTGCTTTAAATTTCTAACTAAATGTATGTACCATATATAAAAGTAATTCTGTCGCATTCAAATAAAAACGTGTATATAAAGACCATTTTAAGTCGTTTCGTATTTAATTAATTCGTCAACATTTTCCTTTAAAATTAGTAAATTGTCTACTGTTATAAAGTCAAAAATTGCTAGACAAACTTTTTTTTTGTTACAAACATTCGGTAGAAAATTGAACTATACATTTATGATTAAAATTGGAAAAAATTGGCTAATATTAAACCTACAGGACGATTATTTTTTGTTTCTTTCAACATGGCGACCAGCGTTAACCATATTGAATATTTCGTAATGCTTCTATTATTTGAATGTAAGTTTGGTTAGATCATATCAATAACGAAAATGACCGAAATCCACCCTTAATTGAGACAATAAATATATAAGAACGTTATATAATTTCAAAATTTGAATATGTACAGGGTGCTCCATTGCTCCATGTTTCTATCTATAAAAATAGGGAGATACCCTGCAAAATACTCGAAAATGGGACGCCCTGTAGATATTGTCTAGCATTGTCCTGGGTAAATAATTTTTTGGAGAGTTTAAAAATTAATTTTTATATCGGTATTGTCATGAGGATTGTAAATGAAAGTAGAAAGGAGCAGAAAGAAATAAGGGAATTAAGAGACACTTTGATGGGCGTCAATGGGAGGGAAGCCGTAAAAAAAAGGGGAGAGAAGTGATGGGTTAGAGTGGTGGAGATTTGGCTTCATGATTTTGTCGGCAATATTTTCGCAATGAGTCGAGACCAGTACAGTTAACAAAGCTTTATGAATAAAAAGTCAAAATTAGCATATTTACTAAATCTTCTATCCTCTATGGATGGACAATTCTTTTAAGTGGTGAATGTTCACTTTTTCTGGTCCCTCCAGGATGTTCCTCTCAGGAAGTTCAATTGTTTTTGATGTTGGAGTATCATTGTTCAGATGTTTATTTAAACATCAATCGTCAACAGAGCGTTCTGTACACTAATTGTCCGCTCAATTTGCACCAAATAATGTTACATTAATTCTATTGAATGCAGCAAGCCATTGCATATGTATATGTACATGTTTGTATAAATGTGTTGTACATTGTGCTTAACTGAAATGGACTGTTAAGGTTTTCGTGTGATAAAACAAATGGCGTTGTATTTATTAGGGGATGCACACACAATATGAAGGATTAATTTACTGGGAAATCCTGTTTCGTCTTGGCGTTAATTTAAAGCCGTTTAACTGCAGTCATTACGTTGTAGCTTTATTGTATACCGCATTCAAGGTTTATTAAAACTTTATTGATGTTAGTTTTGATATCATGAACTTTATAATGCATCCCTTGTGACTTTGTTCCCGTCCATTAGAATACATTTCAATTATTAAATGATTCATGGTGTTAAATAATAGAATATGTTGAAACAAATGGAAAAATAGAACGTAATTGAAGTACGTACAATCTAATGTATAAACAAACAATAGAAATTGATAAAAAGAAAAGAAAGAAGGCGATAAATCAAAATTTAGACTTAATGAAAACTATTACATATATGCATATTTTTTTTCTTGAAGAAGTTAATTGAGTTGACCACTCCAGTTTATGAAAAGTTGATGATACTGATTTTTTTAAAAGAAGAGCTCTTGAAAAACAAAATACATTCACTTAATTTTTATTATAAAAAAACTTCTTTATCATTCGTTCTCCTGATGATACTTTTGAAGGTTGAAACAAATTTAAAACAGTTTTATGTTTCTGAAAGTGTTTAGTTCTATTTTATTTACTGCAAGACTGACGTCACGAAGGAGTTTCATTTTATAGACTGCTAATTAAAAAATAGGAATCAAATACCGTGTAGCAACGTTTCGTTGATTTATTACAATTTCCTCAGGCTTTTATTATGAGGGTATCGAGGAAGCATTTATAGAAACGAGACATCGCAATTGATTGCTTGAATTACGACATTTCTTTATGGATTCCTCTTCTTTGATTTTTTTCCATTCCTATAAATAGTATTTCAGGAGAAACGAGCTAGTAAAAATTTTTCTGCAGTATTTATGTGACATGTTTTATTTTTAATAAGGATTTTTAAAGAAAATTAATTAAATCTTAATGAATATATAGAAAATTTGGATTAAACGCAATATATGTTTTAATAAATAAGGTAAAAATTCCTTTATTCCATAGAAACAATAACATGATAATTACAAAATAGTTAATTATCTAAAATATGTTCAGAATATTTATTATTTACCCCTTGAAAGATAGTTAAACTTTCGTACTTCTAAAGTTTTTCCTAGTTTTTTTTTTATTTGGAGACGTTTTCATTTAATCCGTTATAAAGTAAAGTAGTGGAAAAAGTAAAAAAAAACCTACTGCACAAATGATAAAATAAAAAAAAAAAAATAATTACTGCCCCATCAGCTAGCTATATTTAAAAGTTTGAAACTAGTTCTATTAAAGAAGTTTTCGAGAACGCTTCTGGATCAAGATTATTTAAATTGACCGGCTACAAATTCCCGTTCCCGATTACATGCTGTCGATAAAATGCTTCTGGGAAATCACCTTAATGCTGAAGAAAACGTTTTTTCAAACATAGGTATAACGGCAACTTCCTATGGGCAAAATTTAATTTTGTGAATTGTTTTTTTTTCTGTCTACCCTAGTATTTAAACCGCTAACCTTTTTGGGTTGAAAATTTTACAGAAGTTTTAATCCTTAGAGAATTTAGACGATATAAAAGTTTTAATTAGAGGAGATGTAGATACGTAAATAACGCAAAATTAAAAAAAAAATATGGGTAGAATTACCTTTCATTTATTTATATTATTATTCTTTACTAATTCTTCATCAAAATTAATGATTGAGACGTCAGCATTCGAAAATTACAAAAAATATTGAACTATTTGGCATAAAGACTGTTGAAAACGCCATCTATTGATAATGTATTTGAAGAATGTATACGTTAGCAGTTTGTTGGAAAGCAATTGGATGAAGAGACCCTTCTTCAGGGCTAGAGTAGTAGAACATATCAATAATTTCAAGATGAAAGTAGCAACTTCTTAAGTTTTTTACCCTTCTTGAAATTATTGACATCATATAGATAATCCTGAAGAAGCTTTGCATGTAAGGTGAAACGTAGGTGTCAGTTTTACACTAAAAAAAGAACATTTCGGCCTTTGTTTTGCTTTGTCATTAAATTAAGGGAAGATATAGGTAATTCTTTAAAAAAAATTTTTTTCTCATTCTCTTTCCTCCTCCATCTGAATTTATCACTGATAAATTTGTTCATAGATATTTTAATAACCTTTTTGGAATTTTTTATTGTACATTACTGAAGATGTCCACCAAGCGTGCTGACGAAACGTCGAGTTTCTGTTTAATATGTTCAGAAAATAAGTTGAACAAAATGTTGAAATTTATATTCAAAAAGGTCATTGGCAATTTGTCATTCAATGTATGAGAATCATAAACAGCGAATAAAAGAAGCATATTTCATTTAATGCCCTTCTGTATCATGCGATTTTCTTGTTATTTAAACGGGAAAATTGGCAATAAAGATTCAGAAAATTTCATACCGGTTATCCTTACATCCTTAAACTACAGGAACAAACTTTATGAACCATAAATTAAAGGAATTCATCGAGGCGATAAACTCAAGTACATCTCAAATGTCGACGGTTTTTGTAATATGAGATATCGTAAATCAAAGACTCAATAAGCGATAAAGTAGGATCAAAATGACGATTTTATTTTTTAATAAATGAGGATTTTGTACTTGTGAAAATTCAATAAATAATTTGTCAATACGTACAGAGTGAGCCACGCTGGATGGCATATTTGAAGAATATGAAAAACTAAGGCTAGGAAAATTTTGAAAAAAATTACGTACCTAATAGTAGTTATGATAATCTTAATCGCTAGCATCAGAATTATATAAAATATGCAATTTTCCCCAAAAAATTACTTACGGTGTTTAAATTTTTAGTAGTTATAGTTGAGTCTTAAGCCTAGTTTCCTACCAAAACTAAGCTTCATAACGTGTACAGAGCGTTCAGAAAAAAAATCCAAAGTTCAGAAACTTTAAACACGAATAACTTGTTCTTTTTTTTTTTAAATGGCACCTACCATATTTTATTATTTTTTTCATTAGATTCCTTTTCTTTATCCTCTTTTGATCCATGTGAACACTGTTTTCTTCGAAAATTTTCGAATAATTTTGGGTTTTTAAAAAAACAGTTAATTTTACTTTTGGTATAAAACAAGTGTGTTATGTTACGATAATCGAAGCAAAATTCAACTAAAAACTGTTCTTTTAATTAATTTATGTTACAAAATTACCACAAAACGAAAATATCAATTGGAGAATTCATTATAAATATTGTTTTCAAATGTGTTCGTAATATAAATTTAATTTTTGTTGAATTAAAGCAATAATTCTTCAAAAAAAAAAAAAAGAAATTAATGAATAACGACTTACCATATTATAAACATTTTCCCAATAATCTAATGTAATTAATTGGAACGTTGTAAGCATCGACCACAAAAAATTATCGAAACTTGTATAACCATGATTTGGATTTTCACCGACACAAAGGCAGGTATGCGAAGGAGGGCAGTGACGTGACCCCGTCACGTTACCGCACAGTAGGGGCTCATCAGACTCGTTTTTGTACAGCCAATGGCTCGGGTCGACTGTCCAACTGAAACAAAAAAATTATAGTTCTTTCAATTTCAAATTTTCATAAAATTTCAATAAATTCTTTCCATCAGGGTAGAAGTGCCAGGGCCTTTAGGTATCGTATTGTAGCGAACGCGAGCGTGCTTTTGTGCGACCGGGTACGCTTGTATGCGTTTCCGGCCGGCCCGACTAGCCAAGGCCGGTGTCGGCAGTGTGCGTTATATTTGTGTACGTGTGTCCCATACCTGCTTTCTAAGAAAGCAATTAGCCGTTCGCCGAAAATGTAAACAATCTTTCGAATATTCCGGACCTTTTCTCGATTGTTCTATGATGCTATAAAAGTAGAAAGACGTTCGACAGTGAGTACTAATAAATTGACCGTGACATCCGAAATAAATCGACAGTGTTAGAAGTAAAGACAAATAAATAAAGACGCGCATATACGTGAGTGTTGTAAATAAATAGTAAGCTAAGTTCCGTATTAATTAATAGTGTTTTTAAGTAGTTATTATTAAATAAGTACATATATATAAATTGTGTTCCTGTACTTTAGTCTTTTTAAACCCACGAACACTACAGTATACTTAAGTACTTACTTGAACCAGTTCTCGTACGATGCGTTGTGATCTTCCATATTCAAAACGCATTTATTTCGCAATTCTCCCATGTAAACTTGCAAGGCAAAGAGGGCGAAAACCATCAAACAAAATATGGTGAGCGTCATTACTTCCGCTAATTGTTTGAAAGAATGTAATAAAGCGTTGATGATAGTCTTCAAGCCTGCAAGATAACAAAAATTTTGTTCTAAAAATTGTCTACAAAAAAAAAATTTGAATCTTTTCATTTAATGCAGAATAACAAACAGGGTTGGTTTTCTTTTTTCAATTGGGTGCATGGGATATTTTCTGAACTTACCTGGCATTATGGAAACCGTTTTAAGTGCTCTAAGGACACGAAATGTCCGCAGTCCGGCCAAATTGCCAACCTCCATACCGATAGTCGCGTATCCGCTTGTGATAACTACAAAGTCGAGCCAGTTCCATGGATTGCGAAGATAAGTGTACTTATTGATGATAAAGCCCTTGGCTATGCTCTTGATTATCATTTCGCCCGTATATATTGCTAAAAAAATATATCTGAAAAGATAGAGACACATTGGTAGATCATTAAGTAAAATCTATACAGGAGGCTTTCAAATAAGTTCATTATGTAGGTACTGTAAAAATTTTCTAAAAAGGCAGGTACAATGTTGGAAGGGGCAGGCATTCTAGCTATTTCCTTCAAGTACGCTTATGAAATATGAAAGTATCGGCATACAGATAGGGAAGTTTCACGTGATTGGCTGTCGTTTAAATAATACAGCCCTTTGGCCTTCCTACATCTGACCGAATTCAAGTCTCGGTTCAAAAATTTAACTATATTTGTTTTTGAAAACACTCTAAGGTTTTCCAGTTTTGCAAAACATAAACGTTAAAAACTTTATTTTTTTTTAAAATTAAGGCATGATAGAAAATTAGAGTGGTTTAGATTGTGACTTCAAAAATGTGTAGACACAACTTTCAAAGTTTGCCTCGTTTCAGAGTCATATCGAGGAAAGTACAACTTCATTTTCAACCAGTCAATTTAAACTGCCATGGTCTATATTCTATAGAGTCCTTGCTTTGGAAAACTAGGACATACGTACATAGATTTTTCAAATGGCAAAGTTCAGATGAATGTCATTTCAAAAGCTCCATTTTTGTATCTGTTTTGCAAAAATTCGAACCTTTGTACGACTATCTCAAAGATAAAAGATCTATTGTTGTTTTAGACATCCTACTTATTTTTATGGAGGATGAGTTTTAAGTAGGTATTTCTATGATCTGCAGTAATACATATATCTCTTTAAATAAATAATTGATACATCCAACGTAAGATAAAATATGTTATCTGCCATGTCATAATTTTTTAGTAAAAGGGAATGCTCCATTTCCATATGTTTGTCTAAAAAATTTCAAAATTTTAGAAAAAAGATGGTGATCTGAATTCAAAACATTTCTTGACCTCTTAAATTACGATGTATAAACTAATTGTTATACTACTTTAGGAAAATTTATTTCGATAATATTTAAATAATTGTGTACAAAAGGGTAACAGGAGAACTCGAATGAAATTAATAATTAGGTGACTGGAGAAAAAAAATTGTTATGAAGAAGGATATGGGATTAAAAAGAATGTTAAAATTTATATACAGAAGCGGTGAGGGACTATGAAAAATCCCAGAGATTGTGTGGGGATTATCAGAGACCCTTTGGGATTCATTATTTTGTACTGGATGGAATTAAACACTGTAAATTAAGAGTTTTATAAAAATAATATAAACTTATTTTTTGAACATTTTATCCTACTCCCTGTAATTAACTTGAAAAGGTTTCTGTTTTGTTTTGTAAGTTGTTGTTTGCGGATTAATACTTTAAAACCGTTATTACTCCACAGCTTGAACAGTGTAAAAAGCTCAAACGGGAAGCTTTTCCTCGTTATTAGGATTTAGCGTTTCCTTTTATAAACCGAAACATAATTCTTGCACGTTGTTCCAGCTTAGACGATAAACTGTGCATCTACATAATTAAACTGTACATTTTAAGTTTTATTTGCCCACCTTAGGGTGGTAAATACTTACATTTTTAAATACTTAATACAAGCAAGTACTTCAAATAATGTCGCAGAACAATATTGTCTTTTCCTTCAAAACGACGAAAGTCGTTAAAATAAATGATTAAATCTTTTTTTTCATACCCTCAGTACAGAAGTCTAATTCTAAGGTAATTCTTATTAGTCAAAAATAAATACAAAGATATGAACGATTTTTTGTCTTCTATCATTAAGTGATGGTAGTAATGTAATTTAATTACCAAGAATATTGATTACATTTTATACCACGATCTGATATTAAACGATGACGGAAACGTTTATAACTTCGTAAAATTGTTCTCTTAATCTCTAGATTTCGAGCTGTTGGAATATTAATAAGGAAGGAAATATTAGTGTTCAGTTTGCATGAACCAACCACTCGATTTTCCGCGATTCCTAAATGAACAATTCGATCATAACTGGAGTCTTAAATATTTATGTATTATACTAATTATTTCATCTGGATAAGAAAGTCAAAAGTGCTCCAGACAAAAAATATGGACATGACAACACAAAAAAAATTAATTCTAATATTAAAACTAAGTTAAATGTAAAAAATTATTTTTCTTGTGTAACTTCATCAATTTTCGACGTAGATTGCAAAAACGGCAAAAAACAATTGGTTTTTTGGGTTTTGAATACTGTTCACCAAATTAAAAAGAAAAAACAACAACCGACCCCGTGGTCCAGATGAATAACTTCCCGGTATAATAAAGGGTAATTTTCACGAAAATCAAAAATTTCAACATATTTACATGTTTATAGGTCACCACAGTATTTACTCATAAATTATCCTTGAGAAGTTTATGTGTGGTACAATATTTAATTGCTAATATCAATTATTTATTGTTAATAGCACTTTGTTTCCAATATTTAATTGTTATTAGCAATTGTTATTAACAATATTTAACTGTATTCAATTTTTTTTGACATTATCAATGAAAATTTATAGTTAAGTTTGCAGAATTTTAATTGTTTTTAAAAATATTTAATTATTATTTTTAATGATAAACCTCGTAATGACAAAACAGAGAAATAAATGGAAATTCAATTAATTCTCCAAATTATGTTGTAATGCTATTCTCTTTTTCAAATTTCAAAACATCGGACCCATTACAATAACCCTATAGACTGGGATAATAAAATAAAAACATTATGGTGGCAGTCCTTCCCCCCAGAATGCATTTTGTCCCAAAAATACCTTGAAAAACAAAGTGGCAACTAAGTCGAAAATTGATTAATGTTTTTTTTTTGGTCAGGGTTAAATTTTTGGGACTGCAAATTTGGTGATTTACATTTCCAAGGACGAAATTTTTGACGAGGAAAATTGTCTCAGAAGCAAGTATAAATCAAAAATTAATTGAAACACTTATTCAAATTATCATGAGAGTTAGTTATGAAGGAGCTGCAACTCAAATACTCAAGGGAGGTTTGTTTAGTCCACTTTATTAGGAAAACAACAGAAGTTCACTGTTGGGTGGTGAGGTGTGCGGTCAGAACTACATTAGAGACAGTTGACAGAATTACGTGTGCATATCTGCAAAGTTGCAGTTCGAAAATTAACAAATGGCAATGAGCTTACAAATTACAGTGCAGAAACTAAATCTAACCAAGTTTTGTCGTTATAGTTTACGACAATACTGAAATGTTGAAGAAACCTAATGAAGACCCCCGAAACGTGTGTCTTAATTCTCATTCTCCACTGCTTGATGAGTTAGGTAATTAAGGAGTTTCAGGACTTCTTATGGATCCAAGGGATTTCCTACAAAATCTACTGTACTTCTACACACGAAATTTTAAATTTGAGAAATATTAATTCCCAATTATATACGAATTTAATTTTGTTGTAATTAATAAAATACTGTAAGATCAATGGAGGGTAGTTAAGTAACGTTTCGACCATCAATTTCAGTCACATGTAACAACATCAAATGGTGGACAATTTAAATACGATAAAAGTAATTGTGTAATTACCCTGAGGAGGGTTCAGCCCCTTCAGCCCCTTTCTTTGTGTGTTGACTTACAGCAAATTATCATATTTTATTCTTTGCAAGTTCAAGTAAGTTTGTTGACAACTGGCGATAATTTTCGTACTTGTTTCGTAGATGCCAGTAGCAAAGCAATTAAAGGGAGTTATCAGTGGTCGTCAGAGGAGTTGGAATTACAGTGGTTAAGTGGTTTATAGTTTCACGGGTGAGCTTACTGAATAGTTTAACCATGAGTTGATACCGATTTTTAATTTAAACTCACGTTTTCATTTTATTAATTTTTTTCAAAACAATGCGAGGCAAGATCATATTTGAGATTATGTGTAATTGACTTACGTACGTGAGATTTCATCTTATATTAATAAAATCAGAGTTCTGTCTGCCTGTCTGTTTGGTTTCGACACAACTAAATCAATCTCGATGACTCGCCTTTACAGTATCGTTATACTGGTGTATCTTAAGACCAAACCAACCTTTGGACTTTATTTTTTCGTTATTTTATATGAGCTTAATGAAAAATATTCTTCAAAGTTTGAAAGTTATCCCGATACTGAGACTCCACGACAGGTGATTAATTGCAGTCTTTAGAAGAGGAAACCCGTTCTCCTGTGATGGAAGACTTTAATTTTTTCGCTGACAGTGTGCGTGGATTATTTTCAGCCGTTGGCTTTTATAAAAGAAAGGGAGAAGAAACCACGTCCTGATTTTAAAAGGAGCGAAGAGAGCGAAGGGAGAAGTGTTTAATTGCGAGCGTACTTCTTTGTCTTCGTATCAGTTAGAAGGTTGGAAAAAATGCGAATGCAAACATTCATATACACATACACGTAGATACATATGTATTAAATAGGGTGGTAGTTGTGCCCTACATATTTGACGCGAGAGAGTCGTTCTCGCCAACTTAAAGGGGTGGAATTGAGGCGCGAGAGACCGTAAAATTTCATCGTTCTTGGGAGGCAAACGACTTGTCTTGTTACACATGACGCCCCCATTGTACTTAACGTAAGATATATTTTATGAAATAGCGCCACCGATTTTTAGTTTGTTATTTTTGAGAATGTTATCTATCATAGAGCTTCCAAAAGCTCGTACTAATGAGATAGCTAATTATGTTTTTCTTTTAGCTCGTGGTTTTTGTGGTAGATAATCTTTCTGTTCCATTGATAATAAAAATATCTGAGTGATGGTTCAAGTGGCTGTTGTGCTGTGATGCATGGAGTTTTGCTGTCTCAGACGTTTCGTTGTTTCTTGATTTTCAGTAGGTGCTGGGCCATGTAGTGACTGAAGATGCCGTTAACAAAGAAACGTCTGCAATAGCAAAATTCCATAGTCCTGACATATACGTACCGAATAGGATAGGATTTTAAAATTTATTCGTTCTGAAAATGATCTATGAATGTTTTGATTTTGAACATTCGTCAATTTTCTTGGGTTTTTACAATTTTGCTTAAAAAGCTCCAGGAAGATTGAAATTTTGTTACAGAATGTTCTCGAAACGTCCCATACTTTCAATATTTCAAAAAATTTTAAATTTCAAACGAAAACTCCAGAAAGTATTGGAGATACTATTTCAACTGGAATTCCCAAGGATCTTTAAAAAAGTTTATCTTCAATGTTTTTATCTTTTAAATTCCTCGTATTCGAAACGTGATGGAAAAACCTATCTGCGTGTAGTATTGCTGAATAACTTGCATGTAAAATGATACGATTCTGTAGGAATATTACGATTTTGGTACAAAAGTCTATTTTCAGTTCGATGCAGCGTATGCAAATTACAAAACAGCTGCAAGCATTTAGATGTACCTGCATAAGCGCATACAATTACAGATTGTTCTATATTTTCTATGGTTACACATTACTTCTATTTAAAGTATTTTTCATTAGCTTCATGCATGTAGAACTGGATAATGTATTTTTATTTATCTCATTCTATTGAGAAAAATCTTATTATAACGAAAACATAAGTGATAAGGGTGGAGGTTAGGTTAGAAGTGGGGGTGGAGTAGATGTTGGGGCTGAGATAAACGTGAAGAATAGAATAAAGGTCTTTAGGGGGGTGGTATTGGGCGAGGGGGTAGTGCAGTAGTGGGGTGGAAGTAGGAGCTGGGGTTGGTGTTAGGGTGGGATAGATGTTGGGAATGAGGTAAATGTTGTCCTTATATTTAACGAGTACCTCACCCCTACACCTGCCCCTCTCTCAAGATCAACACTAGTTCCTACCACCAGCACATCCCCTCTACCACCCCTTGCCCAACACCTTTTCCTTCGGTTTAATGTATTTTAATCAAGAATTTATCATTTAAGTTAACAAGTGTTGCATGGGGTATGTATGGAATTTTGAAGAGGGAAATAATGGCAGTTATCAAACGCCAACTTTCTTTGACCAAAACTAATAAGACCTATTTGTCTCTGGTAAAATAGAAGTGACGGGAACAAGTATAAATTTTATGATAGAATTTTTTTTATCTGAAATAGTTACGATTGCGTCGTAAGAAAGTGATTGGAACTGGAAAGAAAATATCGTGGGCTTTCTAAAATTCACGACCTAGAGTCGGAGGCTTATGGAAGTCCTTAGGGGTTGAGCAGAAACGTCTAATGCCTTCGGCGTCGCGTTGTGTTATCGTTTGATGGCATGAATTTTAGAAATCCCACGATATCTTCCATCCCCTTCATTGTCTTTTTTTTAGTTTGTTGTCCTTTTCTTTTAATTTAGAAAGTCATACGAACATATATCGGTGAAAATTTTCATAAGGGTCCTTTAGAACCACAATTTAGAAAAGGAAAACTTACTCAGCCTCTTCGATTGTCTCTGTCATGGCAAGGAAGACGCAGTTGAGCAAAATGGTGGCCATGACAACGTAATCGAAAAACTGGTTGGTCGATATATAAACACATGCACGTCTAATGGGGTTCCATGGACTGAACAGGAAGAACGAATTTGTTGCGGTGAAACGGTGGATGTAGTTTTTTCGAAAACGTTTCGACACCACGCAGAACGTCTGCAACAAAAAAATTACATTAACACAAACAAAACTCAAAAATTAAAAAATATAAGTCAGTAATCACTACTTACGATTTTTCAAAATTCTATCTCTAATGGGTTAAAAAGGGGTTCAGAGTTTAATGTATCAATTAAAATGCAACCTAAATCGCTGAGTGAAGAAACTTGAAACGATATTTTCAAATTTCAGTCCCTGAGGGGGAGTTATTGATCAAAGAGTTCAAAATGCTGAGACTAGAGAAAATGGTGTTCCTTCTATATGATTAATATTCAGTAGAAAAAGTTTTTAGAGGAGAAGGAAATGGGGGTTTCCAATATACCCTACCAGAACAAACTGTACTATAATTATTGACTTCTAAACTTTCTGGAAGATTTAATATTTGGCTTCTAGTTATTCATCTTCATGTAAAACTATCGCCAAATTTGGAATTTGGAGTTCAATAATATATGTCGAATTCATTTTCTAAGTTAATTTTAAAATTGAGTACACTTTTTTGTGTTCTCTGATGTGTTCCTGAAATGATCTATCAGTCTGACCTACGTTGCCACAATTTACTATTCCAGATTAAATTTCGTTTTTACCACTTCCAATAATTAATATGCCTAAAGAATTATTTGAACCTTAAAAAGAGTTAATTAATAACTCCTTAGCCATTCCAAAAAGACAATCCCTTTCGTAAGGACATTTAATAATATAAAAGAACTCCACGTTGATAACTTGAAAAAGGGCGAAACTTTAATTGAAATTTGTTGTGCTTTGTCATATAAATTTCGTTTAAGATATTAGGCAAGTGACACACAAAGGCCTATTGTTGTGCTCTACTTTGTATTTCCTAGTTTTTATAAACTTTATTTCGTTTTAATTAGCTAATATTTACAATATTGTTTAAAAATATAAGAACAACAGAACAATATAAATGGATTTGTACTGCTTTACGACTCAATGGCCAGCAAACATAAATCGACGGGATTAAAAGGATAAAGATGTTCAACATCAAAAACTTACTCCTGGCGATTTTGGACTTCATCCAACCTTAAAGGATTAGCTTAAGCTTGAAGGAAGTTTTCTAGCACCGAGTGCTTACCAGCATAGGGTCAAGCATGTTTTACTTGGAAAACAGTTTTCAATTAAGAATTAAACTGAAAAATATTTTTGGAAAATTCATTTATTGTAACACTTTGGTTTTATAAAATATTTGTGAGGCAAAAATAATCTGCAGCTATTTGACAGTCTATCGGACTCTATCCCCTTTGCTGTATATTTTTTCCAAAAATATTATCCTACAAGCATGAAAATTACACATTCGATTTTTCACAGTAGGTAATCACGACAAAACTCAATAAACAACCCTGGTATGTGTATTTGTATGTATGTCTATAAGAATTTCCACAGAAAAAATGCTTGTGTTTGCTACACATTTTTGGACAGGTTACTTGCACAGTAGGTGGCTAAAACAGACCAAGATTTCAAATAGAGATAAGTTGGAAAGGAAAATGCACGGAAGCTTCTAAATTACTACCTTTGATGACGTTACTACAAACGAAATAGAATTTGTTGAGACCCTATTTACCTTTTCACACGCAAGGGCTTGCGTAACGTGCTTCACCTTTGTATTTCCTTCACTTTACTTAACAATTTCAAGGTGGACAGAAAATTGAAAACGAAGTTCATCAAGAACGTACACAACACAGTACGAGTAGGTATTTAGTAACTTACGGTCCCAAATGATAAGGGAGGGAAAGTTGTAAACAGATATTTATAGATATTTACCCATTACATATAGATTTATAGATAATAATCAATAGCAATGAAGTCCTAACGAAAGGGGTTCTTTGAGCCTAAAACTAATTGGAAATAATTTCTACTGGTTTTCAGCCCTAGAGGCTTAAAAGGAAACGAGTTTGCAGATGATCTTGCCAAATTTGTTCAGTCTGTTGGAGGCACCTGTGATTGAAAGGATTTCGAGGTGGGTCGAAAATGGAGCTGGGAATATCAACTTGGATGCAAAAAAAATTAAACTTTTATTACGTCATGAACTGAAGAGATTATTAAAGTCAATTTCTCAGCTTTAGCAGAAAAAGGGTGTACGTGTTGGGCATCACACCCCTTGATAACAGCCCACTTTTCAGAATACGTCATCGCCTTATATGCTCACAGAAAATTTTCCTTTTGGGAAACTCCTTTTGAAGTATAAGAATTAAAGACATGCAGGGGGGCTTCTCTGGAGATATGCGAAAGTCAGTGGCTTAACAGGGAAATTCTAAATAGGTAAAATAAATTCTACTTAGGGCTAAATTTCCTTGTACGAAATTGTTTTGGCTCACCCCATTAACCTCAAGGCCTAGTAATGACATTGGTCATTCAGTTCTACTTCTTTATTTTTTTTAGACTCAGGTAATCTAACAGCTTTAAAAATTTGGGAATAATAATCTAAACTACGTCTCCTTTTGCCTCTCTTTCTCCTGTTCAATCATCGTATCATTCCTTATCTTTATTTACTTCCTTCCTCATCGTTCATAGTTTTCTTTTTCTTAATATCATCTCATTTCTAATCTAAGTTCAGTATTTATAATAGTTTTTTAAGTTGTCTCAGTCGACTCTTCTGTCCCTGAATCATCCCTATAGTTTTAAGTATTTGTAATGTCTTTTCCATTCTAAAGTTTCTATATGTCTGCGAATTCTATGTCAGAAAGGTAAAAAAAATATGTATGGAAGGAATCATATTAATTTACTTGATTTTCTGGGCTAATTTAGTGGATCTAAATCAATTATAAAATAAAATTACATCTAGAATAAAATATATGTAGGTACATTATGTTCTGGGTCTAAACCACGTACCGGGTTAATAAATAATTAATATGAGAGGGTAGTTGACATAATTCATCATTTGTGAACACATTTTGTCTATCTGATGGTTGGATTCGAGCTGATTTACGAGAACTAATTTTAATAAATAATAAATGTTGACACTTTACAAATTCCTGCTGCTTGTCCATTTTCAATTCCAGTAATGTACAGTTCGACGACTGAAGCATGAACTCTGAACTTAAAGATGCGCAATGATTAAGAGTGACGTCTTCCGGTGCTTATAAGTTATTCTATTTACATATTTGCTAAGTTGAAACTTCGTACCTACGTTTCCTGAAAATGCCCTTGTGCAGGGAGAAATAGGCATTAAATTGTTTTAAATAAGCACCCCTTGCATTGATAAGACAGGCTAAACATTTGTTTTTTGAAACTATAATCGCTTTTTACCCCTTATTTTCACCTTCTTTCTTTACTGATATAAAAATAGTGAAAATCCATGGATTTAAATAATATACTTGAAATATAATTAAAATGTGTTAGTTGTTCTGCAAAAGTAAATGATAAACTCTTTAAATAATTGAACCCCCTCAGAGAAATTTTATAATATATGGTACGCCACTGGAAACAAATGGAATAAGATATACGAGAAATGAAATACAATTTTTAATAACTGCGAGCATAATCTCTCGTAAAATATGCTCGTCTGACTTTAAAGCACTTTTAAGCGTGCGAACAAATCATATAATGCAGACAATTTTGGATTTCCCAGTTGGACTGCGGGGCAAAATGTAAAAATATTTTTTATTTTTATCTGGAAGCGAACGTTTTAAACTTAGAGATACGTAATACGCTATTTTAAATTTATTTCAACCCCTATGTTCCTTTTAACTTTTAGAAGAATTTTTAGTGTTCAGTTTCTTAACTAAGAAATATTACTGCTTTGCAAATATGCATAATATACCTAAGTTCCCTAATGTTCATAGACGTTATTCTTGCTAAGCACATATTCAAACACCAGAAATATGAAAGAGCAGGAAGGTTTATAACTTTGTTAGAAAGTTTTAAGGAGAATTATTTGGGCAGATAAAATACATTTTCGGGCTGTTGTGGTCCCAATCCATAGCAAAATTAAGATTTAAATGAAAGGTTACGTCCTAACGTTTCATCGGAAACTGTGTCTACCATCTTCAGTAAATGCTGTGTTTCAATGAGTAAGCGAAGGTTACACTTCGAAGTCTCAGTTACTACTGATTCCCCCAAAGTAATGTAGTAGAGGTTTAAATTTCCCTCACTTAGGTAACTGAAGATGCCAGCCGAAACGTTAGCTGGTTTTATCTCGATTGTTAGAACGTCCTTCAAAAAAAAATTTTTAAACCTTCTTTTCAATTCGATGAAGTTCAGAAACGAAGAAATTTATTTGGTTCCGTTTCCGAACGAATGTAACATGTGCAGTAAGTACATTACAAACGTACGTGTTGCATTTTGCCGAAGGAATTGAATGCTTTCCGACGTGACTTCGGTTAAACCGAAATCGTCTAAAAACTAACAATCAAGGAAACAAAGACATAAAAGCACCCGTGCCTCTAAATATGCATTGCAGGATCCTTTGCAGGGACACACAATGCAATTGGAAACGAACTTTTCTCATTTGGATTAAAAAACTACCTATCCGTACTGTTACGAATCTCATTTGAATTATTCATGTCGAGATTTTGCTAAAAATCAGCTCTATGAAAAACCTTTTCATTATATTAAAGATGTTATATTAAGGATGTTCTTTAATGTAGTTGAACTTTCAAGAGACCTGTTGGACTATCAAAAATTACAAAGAATTTCTTTAAAGATTTCAGAGGTTGTGGGTGAATGAGCCTTTATTACAATAAGAACTTTGTCGATCAAAAGCCCTAAAAAATATAAATAAATATAATGAGAGGCTCCCAAATGGGAGGCCTAGAACTGCATGCAAGACATTTTTAGTGGCTCTAGATTCCTTGATCTTTGGTGTTCATTCCTTCAGATACTAACGTTCCATTTTGTGCTGGACGTGGCTCACCTCTATGAGGAGACAATAGATCATCACAATATTAAAGTGGTATTTTTCGTATTTGTTTTAATGCGATTACTTAAAACAATAAATTTTACATAAAATATAGTTTGTTGTTTACTTGCAAAGCTTTATAAAATCGATCGATTTTCTCATCAATTCATTTTCATCTTTTTCTTAAGATAAACTTTCGAAGTCTCTTTAGAAAGTTTCTGTGGAATTGTATAACTTTAAGTATTTTCCACCTCGAAAAGTGGAATTGAAACTGAAGCAGGAAACTTCCTGGAAAAGGAGCAAAATTCAATTTAATAAACCAGCGATGCGACCCTACGCAAAAAAAAAACTCATAACTACATATATTTATTTTTTTGATACCCTTAATCCCAGTAGTGAATCTAAATTTAAATGTTTTTTTTTTGTGTCAAATTTTGATAAAAGACTTTTTAATCCGAATTTTTTTCTCAACATAATAAAATAAAATTACCCTACATTATATTATTATTATTATATATCAACTTAAATCAATATAAAAAGAGGAAGATTAGAAGGCATGGAACTTTTTGAGACACATATCAGGAGCAGAAACAGGAATAAAGGGAGGGAAAAGCAGAAACTGTTTCAATGAGTCTTTGGACTCACGATATTAAGAAGTAAAAATAACGTAAATTTTGATAAAACAGTAAGGAGGGATTAAAAATAAAAAGAAGCAGAGTATTACCCTAATTAAAACGTGCTTCATAGCTTTGCTAATTATTTTCTGTTCTTATTCGGTTCTAATTGATTTGTTAACGATACAAATCGTGGGGTTGTGCTTTCCCGTCAACCTATTAATTCCCCTTTTATTTCTATTCGCATGCGTCTTTTTTATTCTTCAATTTCCCATGCATCAACCTCCCTGATGGTAATTTAGTTGCATGCAGGTACAACATGCAATATGCAAAGAGGTCAAGAGCACCTTGTTTCGAAAACTTGAAAATGAGGACAAGGTAGTCCAATTACAGAAACCTTACCTGGTGAAATGATAATCATTTATTGCTGTGGATTGTGGAAAAACGCACACCATTAAATATTTAAAGTAAAATAAAATAATGACATGATTAATAATCACCTGTGTGAAAAACTTAAAGCTCCCAAACATCTAAATATTCCATATTTAAGTTAGTTTTTAAATGGTACAGTACTATAGTTCTATTACATGTCAGGGTATAGAAAAGGCGAATTTTTTTTTATGTAATGTATTTTAATAAATTTAGGAACTAGGATAGAGAAACGTAAAATAATATGTAATAAAAAATTATTTTAATATTTGTGCCCCATAAGCAATAATAACACGAAAACTAAAAATAAGATTGTTAAGCATCAAGACAGAAAGAGCGGAAAAACTCGGAGACTTTCAGGAAAATAAATACCTTACTTTCTTTGTTAAAGTCTTATACAATTTACCTTTTTAGTTTTTCGCTCTGCTACGTGCTAACTAAATTGCAGTACTTTACCATTCAAAGTAACAGATTTTTCTTGCAAACAGAAATGAAACTTTTGTTGTAGCAAATAAAATACCCTTCGAAAGACTAAACTTGCAATAGAATGTTACAAAGACATTGTGAAATATAAAAAAAAATATTTTGATTAAAATTTTCGAACTTTAATAAGTGCAAGTCTCGTTTATAACAAATTTTAGACAAATAAATTTCTCTTTATAAATTTAGAAGGCTCCTTTTTCTTCGTTGTGTGCAGAATAGAATCACTTCCTATCGTACTGAAAAAAAGGACAATTCGTTATTTTCCAAATAGAGAAGTTACGATGATGTGAAAGTTGAATGCTCCTATTCACTGAATTGAATTAAATAGAATCAAATATCGTATTTCTGTATGAGACGATTATTCAAGTTCTATTTCTTGGATGGAAAATCGTTTATCTAAGCTTCAGACAGCCCTAACCTTTATCGTTAAAAATCCTCCAGCTTGGATATTACCGTATAAACCATCAGTATTATCGTGCACATTAGATCAATTTATGGAAACTTAACTTTAGACTAAAGTTTTATGCAGCTTAGAAACTTCAGTAACGCCGATATCAGTAATAGCTGCTGGATAAATTTCCTTTGAAAAAAAAAAAAAGATTTGTGCTTCATTAAATTCTAATCAAATAGAAAAAGAGAATTCTAAATCAAATCTAATCTGGAATGTAGTATCTTCATAAAAATCTAATTGGAAATAATTAGAAACGTAATATGTATGTATATTTTTTTATTAAAACATCAAATTAATTTTTAATTCTTTCACTAAAAATATACTAATAAGGATTAATTTTAAAATACGAATTTAGTTTTTTTTTTGCTGTTCACAATCCCCGAAATTTGTCGTCAAATTATTTTAATCCACACGGTTTTCCAAACAAATTGCTACAACAGAAATTTTCTTGTGGATCCCAAGTGTCCAGTGGAATATATTTCCCTTTTATTCCTCAATCGAAATATGACTTCTGCGATCAAAATGTAAAGTAAAAATAAATTTGACTGCATTTGAAGTGTTGGGATTTCATCTTCACTCAATACACAAAATGATGGATTCATTTATTATGATACTCTTCATAATAGTTACGACTCTAGTCATGGGGGTGTTCAGTTTAAGGTTTATTGTTTGTAAAAGTTTATTTTTATTAACACATTAAAGTCCGGTATTTTCAGTTATCTTTTATAGATAAATTTTGTTACAGGATGGGCACCTTCCCACCCTACAAAATTAAACCCTAATTAATAGTGTAGTAGTTAGGGGCACGGTAACTTATGGTAAATTGACCTTTTTAACACATTAAATAAATGCAGTATTTTTTATTGGATATTCAATATCTGTGTTGTATTATTAATTGTGTCAGTAATGATATTATACGTAGATAAAGTTCTCTAAGCTTTCAGAAATGCGTTAAATTTTAATTAAATACCAATCAATAAAGGTTCAATGTGGTGTTACCGTAAACCCCGTGCTTACTATAATATTAACGCGGGGTTAATCTTGACGCGAATGGAAATTTCGAGGAAGGAAACCCCTTTCCGCCCCTAGCCTCGTCCGGTACCAGGTGAGGAATTATTAATTTGGACACAATTTTCTTTATTAGAAAATGTTCCCTTAATACTTAATTAACTACGCACTCGCTTAGAAAATCGTTCTTCTGTTTTCCCCCTTTCAATTTCAAACTCGCGAAACCACTCGACGATAATATTTTAACTACAACCCTCGGCAGTCAGGTAATTAAGAAAAATGATATTGTCCTACATATGTATAGTTTGCACGTAGGTATATGTTCTTATTGTTGTGCAGGAAAATGGATGTAGGTATTAGTAATTTCCAGAAAGGTTAGGTGGATAGCACCTGTAGAACCTGTAGGAAATATATGGGCATTTCTGCAATGCGGTAGCAGGGGTTGCAGAGAGCGCGGCAGGGATGGGAAGCGTTCCCTTTATGGAAACTCGACCAATAAATATAAATAATAAACGTGGAGCTAGGCCTTTGGTCTGGATAAGCATATTCATTCAAACTGGTTGCGCTTACATATACTGATAGGGGTTGGGAAAGGGCGAAATTTTTCGCGGAAACAACAAAATCTCGTGGAAAATAAATAATTCATATAACGAACACATCTACTGTTCAATAAAAGTGGATTTTAAAATTACAATTGAACAGGTTTTATAATGGAATTACGAACGACAGGGACGTGGAAATTATGTTACCTAGGGATGCGATCCCCATTAAGAAAATCGTATATTGTAGTTAGGGGTGGTTGCAGCATTTGTTAGTTGGATTCTGAAATGAACTAATTTACTAATTACTGTTATTGTAAATAGAAAATTTTTTTTTGGAATCCGAATCATTTAGAATTCGATCTCTATCGAAAAGAACTACATGATCAAATTGGGTTAAGGTTCTATTGCTCATAAAGAAAATGATTTTATAATTTGGATTGAAATATATTTTTTTTTATAATAATTTATCGTTTAATGATGTCATTTTGAGATAAATATTTGTGTGCAAACATAGGAACATAGGAATTTTGTTGGTGACGGCATAAAGTGAATTCATTGCACCGCTTTTTCATTATTAGCTTTGTTATCTGATCTTCGTAATTGCAATTTTTAAAACAAACGAGCTCGAAATGAGGTAAAAGAGGTCGTATTAATTACAGCTTCTATTGTTTGAAATTTCCGTCTCTTTTATGGTTAAATGCCTTTTCCTAGTAATGTGGAAATTTAACCAGAAACCACAGCTCTTATACGACGAGATTGATAAAATCGGAAATAATATCTTAAAAGTGAACAAAAGGGTTTTATAACAAATTACCCCAGTTATTTTATATGTGCATATCAGTCATCAATTTAAGTAAATGTTGACTTAATGTAGAAATCAAAATTTTAATGATAGTGTACTATTCATGGGTTTATTATTTTTTTTTATTTACAAGACTAAAGTACAGGAACACAATCTGTATATACTTATATAATAATAACTACTTAAAAACATTATTAATTAATACGAAACTTAGCTTACTATTTATTTACAACATTCCCTTATATGCGCGTCTCTATTTATTTGTTTTTTTTACTTCTAACACTGTCGATTTATTTCGGATGTTACTACTGTCACGGTCAATTTATTATTAACTCACTCGGCGAACGTCTCTGTCACTTTTATAGCATCATAGAAGAGTCTGGAAAAAGTCTGGGATATTCGAAAGATTGTTTACATTTTCGGCGAACCGCTTAATTACTTTCTTGGAAGGCAGGTACGAGACACACGCATACACTGCTGAAAACCGCCCGCAGCTAGTGGATCCGCCGGCCCGCAGCACATGCAAGTGTACCCGATCGCACACAAGCATGCTCGTGTTCGCCACAATAGTATATTCTAAACCAATCTACATACATGTTGTTGTCAGTATCTGAGCCATAAATTATTTAAATGGTTTAAATCATGGTGGCGATGATCGGTCTGTAAGCACTTGAGGGTGGGAGACGCTTTAGTTGTAAAAAAATTGGAGAAAAAAAATCTTTTTTTAGGATGATGATTGTCGTTTTTTAAACATTTTTGGGAAGAAATTTTTACTGCTTTTCTTCAACCAATTTTAGGATGGATTATCATTCAGTGAAAAATTAGGCCACTCACACATTACATTAAATACAATATTTACTATAAAAGGGCGCATGTTTATTTGTGTTTACCATATGTAACGTGAGAACGTCAAATGTTACTTCCCAGGAAGTGTTTGTCAACCGTAATGCTTGTAATGCAGAAAGTGAACAATAAATATTGCAGAAGGTAAGTGTTACTTCAGGCAAGAAACTGCGATTAGATTAATGGAGAATACACTTCCGCACCAGTCACTTTGAGTGCATCATACAAGTAGTGCTTTTAAGCATAATGTACTTACCAAAAATTCAAAAAATCACTTAAAAAAGGAAGAAAAGCACTTATTTACAGTTTAAAAAAATACTAAATGTTGATCAATTAAATGTCTAAATAATAACTAGGATTACTTACAAAGAAGTCAATGAGTCCCTTTCATATTTAGTGTTTTAGGGATCAAAAGGTGTTCGGACAAAATTCTTTCGAAATTATTAGACGTGAATCACGTTTTTAATTCATTAGTTCTCATCAACGCACCATAGGTACTTTCAACAGAAAGGTATTCAAACTAAATGTCCTGAATACCACATATAGCAAGTAAGTCCATATGTAACGATTTGCAATAAGACCGTTTACGATTTAAGTATATTTAAACTTGTTAAACTGAATTCATGTCTATGGCGCGCTGATGAGAACTATGTTCGAAATTGCAACTTGCGTCAGGTATTGCTGACCATTATGTGCGGTAGAATGGTTTATTAGAGACACTATTTTAATTTTAAAAAAATACCTAATTACATAATCTAAATGCAATAGATTTTCGATTCGATGATTTGGATAACTGTGGGTTAGAACAACGAAAATCAAGTTTAAATTACTTCGTTTTTGGTCGCAAATTTACCGGCGCTAATCCAGATTAAACTAAACTGTTTGCTAGAGTCATTTTAGATAAATAGCAAAGCAGTTTGTAAATAGCGTTTAATTTATGAACACAGTAAATTCTATCGGCTGCATTTAATTCCAACATGTTGTGTTTAGCGTGCGTAGTGTGCGATAAACCTTGTGGTTTGTTCGTTCATCGATTGCGCTATTTCGGGACTGACTTTGAACATTTCATACGTCATTGAATTTATGGTTGAAGGTGCTTGGGGAAAAAGCGCCGAAGAAGGAAAGCGACAATAAAAATCCATCACGGTATCGTTAAAGCTGCGAAGAAGAACAAGCTGTGGTCGAAAATGAACTAAAAGAGAGATGTGTGAGACAATATACGAATTAATCAGTTCTTCTCAGCGCGCCATAGGCAGATCCAGAAGAATACTTCTTTAATATGTTAGGTTAATCAACTACCATAGATGAGCAAATGAGCGTCATCTATCGGTAGGACATTTTTCAATTCAACTAAGCTAAATATATGTATAGTTCTCCAATAGACATAGTGCGGTTGTAAATCATCTTAGTGTCCTGTAGTCCTGCTTGCTGGTTCTCATTAGTGAGCCATAGGCGGTTTCCAAAGAATATCTACCACTTAAAGCCTCCTGTATCCATCGGTCGATCAACATATACCACCGCAGACATCTAAGGAGCATAGTACCATCTGTGGTATTAGCCATAATTTAATTAATATGGGATTTATTGTTACTGTTCTGCTTGATTTAGGTTCCTGGAGATTCTGACAGAATTATAAATAAGTATTACATAAATCAAAGTGCTAATAATTGAAAGAATATTAAAAATCATGTTAGAAATTAATTTATCAAAGATAATCGAGTTATGTTATGAAATCCATTGTTCTATTCTTGGAATTGAAAGTGCAGAACTTGTGTATGATTCACCGCAAAATTCTTTGACGTTCATGTAAGTAACATAAATAGCTTCAAGTTCCATTATTTATGAAGCAGGTTTGTGTTAAAAGCGCATTGGGAAAAGAAGAAGATTTTTCACATTCACATATCACACAGATATTTTTCTCAAACGTTATAGATCATCCTGGAGTGAGTGGAGTGAATATTACAGACGATTCTCGAACATTCCAAATCATTCATGAAAAGATTTGAACGTTCTGAAATATTCCAAATCATTTTCAAAGCTTTCTGGAATATTCTTTGAAATTGTTGAAATTTCTAGAATATTCTTATACCTTTATCAAATGCTGCTGCAGATATTTTCTACTCGATTTGTAAAGGACAGGTGGCCAGGTAGAATAGTGAGGACCCACAGATAAATTCGTATTCAATATCCACAGTTGATATGAAAATAAAGTTTTGAAAAGCTTAAAGCTTTCGAACGATTTCTAGAGTAGTGGTTTAAAAGCATAAGCCATAATAAGTTTATGGATTATTATGGGGAGTAATAAAAAGAACGAATGCCTGTTGCGGGAGTAAAATCGTGGCAGTGGCGCACAAAGGCAGCTATAATTTTCAATAGAAAGTACATCAGGTGCAGTAACTTGCAAAATAGTAATCCTACGGGATGTTTTATTGCCAATAGAGCGGATTAAAGTATTTTCACCTGGCTCGCAGCTATTGCATATTGATTCGGTATCCAACCGTGTATAGTGCATAATGTGTACGTATTACAGGCCAATGCGGAAACGAAAGGACATAACGATGAAATATCAGTTATTTATTAATGATAGGTAATAAATTAAAGCCAATAAAGGGGCAAATACTTTAATGATTAAAAAACCAACGCACCGACGTTTCGCCTAATGTTTCTAGGCTTTATCAAGGTGTAGGTTTATTTATTTTTATTATTTATTATTTTATATTTATATTCCTCCCTCAACAACATAATTTGAACTGTTAAACCTACACCTTGATAAAGCCTAGAAACATTAGGCGAAACGTCGGTATTTGCCCCTTTATTGGCTTTAATTTATTACCTATCATTAATAAATAATTGGGGAAGAAATGATAACCAGTATCAGTTATTTAAAAGGAAATTTTTGATTTACATATTGTTTTATTGTTTGCCTTCTCTTTTTAACTTCCCACAGTCTATAGAGAAGTTTCTGTAAATTTTTTGAAAAAAAAATTTATCTGATCGAATTGGTTTTATATATATAACCCTATACGATGTATCAATTTTTTTTGTTGTCGATAACCGACAATCAAAAGTAAATTATCGTCCAGGGCTGGTGGTGACTTCTTGTTCCCAAGACGTAGGTGAACTTCATTTTCTGCATTTAAATAATTAATATTTAGTTATTCAAAATTAAGTGACTGCTGCATTGTGTCAGAAATTAATATGCCCAATGAAACAGTATGAAAGGAACTTCAACAAACTTTTTCCATACATTAAACAAAGTAAAATTTTTAATTTTGCTCCCTCGGTGGTCATTTTCTAATTAACCAAAGAGAAAATGCAAATTTACTTGTGCTTCTGCAGACAATATTTTTCCTCATTCACAAAAAGCGGAAAACTTTTAAGTGCTACAACACTATGGTGCTTTTTTTTCGTCAGCTTTTTGAACGTAATTGTAGTAGTCAGTCTAGATTTTTTGCTCATCAGTTATTGTCAATTAAAATTTACAACTAACTCAATAATTAAATCGTTTACTGCATTATGATGAATGTGAAAGCTTAATGATTGAAGTAGGTAGTCAATATCTCGTTGAGTTTTTCATTTAAACTTTAATACCTACGTAATTCAAAGTGAAACTTTACCACCCGAAATTCGTTTTGTTTGCTTTAGTGCTTGTTTCAAAAGTTATAAAAGTTGGGCGATCTGCCAATGTATCGGGACTGAACAGGTGGCACTCCGTTCTTTTGCCTCACGCTTTTCATTAAGACAAAGTAATGTAATAACTCTCGGAAGGCATCTGCCTTCGCAATTATACGGTAGCAATTTTGCTAGGTATCGAAACACCCCTAAGATAACATTTAATTATTACAAAGTGCTTAGACTAATTACACTTTTCTTTATCTTCCAATGGCACTCTACTTAGTTTACTCTACTCAGACTTTTCGTTAATGGATTTAATTTAACTCTTTAATGTTCAGGCACTGAGTAGATTAGTAAATCTATAAAAAAATTATTGTAGGTTTCAAAAAATGCAAACAATTATTTTCTGCATTTTAAAAACTAATCCTTTTTTGATTTTCATTTTTTTAAGAACAGTTACATGAAGTTCTTATGAATTTTTTGTGCAGATTAATCGACTGTCCTCTCGAGTAAAACTGAAGGACTTTCATTCTTTTAGCCTTCAGGTCGAAGTTTGTTTTCGAAATTGAAGAAATTTAAAACTCAAACACGTCGCTCGTACGTACGAATTGCGAAGGGGTTTTTCTGCACGACGTCTTCTTTACAAGAAGTACGTATCTTATCTACTTGACGTGCATTGTTGACCCACTGCTCGTCCAGAATTACACACCCTCATTTATCGTAAGAACAGAGATCAAACGAATCCCCGGAAAGCTTTCTGAAATTGCACAGTGACAGAATTTTTAATCTCGTTCCACTTTTCATAAAGATGTTATGTAACTTGATGTTGCTTATGCTGCATACAGTAATGAAAAACGTCTGAAAATGTGCAACTTGTCAGGAAGAAGTGACTTTTGACAATTTTATTTATTTAATTAAAGCTTTGTTTGAATATATTAATCCTATTAATATCTATGGACCTACACATTCGATAATAATAAATAAAAACTTATTTCGTCCCTCAAAAACATCACCGGTTATTACGACTATCGTTTTTTACTACCAAAAATGGGTGGTCCCTTCTACGTAACGTTATAACCGTTTTTTACTGTATTGTGCTTTAATTTCTATTCTATATTATATATCGTTGGGAAAGATCCTTTGGTATACTTGTTTATTAGATTTCGTGAAGTTTCAATAGAAGGATCTGTTAGGAAAAGCAATTAAACCATGTCGAGTTATTAGAGGACGGTGTCCGTAACAAGATTAATAAAGCTCAATCGTGTTCCTTGCACCTGAAATGAAATCGACCCACTAACGAAAGCTACGTATTCAAAAGTACTTTATTGAAACCATTGATTACTTGGAAGCTCACACACTGCAAGTAACATTTATTGATTTATTGATACATCAAATTAATGTTGTTTTCTACTTAAAAAAATCTTAACTACACTATGGTAATTAATTAAAAAACTTCTTAATTAAACATTGAGCATGATAATACCAAATTGAAGATAGAAATGAATGACAGGAACTGTTCTGAAATTTCAGTTTTGATTTCTTCATAAAATTAGTACTAAAGTCTTCTTTTTCAGTTACAATAATCTAATTTTGTTTCGACCGTCAATTTAGTTGTTTGCCTGATGATAACCGAATTTGACGGTCGAAACGTCGCATAATTAAAGTATTTTTTTTTTGAATAATTATTTGTTGGTTATTTGCAATATTAGCTTCTATTAATTATAACTAACTATTACTTTTTTTTTTCAAAATTTTGGGCTCAGTCATTTCAAAGTATCTCTTGTATCGTCTGGCTGAAGAAGTAGCTATTTAAAAGGCGTGCGAAATTCATTATGTTCAGATAACTGATATCTGAACTCTATGATACTTTCTTCTGCAAAAAATTTTCTTTTATATCTCCTCTCCTGAATGTTGGGTCTTTAGGGCCTTCCAATGTAAGTCTCTCCAATAAAAATTTTTTTCACTTTGTAATAGTTGTTTTTATTAAAAAACGTAGGAATCCCCTTTTCAAAGAAACTTTTTTGAGCTTGGGATAAATTGGAAGTTTTATTTGCCTTTTACCTTTAACCTTTACATATACTGTACTGTACTTCTAGGAATATTGAACTCTTTGACTGCCTCATTTTTAACTGCTAACAACGTATTTATAATTCAACAATTTTACTCTTTAGTGGACCCAGAAGTCGTCACTTGACATAAAGACAAGAAAATACTGACGATCGTTGCTTTTTTCTGTTCAGTTTAACGTAAATCCTTTTAATAATAAAATCAAAATAAAATTCAAAATTCTAACAAAAAGCTTCGTTTGAAAAATTAAGCCATTAAGCTTTACCACAAAGTGCATTTAAATTAACTCTGTGTCAAAAAACTTCTGATAATGCGATTTTGAACAGACAATGGTAATTTACCTAATGTGTTCAGAGACATTAGTCAGCCACAGAATAACGATTTATCATCCAGCGCTCACGAACTAAACGATTTCGATTTTTCATAACAAAGGGAGATGTAAATATTTGACCAACCCTGTGTTTCCCTAGAGTATTTTTTGGTGTGACACCTTTAGAACTGATTTTGTGAAATAGAAAATAGGAAAGTGATCTACTCGATTTATTAATTTTACTCAAAACATGATTCTTTGGTTTGCTCCTATAGTTTAAGTCTGAGTATTTGAAATAGAACAAAAAGAGAACAGCATATTTCCACAATAAATATCAAATTTGACAAAATTATATTGAAAGTGGTCACATTTTTCGTAGATAAGCCTCATAATCAAAGAGCTTTTTCTAAAAAGCTACCACCTATTTTGTATTGAGTTGTCTACCTAAAAATAGTATTCGTTTGTTTTTTGAATATTGTCACGTGTAAGCGGAGGGCAGGGTAGAATATCGGTAACCCAGCATACACGTAATAATTGAAGATCGGCTTGTGGCGTAGAACACTCTGGAAACAACATTCTCGAAGTATCGAGAGCGACTATCCAGCCTACATAAGCAGCCGCCGAGATCGCAGAGTAGTAGTGATTACGTGGCGATAGCGGAGAGAAGAAGAAAGCGATCAGGAACTAATAATTACTGGCCAAGTGAATAATTAGAATTTTCTTCATGTTCTGAAAAAATGGACATTTCATATCTGAAACATTTAAACTTTTTGTTTATTTACCCCACATTACCTTTCCCGGTTTACACAAAATGGCTATCACGCATCCAATTCCTAAAACGAACGGTGTTTTCAAATTTTCCATTCCAGCAATTAATTACAATGCAACCGCTTCGTGTTTTTGAAAAGCTTTCATACTCTTCAGCCAAATTCGCGGGTGCATGTCAAGCTCATGAATCGTTTTGTGCACTGAAATTCACGCTTCAGTTTTCGAGGCGAACCACAGAATATATAAAATTATGTAAACTACTTTCTGAAAATCCTTACACCAGTGTGTACATATGTATGTAGGTATGTGTGTATGTTTAAATACATATGTATTTTTGGATGAATCTGGCGACGACTCGAGAATGGAAGGATTCTGGAGCGTAGTCTATAACAATACATCAGTGCCTTTTATATAAGGCAATTTAAATGATATCGTATCAGTGCATTTTATTGCATAGTCTCAGGAAACGGATGTCAAAGAAAGTTTGTTAATTAAAAAAATTAAATTAAGTTAAATTAGTGTCAAACTATCGGAAAAGAAATTGTCACCCAGAAGACTAATTTTTTTTTTAATTATCTTTTTCGAATATAATTTTCCTATTGAGGAATTGTGGAGTTTCCCATTGCCTATTCTGATAGAACTGTCAGACACGGATCGCAATTTGAGAGTTGTTAGTTCCCATCAGCGTGCGATAGAACCATCCAAAGGTTCCTGTATCCACACATAGATTAATTTTCCACCGCAGACAACAAGAGAGTGCCATCTGTTTTAATAGCCAAGAATTTTAGTTACAATGTTCAACAAGATTTGTTTTTAAATAAGTAATTATTTGTATGAATCTTGTTAAACATAGTACAGGTATTTTTTGCCTAACAAGATTCTTTTTATTTTTAAGCTTCTCGAAAGAAAGCTTTTAATCGTAATCAATATAGTAAATAGCATGATAAAAGTTTTGATAGTAGCAATTTCAGTAAATAATTTTCCCGTTACATTTTTTCTTTTTGGTCGATACAAAGATTGAGTTCTATTTGTTCCCGATTCACGAAACATTTCTCAAGAGAACTACTACTCGAGGTTATTTACTGAATGTGTTACAGTTGCTCATTGATTTTAGGAACAAGGATCAGTAAATACTGTTTTATAATATCATCGTTGAAAAGTCAAAACGAATCATATTTCATTTTTGTAATTTATCTATAAAATTACTATTTTAATAAGTAATTAAAGTCTCCTGCTGTAATAGTCATTTCCTGCGTGCATTTCGAGAATTTTCGGAAGAAACTTGCCATGTTATTTTAAGATCAATGGACTTCTTATAGATTTTCCTGTAATCTTTAAGTAATGAATAATTTTCTTATTATTTTTTTTTTTAAAACTTCAAACTTCTTTAAATTTTTTTAATTTTCTTTCAAAATTAGCGATGACAGACGGACATACTGACACACGAGTGATTCTGTAAGGGTTCCATTTTTTTTTATTTGGACGTCAAGAACCCTAAAAAAGGATTAATTGCTATTCGAAAAATTCCTGATCTAGATGCCCTTTCACATTGAGAATCCTTCTGGTTGTGAACCATTGTTTTTTTTTATAATCCTTTGTGTTATGAGAGGTTATTTCTTCTATACACAGTCTTGGTCTTGTCTTATTTGTGCTGGCAATGAGGAGGTCATTAATTTTACTCTCTCTGATAATATAATTTGTTATTGGAATGTAGTTTACTTGGAAGGCAATAAGGGTTGTAACCCTGTAACGTCTCTAATCCTAGAGTTGGAGATTAGAATCATAAAATATGTCTGGTCATTATTTTTATCCCAATTTCAGTAAAAAAAAAATGAAACGAGAGGAACCTGTAAAAATTGGGTTGAATTAATCATGTCCATTATCTCCATTAATCATTGACTGAATTTCTTGGCAATCACGAGAGTTAAATATTAGGAGCTCTCTGTCTTGCACTCTCTTTCCAAAACACTTGCTGTTTTTACTCCACCTCCTTCGAGGTAAGTTACATTCAAAACACGACGTTTGTAACCGGTGACCCAGCAAAAACAAACGATAGTTCCATTCTAATTCCCGAATACTAATCTCACTCCAGGTTTAGCTTGTTATTTTCTCGTTGAAACAAGTTCAACTAAATTGCTCAAAGTTACAACAAATTCCCATTATTATTTTCGAGTAGGTACCACTTTGTCATTGATAAATTATCAAACCCTCGTAATTTTATGAATGAAATTAATTGTTTCTAAACGTCTTTTATAAAAAAAAAAACATTGTTAACTATTAAGGAAAATTCGAAAATCGAGATTTTATCGTTCATAATTGTTTGATTTTCCATAAATATGACATTAAAATAATAGGTTATTTATGTACCTACCGAATTTTCTTCTCCTTTTGTTATTCACACATACTGTCATGATGATATATTTAGAAAAAATTAGATTTTTTTTCTATTAATTTTCCTTTTAATTCTGTTTAAAAATATAGATGTGTATACAGGGTGATCCAAAGTCATATCTTAAGAGATAAAACCTATTCCTGGAATGTAAAGAGCAAAATCGACATATCCATGTCAGAAACTCAATTTTTGAGAAGTGATGGGCGCTATTTTCATTGCCACAATCGACACATAGGGTGTTTTTTATTTTGTAGGATGTTTGAAAGTTGTTCATGGTATATTGAGATTTTTATTAAAATTAATTCGGTTTCTCTATCTACTGCTATAAATTCTTTTTGTGAATCAATTTTATTAAAAAAAAAAGTCACAAGATAATGTTTCTATATTAACTAGTGGAAATGTAATAATAACATTGAAGGAAAAAAAGAAAAAACGGAAAATACCGTTGGTTACATTCGATCGTGTCGGGCTGCATTGCGGATTGTTCGTGTGGATTGCGTGCCGATTAAATATTAGATTAGGTCTCAGAAAATCGTGTGCTCATTTTACCGGTCGATCAGCCTGAAAAATTGCAAATGAGTATCACAAAGACGCCATTTTCCTGTTAACTTGCCTTTATTTGTCTTTGACTTCCTTAATGATAGTGTTATGTTCGGCATCCGTTGCATCTTAATGATCAAATAACACGTTTAAAATAATCGCTAAACGAATATATATGTTTTCATTTAAAATAAAAATTTAACTTTGATGTTAAATATTACGACCACTTATATTACTTAACTTTCATTCATAATTTTGACAAGGGTATTCCTCAGACAATAAAATTCCATCAGAAGCTTACAGGAGGTAACAGTGACGGGTCAATTAATAAAAAATTCTGCAAATTTATTATCTTACTACTAAATCCCCTTTTCCATTAAATCGACACAATAACAACTACCCCCTAAATATTTTTTATCGTTAGCAGAAATCTTATTGACACTTCTTTTCACTAATAATCTTTCGATTGTCACTCAAAAAAAAAAAAAAAAAATAATAACACTTCATCGTTAATATTAACCTTAAACCCTTTCATTGTTCTCGTCAATCAAATTGTATTTGCTGTAAGCTTTAAAAAGGATTTATTGACATGAAAAGCATCCTCTTCGGAGAGTTATTTATGATCGTTTTTAGAAAATCACATCACTTACCTACGTGCAAATTTTCTTTGTTAGATAATGGTAAGGGTGTATTATAGTACTATTTTAAATTCACCCATTCTCCAACAAGATAAATGTAAAAATTTTGCAACCCAAGTCGTTCATCATATTTCATAGTTTGGTGATAAAATAACAGAAGACCAAAATATGTCACTACAATAACTGTAATGAACTTGTTCATCAAAAAATATCAGTTTTTCGAAAATATTTTGTTATCTAAATGCAGGATGCATATCACGTTATAGATATGTATATGTAGAGAAGTTTCCTTCAAAAATACATTTCGAGGAGTTTGACATTTCGAAACAAGTAGAATAAATCGGTTAGTAATTTGTTTATATAATTGAAAAAGTATTAGAAAATCGAGAAATTTTCTATTAAGCTTTTTTATCTCACAAAATAAATAGTAGAAGCAAATTAATAAAATAGTTAACAATGTGAGCATTATTCAAAACTATCCTGGAATTTTATATGGATTGCTTCTTGGGCAGTTAAGCTGTACCTTAAAATGAAACGAGTTTGTTGAAAATTATTCCTGCTGGTATTATCGTTAGATATTAAACGATAAAAAAGTTTTTACTGCCGTTACAGTTTTAATGTAAAGTCATTAAAGACCTACAGTTTACCATAATTTTAAATGTTTGTTCATTTCATGCTTTATCAAGCCAATGGTCATAAGCAAATAGTTTCATTTCAGTCCGGAAGTTAGCGAGCTTTTTGCACGGTAAATATGTTCAAAGAAGAACGTTACTAGCTAAATATTTTCCGCCGATTAACTCACTCGTGTTATGGACAATATATAATAGAGTTTAAATCTTTCAGATTATTTATTTTTTGCAATGACAAAAAAGCAGAATCGAAAAGTGTCTAAGTTTTTTAGTTAGTGTAGTCGGATAGAATTGAATTTGTTTGTCGAAACAATTCTTTGTAACAATGAGACGAAATGACGGTAAACAAGTTGAAGTAAACAAGTCAATAAAGAATCCTGAGCTGAACAACGTAATATGTTGACATTACTATTGTTACATCAAGTTAAGAAAAGATGTTTATCACTGATACCTTCTAAAATATATGGCTGAGAAATAGAAGAAAAACAGACTAATAATTAGAAATATAACTAAATAATACAAGACTCAATAAAACAAGCGACCCTTAAGGTCCACACGAATAACTTCCCAGTATTATAAAGAAAAATTTTCATGAAAATCAAAAATTTCTACACAATTATATGTTTATAGGTCACCACAGTATATACTCATAAATTATCCTTGAGAAGTTTATGTGTGGTACAATATTTAATTGCTAATATCAATTATTTATTGTTAATAGCACTAATTTATTGTTGTTAACAATATTTAATTGTTATTAGCAATAGTTATTAACAATATTTAATTGAGTTCAATTTCTTTTATTTTATATATTTTTTACATTATCAATGAAAATTTATAGTTAAGTTCATAGAAACATAATTGCTCTTAAGAATATTTAATGGTCATTAAATATATTTTATTAATATTAACAATATTTAATTACTATTTTGAATGATAAACCTCGTAATGATAATACCGAAGAATAAATGGAAACAAATCTCATATTATTCGATTCACCGTTTTATTTATCATTAATATCAACTATTTATCGTTTTTATTTGTCATTTCTTTAATGTTGCAAAACACTATAAAAGTTTTTTGCTAGAACTAATTCGATGAGATAAATCCTTTTTAAAAATTCCAGAATTTACTGAATTTCAGTCGTTCTACATATCATACTTTGATTGACAATATTCTGGCAAAAAATTAATTCTGCATTAATTAAAAAAAAGTTCGTAATATGTTAATCGGTTTTTCCGTATATTATATCTACCCTTAAGCCTATACAATACACCGACATTTGATAGATGTGTGTAAACGAATTTTTCGACACATTCCTCTTACCTCCAGTTCACTGAGTTTTAGATTACTTGTAAATAAATAATTCGTTTCATCGGATTTTTGAATATTTTCAGATTCATCCAGTCAGTAGAATTTATTTCATCCCTTAAAACTAATGAAGTAGTTGTATTTATGAATAACCAAATCCAAATCGAAATAACAAAAAAATTGTTAATAATTATGTAAATGACTAATTGTTCTTCAGCTGTTGTTTGCTAACCACTAATGTCTTTAGCCATTCCCCGGAAATTCGTAATTACGTTCAAAGTTTTAGCGGTGACTTTGGATTTCAAATTAGACATTCGCAGACAGAGTCACTAATGCAAATAACTTGGTATATGTAAAACTGATTACATTGCATTTACTTAAATTTATTAGATTTAACTCGTGTATTTGAGTAAGATACGTACCTATTGTATTTACTAAGGGTTGATAGAGGGTTGGGGTAAAGGCATCGCAACACTATGCATATAATTAAAAAAAATTCTTGACATTTTTTTTCGTACCTAGTCATGTTCATCTATTAACCGGCGTAATTTGGCGTCATTGACAGTTTTTTAAAAGGAACAGTCTGTATATTTTACGTCTTTCGATGAACTTTTTTTAAACAATTAATATACTATGATGTAGGTTTGGTGGGTGTTTGACTTGTGGTTTTAATTTGTGAAGACCATTCAAAATTTTACGTAGATAGGTACCTTTATTTCCAAAAATTACCCACTTTCCTCCTACTTTTCCTATTATTTTCATTTTAAAGGGAAATGATATATTTTGTTGAGAAATAGATTAACCAATCAATTGCAATTAATATTGTTACTATTGTAATAAAAATTCTTTTCTCTATCATAAAATTGTCTCTCCTCCAAAAGTTTCCAATTATCCATTTTAGAAATCTGATTCTTTAATTATTAATTTATTTAAAAATAAACAGTTTTTGGTTCTAATTTGTTACATTTTAATATAATTTAGTTACAGTAAAGACACAATTTCCATCTAATTTTTATTTCTAAATAGTTTCACTCAATTTTTAGAAGAAAAAAACCCAAATTCCATTCTCCCCATCAAACTTTGAAATCCTGTGGGGATTTTTTGCTCTTCAAAAGTAATTTTAAAGGGAATCTCGAATGGATAAATTAACGTTGAAAATCTCCCCGACATCGACATATAACTCTATACGGGAGAACAGGAAACGTTCAGGATTTGCCTTGAAGAATACATCAACTTTTAAATAAAATATTTCCATTCTCGTTATATACTTCCTCTTACGTGTATTCATGGTACAGGGTTGAATTAAATTTTGTCTATTTATGTACTGCAGACAGTTTACGACATGACTAGAAACACGGCCACTGCCGTAGCATTTCTGTTTCCGTTTTTGTTTTATCCCTGCAACGGAGTGTAGTGGTGAGATAGGAATTTTACCTTTAAACTGTCTCTGTACATCAACAACCACCAACCAACTTTTGTTATTTAAATGTTGGGGTATTTAAAGCAGGTAAACCTCACCAGATATCAGGGGTGAATCCGGCATTTTGGGATAGGGGGTTCACAAAGGTTTACTGGAAAACTTCGATTGTGGGTTTTCTGATCCAGAAATTGGGTGGTAGTTAGGTTATGGAAAAGGAAGATTTGTCTGATCGAATTGCAAGAGAATAAATACAAAATAAAATCATAAATTCTTTGGTTGTAATTTTTTTTAAAAGTTACTAATCTAATATTCTTCAATATTTTTTTATTAGTTATCTTTTAACAATAACTGGAATAAAATTTTCGTGAGAACATTTAGTTTTTCTTTTTTTCGTTTGGTTAACTCATGTTTCGTACAGAGACAAATTAATTACATTGCGGAAGGACGGACATTTTGAAAGTCGTTCAAATTTAATGAGTTCATTCGTTCGTCCCGACCAAATTTGGCTTTGCAAATATTAAATATGAATTATTGCACCGGCAATATGAGTTCTTTTATATTCTATAAAATATTGCAACACCAGACGCGAATATTGTGTGTAGACATTGAGCAAACAGACAAAGACAATTTCATCGAAACCCTGCAAATCGTTTTGTTTGATTAAGAACGAAACGGTTTCCTTTTCTATTATTTATTTTGAACGTTTGACAAGAAATATTTTATTTGTAGAAAAGAGAAAAACGTGATGAATTACAACTATACCAAAAAAATAAATAAGGAAGATTTTCCTTCGTATGACGTGAAGAAATTTTGCCAAGCAATTAACGTTTTATTTTTTTATTTTTTTTTTCAACAGAATAAAATTTATATGTAGTTGGTTTCTATCCATTTTCGGGGTTGTTAAAACGTTTTGTAGAAACTTTGTTTTTAAGCCAGTGACGGCAGAAATGTTCTTTTCGAAGTATTTAAACTTAGGTTGCATTGTCGTAGAACATCGTTCCAAGCCGTTCCAACCTACCACTTTGTTTACTCGGTCCCGGGTCGTTACAAAGTAAATAAATTCAAAGATAAACCTACTCGCAAAGTTGGTCCTTTTCTGCACATTTTACACCACTCTCCTAATGCGAGAGCAACTTTTCACCAAAACGAAAAGAAAAACTACTGCTACAAAACATACTATTACAGGTTCAGGGTATTATTTGTTCGCTTGCTACATTTTCCGCATTTTCTTGATCAGTTTTCAGTTTTAATTAAATTTAAGGAAAACGTTTTTCAAATTTAAAATAGAATCAACAACATTCCTGTATCTAAACGAACAGACAATCGTTAATCTCAAAAATAATTACACAAATGTTTTAAATAGTATGTATAGAATATACTAAAACAATTTCAGACCTTATAGATATTTAAAACCACCCCTACCATTGTTTCGACAAAAAAGCCATCTTCAAGGGTGTAACCACACTACTACTTAGAAATAAGAAATATAGAAAATAAGCCACCCTTTATAAATTATCCTTGAGAAGTTTATGTGCGGTGAAATATTTAATTGCTAATATCAATAGTCAGTTAGTTAATAGAAATAAAGAAAAAGGTCAGAAAAAAGGAAAAGTTACTTCAGCAATTAAGGGAACAAAAAATGAGGTATTGAAAGAGGGAGGAAGTAATTTATCACGTTTCTCGACTGGAAAATGTATGTTTACCCTTACATAAGGTGCCCAACTGTGGCTAAACAAGCAAGTGATAATTTAAAAATCGTGTATTTTAAATGGCCAAGTCTCCAGTTCGACTACAGGCGGAAGTGAATAAAATAAACAGCAGAAAAAATTTTAAACCAAAGGAAACAGGGTTAACAAGGTATATCCTTCAGCTATATACACCAAATACTGAAATGTTAGTCCAAATATTTATACCACAATTTTATTGGACCAATTAGAACAATTTTCAAATTTCTTTTTATTATTTTTCGCTTATTAATTATGTACATATGTATTTAATTAGTCAGATGTTTATTAACTCGACATATCAAACAAAAGTAATAAAAACTTCACGTGTTGTAGTTCATGTTTGCTTTACTACTACCGAAAACAAAGGCCCACTCTAACCGAAACGGCTAATTTGCAGGGTGCAAAATTACCTCGTTTAATGTATTTGCCCTTAATTGCTACATGTGTTTCACCCCAGTGCTCCCATGCCACAGATACTTGATATGCTGACAAGAGAAAACCACGAACGTAAATTGATCAACACGAAAAACATATACAAAAGAATTGGTAATACGTAATTATGCAGTATGCATCTAAAAGTCGATATTATTGAATTGAAAGAGTAATTTCTAAAAAATAATGAATTACATTACGAAAAATAAGCCAAGAATTTTTATTATAAATTTTCTTTTTAAAAACTTTTTTGCATAAAGAATGCTGAGAGCGCCATCTCTCGACAACTTGTTTAATTACTTTTTTGTATCTATTAGATTTTCAGTAATAAATTCAAATTTGATAAATTGCTACCCTTTAAAGACCTAGATAAAACTAGTAACGGGGCTATCAGCAGTTTGTAGACCTTAATTATTTATATCTAAAAGTTTTGACTTCATCAAACTTAAACAAGTAAAATTGAAAAGTGAATCAAGTGTAAAATAATTCGCTTTATAGTGGATCAGCAGATAAGTTTTTGCCGGTACGTAATAAATCGCTGTAAAATTTATCAGGTCTGTCAATCGAAATTGTATAACACACCACCAGGCAAGAGAACGCTAAGCAACTTTTCCCGATCAGTGTTTTATCCCGAAAATCGAGTTTATCCTAATAAAAGTCACAATAGGTATGTTATATTTTAACAAATAAAAAAAAAAAAAGGAAGGGATTCTCAAATCGACGCCAATATTTTTTTATTAAAATTATAATTAAATTTGAAAAAATAAATCCACTTCTAAAGAAAATCTGGGGATGATTAATCATTTATACACTATTTTTATGCTGTTTAATTTATACCCAAAGCTGATTTCATTTGAAATTGAAAAATAAATCTACCCCCAAAGTTAAAAAATACTGACAATGGTTGATTATGATGCTAAGCACAAAAAAATTAAAAACGAAAAGATCTTTCAAAAAATCAGATATTTTTATCCAGTACAAGCAAAAACAATTTTATATAGGTTATTGTAACATTAAAGAAATGACAGAAAAACAATAAATAGTTGATATGTATTAATTATAAATAAAACGGTGAATCGAATAACATGGGATTAAATAAATATTTTTACAAACAATTAAAACTTAACTGTAAATTTTTCCATAGACATTGTAAAAAAATATGAAATAAAAAAAATTAAACACAATTAAATATTTTTAATAACTATTTCTAATAACAATTAAACATTGTTAACAACAATAAATTAGTATTAACAATGAAACATTGATATTAGCAATTAAATATTACACCACACATAAACTTCTAATGGATAATTTATAAATAAATACAGTAGTGACTTTTAAATATATAAATGTGTTGAAATTTTTGATTTTCATGAAAATTACTCTTTATTATACTGGAAAAATAATCGTGTGGACCTCAAGGGTCTCTTGTTTATATTAGTGACATGAATTTTAATGATTAAACTTTATTAAATTTAAGATAAAACGGTAAATAAGAATTATCATTTGGCAATACTGAAACCTTTGAATTATAAAAGATCAGCCCATAGATTTTAAAGTAAGAGAATACGTCATGGTATACAGAGATCTATAAATATGACCGAATTTTAGTTCTGTAATGCAACAAAATATCATCAAGAAAATATCATTTTAATCCCATGTGACTTTTTCAGGGTTCCACAGTTCAATAGTTACTTTTTAAGTACATTCGTACGTACGTACGTCAATAACAAAAAATCTGTACTAAAACCTAAGCCTTAAGTTTTCAGTTCTCTTGAGTCCCTGAAGAAGGTAACCCTGTTACCAAAAACTATACTTTTTTGGCGTTTAGGTTTGATCCCTAACGTTCAACACCACAGCTAAAGTTTTCCAGTCTTACTGATTCAATCTATACCAGTAATTAAGTAATATAAAACTTTATTATCCTTCAGGGCGTTTATTCCTTCATTGTACCTTTATTGTAGGTATATAAATAACTCCCGTATAAGTAAATTGGTTTAGCCAAAATAAAAACCGGTTAGTCGCAAATTGCCAAACAAATTTTGACACCCCTGTTTGGAAACGACTATGATTTATTAATTCCTTGAAATTGAGTGTACAAAGTCCTGTACGTGTGTACATACCTGCAAGTGAAAAGACCGTAGATTTCACAGTGCGCTATCGTTTACTATTCATAGCGTTACTGGTTGTAAACTTGGTTATTTCGATGGATCACGCCACAGTACACATTTGACCCAGTGACACATTTGCAAGTTACATTAGTTATGTATATAAAATTAATAATGCCGCTTTTAGCAAGTATTCATCCCCCATAATAGGATTATGATAAGATAAATGTGAAATTAATAAAGATACAGACGCGGATTCGTCCTCCTCTGTCTGATTTTTCTAATAATTATGTTTTCGTAACTCAGAGCAAATTTGATGAGGATGATGAGACGACGATACGCGGCGTTATATCGTCAGCTGCGTGTCCCTTTTGTGATTCTCATGATTCTTTGTTATTTTCTGCATCTCAAAAATTAGTAAGAGAAACAGAATTGGACCTTTTAAGAAGACCAATTGGTCAATAGGTCAAACCATTTATCCAACTATTGTACAAGAAACCAAAATGGATCCCTTAAAACTTAAGTTAAATTAATCACCATAAAAAAACCGTAGCTACGCCAATGTTCGTAGGCATCAAAAGTCTATTACACGATGAAATTTTGTGTAAATATAATGGAAATAACACATTATGTGACCTATATATAAATTAATAAGTTTTCCACCCCTTTGTCGCTTTTAGTTCTATAAAAATAAGTTATTTCCAGGAACTAGTTATAGATAGTTTCAAAAGATAACGTCAGCACCTCTTTATTGATTACTTTTCAACATATGTACCAAAATTATATGACGTATTAATTCGACTGAGTTAGGAAGGATTTCTATAAAAACTCCCTAATAAATAATCTTTTTATTATTTCGTATTAGGGACTGAATTCAGATCCATTTAGATAATTTTTAAAAAAAACTTATGTTTTCGAAATCACTAGGTATATAATTCCATTACGGACTTTATATACAAGGTTTTTCAAGTTGTTAAGTCTTACAGAACTGGCACCCTCAAGTTTTTATTATTTTACTCTTTTAATTTGAAACAAAATTGAAAATAATTAATTTTCATACCAACGATTTATATCCTTACTGCTACTGTTAATTAAGTGTTAAAGCCTTCAAAAGACGAAAAAATAAAAATAATTGGGAATAAGAATAATTACGAAAAAGAGTATCTATTTTCCCTTTCAAGGAAAATTTAGAATCAATACGTGCAACACAAAACACAGTAATACGTTTACGTGCAGTAGGTACATCCGGTATAAAATATGCATTAGTGTGCAGTGAACCGTCTATTAGAAGAAAAAAAAGGAAACATTGTCGATTTAGCTCTGGAAATGAGTAAAATCGAGCTACTTTACAGTTAATGTTTTCAGTATTCCTATGTTTAAAACCAACAGTTACGGTTGCAAATGTATGATGTGGGTGTGTGTGTTTTACCTTTACTCCCGACCTTTTATTCAGTCATGCAATCATCTAGTTATATCCACGTCCCGATGGAAGATTGTCGTTTTAAAACGTTAAAAACCTAAACATTTTTTTAATATGAATTTCAAATTGGTATAAGATAAAATTTTCAAATGGTTAAAAAAATAACCAACACTTGTGCCACCCTTTTAGGAAAAAACGATTTGTACATTTTCGAAATTTTATTTTTATGATTTTTTTAATATTTTCTTTGTCCATCTCATTAACACTTTTAACTTCTTAAATTAGAAAGGATAAATTCTGAGATCATTCTAATGGAGCAAAATTCTTTAATTTCTAGAGCAAATTATATCTACGAAAACTGACCATTTTCATTCAAGGGCTAAAGATTCCAAAATATTATTCAAAGAACAACAGTAAAGATGTTTTGGTTTTCCATATTTTTTTATTTTTTTTTATTAAATTATTATGCTTTTGGAAGATTAAAGATTATGTATCTAATTTTTGTAGGGTTTTTGATTTATTTTAATAATTTTTGTGTAGATACCTACCTAATAAATACGTGGATGAATCTTACACTACAATACATTATTTCCACCATTAAATTCTAATATCCATTTTGGGTAGAATTTTTAATTTGCACTCATAAATTAATGGGAATCCAAAACACTAAACGCTTTCACAAAATTTGATGGTGCTTTTGGAAGTTAACAAAGGAATAGGAGAGATAAGGACTTTTTCATATTTAGATTTCATCTATAAACAAACAAACAGACAAATTAAACGCTGAATCGAAATTAATTACCTGCATCAATTTATGAGTTCAGTTATTAGGACTATAAATTATATAATTATTAAATTTTAGTAAATCAACCCCCAATAAATTAATAGACCAATTTATTTTGTAACAAACACTTTATCTCACCAAAGAATTTATTAAATATAGATGCAAAACTCCAGCCAAATGTCATAAAGAACCCTTTTTGATCGTGTCCGCCCACCCCCACAATTTTTAATGTATTTGAGTGAAATTTTAAACCTAAAACTTAATATAAAGGAAGTAGAATTGGACTTTATTAAATGACTAATATAAGGTCTATATTATGTAGATCTTCTCTTATGTAATTTACAAATAATTTGTTGTAAGTTGAATTAAAATCCAAGTATGAATCAATTATTCATTTAATGTCACACGACCCTTTTATAATAATAAATTATTCACTAAAGTCAAAGAAATTTTGTCGTCAGTTGCATTAACTGAAGGGGTTGCTTTTAGACCGGAGGAAAATAATTATGATTGATGACCGTTACAGATATGTCGAATTGGAACTAGAACAGGAATCAATACGATATCGTAAAAGATGCATTCGTGGAAATTGCAAATCATTACAAGAAATCCAATTAGTGTCAATTTACATATATTGTAAATAAATTGTTTATAATATTATGTTAAAGATTTTCTTTTATTCGAAGAAGGCACAAAGCACAAAAAATTATTTAGTGTATCTACTACTTATAAAACAAAACACTTGGTGAGGAACATAAAATAAATGTTTTAATACCCTCTTAACATAAAATGGAGTTCAGAATAGAAAAGCCGTTGCATTTCAGGAAGGTTGACTTCATAGGCCATAAAATGTAAAAGCTCACAAGAAAGCTCAGCTAAAGTTAGCTCGATTGTTCACAAATTCACGTATATGAAAGGAAAAATTAGGAAGTAAAAGGTAAACTGAAAGAATAGAAAGTTCAGAAGTTTCTGCAAAGCAATTTTAAAGTGGACAACAGTGGAATATAGTTCCACGATACCAAAATGAATTCATGATCCTTCAAAATTTTTTTAAGAATTTGAATATAATTCAGTTACTTTCTAGCCCTTGATGGGTTAAGGTCCTGGGGTAGAACCGATGAAGCCCAAATACCAAAATCCGCATCTGTGGTAACATTTGCATCACCACACATTTCTAATTAATTAATTTGAAAAACTTTGAGTTAGTTGAAATATGAAAATTTATATAAAAATTAATCACAACCCCTTTTTTTTTGCAAATAAATTAACGAATAGTAACAACTTATTACACGTCCTACCTCATCGTAAATAAAGTTATCAATTTCCTCTAACGGTCTTCCGTAAAGCTTCCTTGGAAAAGGTTCAAATTTGGCTGGTAATCTTCCTCCGTCCTCAACTGTAACTTTTCCCTTGGGTTGAAATCCGTACTCTTTAACCAGTTGCACAGTCTTCTTCTCCAGACGTTCCAGAGATTCCCTCGTGAACGGCTTAACTTCAGCCTTGCTCTTGGGCTTCGGCGGCTTTAACGGATCCGACCTCTCCTTTCGTATGTTCAACTCCGTGAACTTGGTGTCTAAACCGGGAGGATATGAGACCGGTCTCCGCGCCTTTTTCTCGGACTCTTCGGCAGAGTCCAAAACTTTCGCATTTTGCAATGAACGACTACCGGGTAAAGGTGATTGACCTTGTCGCGCAGAAAATTGTGCTGGAGGAGGAGGAGGATAAGGAGGAGGTGACGAAGATGAGAAGGAAGTGGAGGCGGCTGGCGGTGGTGAGGACAGAGGTGGTTGCGATTTCGGCGGTTTGTCGGACGACCCTGACATTTTCCGACTTATCAGTTGTTTTGTCGGATACGGCGGAAAGCCGATACTTGGTGCGCGTAATACGGCATCTCCTGAGGGCGCCGATACACTGAGCGAGCCCGGCGGAAAAGCGACGACGCCGCGTCTACAGAACACGGCGCGGCGCGGCGCGGCGCGACGTCGCCACAGCAGCGACCCGCTGTGTATATCAACAACCGCAGAAATCAATTCTTTATTAGCCTTTTGTTGTTTGTTGAAACCCGCCACGGCTGCCACAGATCGCAGTTTCTACTCTCGTTCCTCAACTTTGTTACGATTATCTACCTACTTTCCGGAAATTATGCTAAATATTTCCGGCCGACGTGGAACAACATTCAGCCACATTTCAAAATACATTCCTACTGTAGTTCCGAAAATCGGAAGCATCAGGAACACTTGTAGTTTTGCAGATACACTCAAATCTACAGTGTGGTCATTTGAGTGTGAAACATATGGAAATAAAAATATTTCAGAAAGTTACAGGGTAGGACTTAAAATATAAAAATTGTATAAGGATAAAGTACCATTATTTTATAGAATTCAGCAACATTTTATTAAGAAAAGTTGTTGAGAATTAAAATTAAATTAAATGCCTAAGTACCAATACGTGGCCTCTTTAGAAAAAATTCTTAAATATTTTTTTTTTTATGTTTACCATAAACCTTGTCATATATTGATCAAAATCAAATCCATTTCGCATAACTTTGTTCGAATTCAAGCATAATTGTAAAATTAACTTAGATTTTTATTTTTTAGGAAACCATACGATATTTAACGCAATTTTAAAATTTCGCAAAAATTATTTTGAACAAGATAAGACATTAACAATGACAGTATGCATATTAAAAAACTCTTTTTTAAAGTGCAGAATCTTTGTTTTAAATTTTTATTTAAAAATAATTAAGTAAAAAATTATTCTTGTATTTTCTTATATATTATCAATCCTACCCTGTATACTGTTTGACTTGCAACCATTTTACCAAACACTTTTTTACTATATAGGTATTTTTAAATTAATTTTATCTACATAATTAACACTTACCTACAAAATTTCAATTAATTGTAAGGGTTCCGGTCCCGGAACTCTTGCCTTTATAAGAATTCCTCAATTCTGCGAAAAGCAGGGAACGACTAATAAAACCCCAGTCCTCCAAATCAATTCTTAAGTAGAATTCTCAGTGGAAAATTGAGTTACCCACACCTGATCCTCTTTCAGTAACATACGTTTGATCAACAAAGTCTACGAATTTAATTTAACCACGACCGTAAATTGTTGATGAAGTTCTAGCCTCAATAGTTACCGAATATCTATTTACCCATGAATTTATACAGGGTGGCTCCTTTGGTTATATCACGAAACTCAAAAAAAATTCGATTCTTGTTAAAAATTAATCGAGTTGGTCTCTCTTTTATATGTAAATAATTCATAGTGAATCTATAAAAAGCAGAAGCACTAAATTTATTCAAATTCTTAACAAGTTTTGACTTACAAGACCATCATCAACTATTAATGAGTGTTTTTTCATTTATTAAACAAAACGATGAAATTTCGAATTTGGTCAAGATTAACAATGGTACGCTTTGAATCCTGTTTTCAGGATTTTCCTTGAATTGCTTTTAAGGACGTCCGCGTATTTGGAGACGAGCGAGTTGAGAAGTTAAAATGTTATGCTTCTGAGGACTTCTAATCTAAAGCTCTAACTTTTATAATTTTTCCTGTCGCACACAACGTAAACAATTATTTATCAACAATTAAATTTCAAAAATCAGCTTTCAGTTTTTATCTAATAAAAACTACTGTTATTTATTCCAATTTTAAAACTAAAAAGCGACCATAAAAGGCGCACATTTATGTTTGGAGCACGACTCTCTAGGGCTACAAAACGTGTGGACCTTGGAAAAAATATCGTGTGTAGAAGAAGAGGAGGTCCCCAATAGAAAAATGATGATAATTAGATAGAAACCAAACCCAAAATACATCCTCAGTCATTATCTGATGATGATGACCTCTTGGAAGTAGAAACGTGTCATAGGCAGCTAAAAATCCTTGTGGTATATCGTATTTCGGTGACAACAATCCACCCCTTCAATAACCCGTCTAATCGGCAAGAAGAAAGCTGCTGTTAATTATCTTTTTCCAATTAATAATCGCTAAAGCGATTTTTGGACAAAACCCACAAAGCTTATTCTAAGCCAGTGTGTTTGTCATTGACTGTGAAGTATTAGTTGATCAAAAGTACATAAACCAAGCAGAAAGTTCATCGTATTTGTTAATGTGAACACAAAGGCTTCGTGGCCTTCATGAGTGCGGCTCTTTATTATCTCTATAGCTTTATCCTTTGTTGTTTCAATTGAAACAGAAAGTGTCAAACAATAATAGTTTGGGGGATATAGCAATTACGGAATTAAAGTACAAGAGGAAATCCTCTACGGGCCTATGCGTAAATAAATATAATTTTCAACTCTAGTTATTATTAATTATATTAATAATTGTATAAAACTTGCCGGAAGTTTGGTGAATCGTTTAGTCCAATAGAAATGTACGTATCATGGTCGTTTTTTCACATAAACACAATTTTCTTACATGCACAGTAAAGTTTCTTTCTGCTTTTGAGCCTACATTAAGTTTTCAACTTCAAAATCATTCTCAAAAAATTTGAATGATTTTGGAACTTTCTTGACCGCTTATGAAACCATTCCTGAAAAACCTGGAATGTTCTAAATCGTCTTAAAAAATCTGGTGCCTTTTTGATTATTTTCGAAAATTCTAAGTTGTTCTTGAAAAATCTAAAAAATTCTAGATCGTTCCCGAAAATTACAAATTATTCTGGAAGAGGATGCAGGATTTCGAACGTTCCAGATTATCTTTAGAATCGCTCTTAAAAATCTGGAATATTCCAGATCTGCTTGAAAAACTTGAAACTTTATAGGTCATTGTTGAAAGCTTCATGTCGTTCTTGAAGAATCTGGAACATTCTGGATTATTTCCGAACATTCCTAATCATTCTCAAAAATTTTAAAAGAATTTGGAACGTCTTATATCGTCCATGAAACCATTCTCGAAAAAGCTGGAATGCTCTAGATTCTATAGAAGAAATCTAGAGCTTTTTTGATCATTCTCGAAAATTCCAAGTCGTTCTTGAAAAATCTTAAAAATTCTAGATCGTTCCCGAAAATTACAAATTATTCTTGAAGAGGATGCAGGATTTCGAACGTTCCAGATCATCTTTAGAACCGCTCTTAAAAATCTGGAATATTCCAGATCTGCTTGAAAAACTTGAAACTTTATAGGTCATTGTCGAAAGCTTCATGTCGTTCTTGAAGAATCTGGAACATTCTGGATTATTTCCGAACATTCCTAATCATTCTCAAAAATTTTAAAAGAATTTGGAACGTCTTATATCGTCCATGAAACCATTCTCGAAAAAGCTGGAATGCTCTAGATTCTATAGAAGAAATCTAGAGCTTTTTTGATCATTCTCGAAAATTCCAAGTCGTTCTTGAAAAATCTGAAAAATTCTAGATCGTTCCCGAAAATTACAAATTATTCTGGAAGAGGATGCAGGATTTCGAACGTTCCAGATCATCTTTAGAACCGCTCTTAAAAATCTGGAATATTCCAGATCTGCTTGAAAAACTTGAAACTTTATAGGTCATTGTCGAAAGCTTCATGTCGTTCTTGAAGAATCTGGAACATTCTGGATTATTTCCGAACATTCCTAATCATTCTCAAAAATTTTAAAAGAATTTGGAACGTCTTATATCGTCCATGAAACCATTCTCGAAAAAGCTGGAATGCTCTAGATTCTATAGAAGAAATCTAGAACTTTTTTGATCATTCTCGAAAATTCCAAGTCGTTCTTGAAAAATCTTAAAAATTCTAGATCGTTCCCGAAAATTACAAATTATTCTTGAAGAGGATGCAGGATTTCGAACGTTCCAGATCATCTTTAGAACCGCTCTTAAAAATCTGGAATATTGCAGATCCGCTTGAAAAACTTGAAACTTTATAGGTCATTGTCGAAAGCTTCATGTCGTTCTTGAAGAATCTGGAACATTCTGGATTATTTCCGAACATTCCTAATCATTCTCAAAAATTTTAAAAGAATTTGGAACGTCTTATATCGTCCATGAAACCATTCTCGAAAAAGCTGGAATGCTCTAGATTCTATAGAAGAAATCTAGAGCTTTTTTGATCATTCTCGAAAATTCCAAGTCGTTCTTGAAAAATCTGAAAAATTCTAGATCGTTCCCGAAAATTACAAATTATTCTGGAAGAGGATGCAGGATTTCGAACGTTCAAGATCATCTTTAGAACCGCTCTTAAAAATCTGGAATATTCCAGATCTGCTTGAAAAACTTGAAACTTTATAGGTCATTGTCGAAAGCTTCATGTCGTTCTTGAAGAATCTGGAACATTCTGGATTATTTCCGAACATTCCTAATCATTCTCAAAAATTTTAAAAGAATTTGGAACGTCTTATATCGTCCATGAAACCATTCTCGAAAAAGCTGGAATGCTCTAGATTCTATAGAAGAAATCTAGAGCTTTTTTGATCATTCTCGAAAATTCCAAGTCGTTCTTGAAAAATCTGAAAAATTCTAGATCGTTCCCGAAAATTACAAATTATTCTGGAAGAGGATGCAGGATTTCGAACGTTCCAGATCATCTTTAGAACCGCTCTTAAAAATCTGGAATATTCCAGATCTGCTTGAAAAACTTGAAACTTTATAGGTCATTGTCGAAAGCTTCATGTCGTTCTTGAAGAATCTGGAACATTCTGGATTATTTCCGAACATTCCTAATCATTCTCAAAAATTTTAAAAGAATTTGGAACGTCTTATATCGTCCATGAAACCATTCTCGAAAAAGCTGGAATGCTCTAGATTCTATAGAAGAAATCTAGAACTTTTTTGATCATTCTCGAAAATTCCAAGTCGTTCTTGAAAAATCTTAAAAATTCTAGATCGTTCCCGAAAATTACAAATTATTCTTGAAGAGGATGCAGGATTTCGAACGTTCCAGATCATCTTTAGAACCGCTCTTAAAAATCTGGAATATTGCAGATCCGCTTGAAAAACTTGAAACTTTATAGGTCATTGTCGAAAGCTTCATGTCGTTCTTGAAGAATCTGGAACATTCTGGATTATTTCCGAACATTCCTAATCATTCTCAAAAATTTTAAAAGAATTTGGAACGTCTTATATCGTCCATGAAACCATTCTCGAAAAAGCTGGAATGCTCTAGATTCTATAGAAGAAATCTAGAGCTTTTTTGATCATTCTCGAAAATTCCAAGTCGTTCTTGAAAAATCTGAAAAATTCTAGATCGTTCCCGAAAATTACAAATTATTCTGGAAGAGGATGCAGGATTTCGAACGTTCCAGATCATCTTTAGAACCGCTCTTAAAAATCTGGAATATTCCAGATCTGCTTGAAAAACTTGAAACTTTATAGGTCATTGTCGAAAGCTTCATGTCGTTCTTGAAGAATCTGGAACATTCTGGATTATTTCCGAACATTCCTAATCATTCTCAAAAATTTTAAAAGAATTTGGAACGTCTTATATCGTCCATGAAACCATTCTCGAAAAAGCTGGAATGCTCTAGATTCTATAGAAGAAATCTAGAACTTTTTTGATCATTCTCGAAAATTCCAAGTCGTTCTTGAAAAATCTTAAAAATTCTAGATCGTTCCCGAAAATTACAAATTATTCTTGAAGAGGATGCAGGATTTCGAACGTTCCAGATCATCTTTAGAACCGCTCTTAAAAATCTGGAATATTGCAGATCCGCTTGAAAAACTTGAAACTTTATAGGTCATTGTCGAAAGCTTCATGTCGTTCTTGAAGAATCTGGAACATTCTGGATTATTTCCGAACATTCCTAATCATTCTCAAAAATTTTAAAAGAATTTGGAACGTCTTATATCGTCCATGAAACCATTCTCGAAAAAGCTGGAATGCTCTAGATTCTATAGAAGAAATCTAGAGCTTTTTTGATCATTCTCGAAAATTCCAAGTCGTTCTTGAAAAATCTGAAAAATTCTAGATCGTTCCCGAAAATTACAAATTATTCTGGAAGAGGATGCAGGATTTCGAACGTTCAAGATCATCTTTAGAACCGCTCTTAAAAATCTGGAATATTCCAGATCTGCTTGAAAAACTTGAAACTTTATAGGTCATTGTCGAAAGCTTCATGTCGTTCTTGAAGAATCTGGAACATTCTGGATTATTTCCGAACATTCCTAATCATTCTCAAAAATTTTAAAAGAATTTGGAACGTCTTATATCGTCCATGAAACCATTCTCGAAAAAGCTGGAATGCTCTAGATTCTATAGAAGAAATCTAGAGCTTTTTTGATCATTCTCGAAAATTCCAAGTCGTTCTTGAAAAATCTGAAAAATTCTAGATCGTTCCCGAAAATTACAAATTATTCTGGAAGAGGCTGCAGAATTTCGAACGTTCCAGATCATTTTTAGAACCGCTCTTAAAAATCTGGAATATTCCAGATCTGCTTGAAAAACCTTATACTTTGTCGGGCATTTTTCAAAGTTTAAAATCGTTATTAAGAAATCTGAAACATCTTTGATTTTCCCAGAACATTCTAAATCATTCTAGAAAAAATTGAAAGATTTTGGAACGTTCTATATCGTTCATGAAACCATTCTCGAAAAAGCTAGAATGTTTTCGATCCTCTTCAATATCTGGAGCTTCCCAAAAATTCCAAGTCGTTCGTGAAAAATATGGAAATTTCTAGATCGTTATCGAAAATTACAAATTATTCTGGAAGAAGCCAGAAGATTCCGAACGTTTTATATTATTACCACATTTTTACCACCTCTTTCTACCCCTTTCCATCCTCCACAATACATATCTGTATGTACGTGGGAATAATTTATTTTTTTCTCATAAATGATTTTTAACAACTAGAGTTCAGTAAAATAGTGTCGCCCATGTAATTTGAGCCGTCTCTTAAAAACAATTTACTTCTTCTTTGAACCATCAAGAATTGGTTTTCAGTGTAAAATAATTGCTTTTAGAAAGTCAAAGGTCGAGCTGGAATACTCATTATCGTTACAAAAGCGACCACTGCAATGAAAAGAGATTCTTAAATATTTCAAGAGACGCAGAGCTGATAAAACAGCTAGCAATAGAACTTAAATACAGAGTCATTTTCCTTTTAAATTCATGATTGAAAAGTGAACACTACGTTTACGAAAATAATTGAAATGTTTTAATGATCATAAACACAAAAGACGTTAGATACGAGTAGATAATTAAATTTGTGGCAAACGCAACGATAAATCAATGTGATTGATAAAAAAAACATTGTGGAAGAAAAACTTGGTTTTCTGAGTCAATTGAACCCTCGAAAACATAAAAATTTATTTACAAATTTTTTAGAATTTTTTCTCAAACATGTTACCTTCCTTTGTGACTATATTAAATAAATAATTTTAATACATCGGGTGGAATAGAACGAAATGATTTTAATTGACTCCATTTATCCAAATACGAAATAACAGTTTTTCGAAAACGACAAATACCGAGCGATACATTTTAAAAACTATATAAAAGACTTTCCAATCTAATATTTAGCTCGTCCCCATTTTACCTATTCAAAGTGTTCAACCTACTCCTTGAGGGTTGAAGTGATAATGGATTACAATCTCCACTATCAACTACCCTCGTCAGAAAGTTTCTTTTTATCTGTAGCACTATTATACCCCATGTCAATTTGTTTTTGGATAAAAGTGGGGTAAAAGTGGATGGATAAAATATGAAAAAAGATGTATCTATTTTTATTTAGCATAGGTAATGTAATTTTAAGAAAGTTCTAGGAGTGTTCCAGAATGCTTCATAATTTTCTTAAATGTTCAAAATTGTTTCAGAATGTATTATAATTTTCCTTGCTTTTTGAGGAGGGTTTAGAATTTTTGAGAATGATCTACTTACAATGTTTCAGAATATCCAAAATAGTTAGATTACCTATAGTGTATAGAATATTCCAAGACTTTTCAATGATCATTTAAAATGTTTCACACTGTTCCAAATTTTTTCGAGAATAGTTACGTTCAATAATGATCTAAAATATTCCACTAATAAGTTACATGTTTTAATAGAAAAGTTAGTAGTCGTATGACTTAAAAGCATATATTTTTCTTTTCTCTATGCGTTCAGTATAAGATGGGCGCGGAAAGCATATCTATGGACGTGGCAGCGCTTGTTCCGTCACACTTACTTCCGTTACTTTCAGTTACTTCAGAGTAAAAAGGGGCAAAGAATGCGAATCAAAGTACTTACTTTTTTCTAAAAATATTCTAATATATGTCCTCTATTACTTTAATAAAAAAGTATAGTGAATTGAAATTGAGTCTGTATGTGGATAAATTTTTAACGACAGAACACAATGACCTCTCAACTTTTAAACTCATTAACGAATACCTAGCGAGTTATCAAAGAACGATCTCTAAAATTCAAAAATTAAATCGCGTGTTTTTATTTTGTGCAAAAAAAGTAACTGATATTTAAAAATTAACAGTAAAGGGGTAAAGAGTAATTGCAAAACCTTTAGGTACTCGAGCGTTTCTTTTTTTTTTACATAATAAATATCTCCATAATATTGTACACATATAAATAAAAAGTTCTTTAGAAGAGCCCTTTGAGTCCTAACTTCCTGTTTTATTTTGACGATATTTATTTGGACACCCTGTATAAGGAGTCTTACAATACTTATGCACTTTTTTAAAGATACAGAACTAAACGTAACAAATAGTATAAAAATTATTAGAAGTAAATAAAAAATAAAGCTAAATATAATAGTAGCCCTTCAACCCTTGTGCTTTTAAAAATCGTGCGCAATGACAGTGGGTTGGATAGTAGGAATATAATGACGTGCAATTGTGTGACGCAACAGACCGCAGACATTATGCGAAACTAACGCAAATCGATAGTCCCAGCTTTTAGATTAAAATTTTAATGACCGAAGTATAAATTTTAAATGCTTGTTAAACCAAGGACATGTTTTACAAACTGTTTGGTGGTATGAAGAATCAACAAGGCGTTGTTGCTTCACCAACAAGTAGTGCTCTAACTAAAGTAAACATTTCACTCGCAAAATATACATTGCCACAGTGAAATTAATGCTTTAGTTTAAAGAATTATAGATACCTAGTTTTAAGACATTATTTAAGTCGTCTTTGGACGAAAAGTGTATCAAACTTTCTATTACTTCTGTAATTCATGTTCTCCTAATACAAAAGTCCAGCGCATTCACCAAAATTTGTACTGTATTTCTATTGATGGAAAAGATTCAAAAATTTAGAATCAATATTTTAATTGAAAATTTCTACTTTAAGCATTTTTCAATTACAACTGGGTGCTCCCAACTTTTAGGCAACCAGTTTAACTAACATGTATAACAGCTGTTTACATATATTAACTAATAAAATCCATATAGTCGCTCCATCTATGAATCAAATTTGAAAAATAACGAGTAGAACAATCAGCCTTACTATATTTCAAAATTACTTTATAAAAAAATGATTTTATTATTCCAGCCATTATTAAAGTTATCTTTGAATGAAAAGTGTATTAAATTTTGTATTACTTCTGTAATTTATGTTCTCAGAATACAAAAATCGAATTTATTTCAGATAAAGCAGTTTTGAAGTGTATGTCCGGCGCATTCACCAAAAATTTGTAAGTTTTTATAAACTCTTTAATTACTATTTATATTAGTCTTTCATATTTAATAATTACATAACAAAGAACAATTAGGTAGCACAAAGTATAGGTTGCTTTTTATAAGAACTATTTTATAGAAAATAACAATATATATTCCTCTATTTATTGAAGAGAAGGAATTATAATCCCTTGATCTAATTAGTTACATAAGTTTATAGTCTTATGGTTAACCCAAATTTGCTGTTCTTAATAATAAATTAGTATTTCTGGTATCCAATTTACAACGCGGCTATTTCAAAAACTTTAGAAACTACAATTAAAGTGAAATAAAAGTACGAAACTTTCAGGAATTTGATCTAATAATGAACGATTGTTTCATTCAAACTAAACATATGTTTTTGAAAAAGAACTTGACGACTTTCCGGTCACAATGTATTTATGAAACTTTTCAAATACAAATTTAAACTACAAAAAATTGTAAAAATCGATCAACTTTAGAATAGTGGCAATGTGGCGACGACGTCTGTAAATAAAGTTGCCTAACTACAAAAGCACATTTTTTTCAATAATACATCAATAAAAGCTTTTTAAATACCTTTTTTTTAATAGAATTATACAAAACTGACTTTACTCACGTATTCAGTACTTTCACTGAATGCCGAATTATTTATTAAGTTTGTTAATAATAAAAAAAACGGTACTGACTAACAAACTCCCAAATTGTAGACACAAATTAATTTTTAAATTATTTGCTTTTAAATAAAAATGAAATAAAAACAGGAAATGGTTTAAAATTTTATTAAATCAATAAATAAGAGTTAACATAATCATAATATATGGCTTTCTTACATTTCACTGATGATAACAGACAATATTTAAATTATTCCAGTAGTAAAGGATTTGCAATACATAATTTTAATAAAAACACATTATAAAAATCAGATCACAATGTTTAAAAATACTTTGGAATTATACATACAAGGAGATCTACTAAACATACGATAGATATCTCACACCTAACATATTCAGGCTTTTTTAATTAATTAATTAATTATAACAGTATTCTAATTAAAGGTTCATGTTACATGATGGTCCTTATGATAATGGCATTACTTTAAAATGTACAGTAATTCTGTTTGCCCTCTTATTTATTCTAAATTGTTTAACATTAAAAGTTGCTTGAGAACTTTGGTTTGGGAAGTTTCCCTAATTTCTCCAGCAAGAAACATTTCATCTACCACTGTGTACACTTTGTAAAAATTAAATACAAGATCCAATTCACATACATTGTGAAAATACTCATTCAATACCTCCACAAAGTTATGTATTGCTTCCAAATACGATAAATTGTTGTCGTTTACATCAACACATATGCAAAAGTATAATCCTGCATAACGGCGATAAACTATTTTAAAATTTCGAAACTGAAAACAAAATTAATAAAAATATTTGTTGCCTAGAGGTTTTATTTTAAAATTATTTTTTTATCATAATCAAATAACTATAAGATTAAAGAAAGCCTATCAAATTTGCAATTTTCAATTAGAATCTTAGAAGTAGAACTACTTTTTATGCTCACTGTATTTTATATTTACATTCATAAAAATGGTGTAATTACCTCCACAAAGTTAGTGTGCTTCGCATCTCTTACAGTTACCACTGCATGAACTTCTTCAATGAGCTTTTGTTTCTCATCATCATCAAAATTCATGTACCATTTAGCTAATCTGGTCTTTCCAGCTCTGTTTTGAATAAGTATAAAACGAATCTGAAACAAATATCCATGCAATAGAAAGTTCTTAATCTAATTTTATTAATTCGAAACGTTCATTAAACAGATAAGTACTCGTTGAGGAAGGCATTCTTACCATTTCCTGTGATATTTTAGAAAATTTTCAAGACAATATCCGCCTCCCTTTTTGTATCTAAACTACACAACGTAACGGTAGGTTAAGCAACTATTTGACCTTTTATCATTTTAAAAAGATAAAGAAAGAACCGCTTCACTTGTAAACACCATTATAGTTATAAAATATCTTTATTATTCAATCAAAGTAAAACTTTCTTAATAAAGTAATAGAGAGAAATTAATTTACAACTTTTGGAACCCACAACGTTACAGCTGATAAAAAGATTGTGTCTACAACTCACGGAGCCGTATAAAAACATGCATTTATTGATTTATACACGATCACAAAATTAAAGACGTGAAATATTAAAATTTTAAGTTGATTGATGCTAAAAAGATTTCCCTTTTCTTGCCACTTATAATAAATCATGTTTAATTAAATAACGACTTCATGAACTGTCTAGTATTAACTGTTACAAAGCCAGTTATAAAGCCCCAGAATTTGTACAAAGACATTACAATTATTTTTTAACCTTGTTACGCACTCTTAAATTAAACTAACGTTTAAATTAAAAAATTATTGTATATTATGTTAGTAATTTAAAATGTGTGCAACATCCGTATACAGCAGCGACTTAATTTGATTTAATACGTGTAGTAAACAACAAAAAGTAAAACATACTAAAGATACTAATTAGTAACACTAATTGAACTATGATTTAATTGTATTAAAAGTAAAATAAGAACAAATAATTGCTGTTCAAAACATCTGATTACAGCGTCATCTGACGGATCATACCACATTAAAGTATTATTAATAAAAATATACTGCTGTCTGCTTCTTAACCACTATCAAGTGTTATTTATTTGTCATAAAAATTTAAAAACATAACCTGACTTTAGCTAAATTGAATTCGTTATCGAACAAATTTAAATAAAAAACTGAGCATTTTTAACAAAAACAATGTCTGGAAAAGGTGATTAAGTAAGGTAATTTTAAACAATAAACTAATTATAGTTTATAGGGTCGCATAGAAATAAACATTACGAAAAGAAAAACAAGGTAGCAGTTGGAGAAAGGGGTAGAGAAGCCCTAGAACAAATTGATGAAAATAGCCCTATAATTAAAATGTTTCGTCAGTACGGTTCTGAACTAGATGATAAACATGATCGGCATGAAAGGATAGTTAAGTTAAGCAGAGATATTACTATAGAAAGCAAGAGAATAATCTTTTTGTTACACAGTAGCAATGTAGATCTGTAAGTGTTACTCCAGTTAATAAAGTTTATCGTGTACTAAAATTTAACAGTAGTATAGTTAGTTAACGTTAAATTTTAATGCAGTTATTTCATTAAATTTTATGTATAGTGAAACCAAACGGGATATTATACTGAAAGAGGCTGCAATGAGGCTTGATATGCTTGGAAAGAACTTTAAATTAATTGCCACAGAACTAAAAGATATGGATGCCTATCAATATTTAAGAGCATACACTGCAGGGCTGCAGGAATATGTAGAAGCTGTTGCATTCTACCGGTTTTTAAGATTTAATGATCTAGAAACTTGGGAGAAGTTGAAAGAAAAGTTTAAATTTTCTGACAATAATGATAGCACTAGTGAACACTCTTCTGATCCAGTGATCACAAAGTTACTTTTTCCGGCTATTGAGTTTATATTAGGCATAGCTGATTTTACAGGAGAATTAATGCGCAAATGTATAAATAGTTTAGGCTCTGGAAACATTGAAGACTGTTTTAAAATTTGCAATGTTGTCAAGCAAATATATGTGGGATTCTTAGGTAAGAAAGTACTAATTTATCAATATATATATTATTGAAAGGCAGGGGTTTTCTGTACATTATCCCAGAATAATTTAGAATAGAAATGATTAATCAAAACATTGCAGGAATAAATCTCTCAAACAATCGAGAACTAAAAACTAAGATGTATGTACTGAGACAGAGTTTATTGAAAATGGAGAATGTTTGTTACAATATTAAAGTTCGTGGTAGTGAAGTCCCAAAACACATGTTGGCACAAATCGCAATCGCGAATACCGAACGGAATGACGAATTAGATGAAGGGTTTTTTTAAGTTACAGTCATTTTTTTCACAAACATTTATTTCTTTTTTTAATTGCTACTACTTGACACCATAGATGAACAGTTGTATGATTTCATATAATTTTAATAAAAAATATATATATGTATAGAGACAACAATTTTTTTATACCAATCTTTGTCTAATATTTACCGATAGTAAAACTTGAGATATTATGAAAGAAATTTTAAAATACGTAATGTAAATACAAATAATAATTAAAAAAAGCCTTTAACATTCCTAATATAAAAATTTACTTTATGGTTGTTTTTATAGCTAATTAAAGGAGGCAAATGATATTATAAAAAAGTATCAGAATAATTTTCTTTCACATATCTCGCTGGTTTTACAAGAAGAATTGGTAATGGTAATGCCTACTTACGTACTAATTTGTGCGTTTTGACTTTTTGGAAGAAATATTGGAAAAGTAATGCACGTTTTTTTTAACATTTATAAATGCAATATGTAGGAATAAACACAAGGCCTTGACAAAATACTACTAAAAAATAGTTTTTCAAAATACTAATCTTACTCTGGAAATAACAAAATTGCGCAAACAAAAGCAATAAACAAAAAATAATTTGTATTAAATATTTTAAAAAAAATTGCATAACAATTTACCAAAACAAATATAAATTAAATCTATTACTTTTGAAAACAGCATTAAAAAGAGGCCACAAAACGTCATTATCACCCTGTACTTTGTGTACCTATTAGTTTCTTACTGTATACATGTAAAAGTATAACATTTATGAAAGACATTGAATCACAACGAATTTTTGATGTAGAATTTCTCTATATATTAAAATTAGAGCTTAGGATGAAGTAGAATTTGAACTAGCAAACATAAAGCATTTCTGATATTCTGCAAGATTTTCAACTGCACCCAGATAGCAAAAGCTGTGAAATATGTAAGCATCAATGACACTGATATAACATGTTTCCTGAAGAAATTGCTATGAAAAAAGTTATTTTAAAGCATCCTTAATATTTTGAGGAATTTTGCCCACTATGTCTTCATGATTAATTCCTTTAGCTGTGGCCAGAACACCCCCAGAATTAGGAAATTGAACATCCTTGTCATATGAGTATGGAACTCCACTTAGATTCGTTAACTTTCCTCCAATTGCTGATAAAATTGCTTCTGGGGCACAAGTGTCCCACTTTTTACAGCCCTTACTTGCAAAAACGTATGCATGAGCTTTACCCTCTATCAGTAAAAGAACCTGAAAAATAAACATGGATTTTGATGTACAAATAAAATTATTTAACGCACTTTATAACCAGAGCCTCCAACTTTCAATACTTCATCAGGATGTAAAGCATCTAGTGCCGATGTTACTAATTCAGTAGAATGAGATCGAGTTGTGGTAACTATGAATGTTCCAATGGGGGGTGCTTGCAATGAAAGTCCCTCTACCCCCAACCCAATTAGTCCCCAAATAGTACGCCCAAAACTACTTGAATTGCTCTTGTAATTGTAATATGGCTGATGAATAACACCACCAACAGCTTTACCCTTTACAGCAATTCCTATAAGAACAGTCACGTGTTCAAGAAGGCCCTACAAATAACAACCCCTTAAACATCCATTTATAAATTAATATCCATTTATTTAACCTGCGTAAATTCTGAAGTTCCATCTACAGGATCAACCCAAACCACTACGTCTTTTTCAGAAACCTTCTGGTACTCTTTGGGGCATTCTTTTGTCAATACTGACTGCTCACAGTCTGTCACAACCCAGTCACTAGGAACCTACACAGTATAAAAATATATATAATAAAAGCTGAACTTTCTATGAAACCAGCTAAAACTTACTTCAATATTGCTAGTTTGTTCTTCCTCACCAATAATGTTTAAGTTGGGATACTGTCTTGAAAGTGAAGCAACAATGCATCTTTGAGCTGCTCGATCTGCTTCTGTTTGAAGATCATTTTTACCCTAACAACGTAAAGGATTGATTATACTTTTTTTTTTACTGATTTTTAGACCTTCTTAATTACCTTCTCAACGATTCCCAGATCACCTGTTGTTAATATATCGCGAATTATTTTTCCGGCATGATTAGCAGCAGTTACAGAAGAAGCAATAATTCGCAAAATTAGACTTGTACTACTCGCCATTGCTGTTTGAAATACTTTGGGGCCTCCTAAATTTACTTACAAAGAGAATTATCTAAATACACTGTAAATATCACTTTCGAATTTTAACCTTGCGAGATCGTAATAAAAAGTGTTCCTTGAAATAAACGACAAAAAACGATACACTGAACAATTAACGAATTTATTTTACAAAAACGATTTAGAACATAATCAAAATAACGAATCCTAGTGCAAATTTCTAACAACACAAATGTTAAAAATTAATATATGTAAATAGTTAATTTATGACAGGTAATATGTCCACTTACGTTTAATAGAAACAGTTAATTATCATTAAGTTAAAGTTTCCGTAAATTAATTTACTTAAAGAAAAAACAAGACATGGTTTTCTTATAACATAAAAAATATATCGAACTTAACCTGACATAACCTCCATTGAAAATGAAAATTTTTTAACACTATTATAACTTAAAACTTAAAATCAATGTTTTATAAATTATTTTAAGGGTTTGTACATAAACTAGAACGTCTTAAATACACATTTTACTTGTAATTAATGAATTTTGTAAAAATTGTAAATAAACATTGACGTCATATTGAGGTGGTTATTTAACCGTCACTGCTACCCTTATATTCACAAAAATCGAAAAAGCTCACAGAAAAATGTAGAATAAATTATGTTAATGATTGTATTTTCTTCAAGAGTTATATTTAAATTTATTTTAGATTGTCTAACTATTTTAAAATGACTTTTAATAAAATTAGGATTTTGCTATTTTAGCCACTATTAAGGTTGTTTTTGGACGAAAAGTGTGTGAAATTTTATATTACTTCTGTAACTCATGTTCTCCTGATACAAATATCGAATTTATTTCAAATAAAGCGGTTCAGAAATGTATGTCCGGCGCATCCACCAGAATTCATAAGATTTTATAAATCTTTAATTATTTCATTATTAATGTTAGTTTTTTATTCATAAAAAGGGATTTATTATCAATAATATCATTCAATTTCTTTATTGAGAGTCAAAAGAAACGATGTTTCGATCACTTTTTCAAATTGTAAAAATTACAGTTAATGGATGGGATAATATTAATTAATTAATATTTTATACTATTGTGCGTTTGGATTTTTTCGTATTAGTTTTTTATATTGACTTATTATATAAAAAAGAAAAATTGAGAAAAAAATCTGCTTATAATAACCATTTTAATAAAAAAATGAAAATATTCTTATATTTCATGAGAAATAAAAAGTATGTAAATAATTTTGTGATATGTTCTCAAAATATTCAACATTAAATAATTAAAATTAATTAATGTTAATTATTTAATTGAATTAAATAGACAATGTTTACTTAGTAAAACAGAGAATTTCCAATGTGGCTATTTCAAAAATCAATCAAAATTAATAATAAGTAGGAATCATTCAGTAGTTGAACTAATAATAAACGTTGTAAACTACAAGGAACTATATTTTGCTTATCAAAAATATTATGAAAATTATTAAATTAAATTTTTCTTTTTTTTTTTTGAAATTTCACTTATTGTCAACGAAATACGATAGTATAGATCCCGAATACATTAAAAGGAATTAAACCATTTTAAATTAATAAGGCAGTAATAGATTTTTCCTTATTGAATTGAGGTAATTTTTAGTTGGTTGAATTTTTTAATTCACATTAATTAACTGATTGTGATTGATTTTTATAAAACCTTATAGTTTAGGTTTGGGTTTAATTAGGTTCATAAATAGTTTGTGACCAAAAAGACGTCCAGTTTTTTTTAAAATACTTGTATTTAATTTGAATGGACTGAATAGCACAATCTAATTACGAAAATTTTAGTTAATATTTAGTAAAATTGTGCAAATAGAGCATATCTACTCACAAAGTTAAAATAGAATCGGATCTTATTTACAAAATTATTAAAAATCCATCTAACAGAAAAGCGTATTAGAATTTTTTTTATTAATTAAATGTAAAATTATCAAATGTTTATTGTCTAACTATTTTGGTGAAATGTTTTTTATTTGTAATATTAATGATGAATATAGATACCATCATTCAAAAATTATGAATGACTTATTAGGTAATATATATTATGCTCGTTGACATATATTAATTTGAAAACTAGAAATTATGACTGTAATTATTTTACTCGTTATGGAAACAATTTTTTGTATTTTACAAAAAATTTTCTTTTCTTCTCGTGTTTGTGGTTTTGTTCTGTAATATGACACATAATCAAAAGTTGTTGAGTTTATAAATAGTAAATTTTGTCAAATTTTAAAACATTAGATTTTTTTGGAATATTTACCTACGCTTTTAAGAAACAATAAAAACTAAATTGCATTTTTATGATACAAAATATTTATCATTTCTCTTTCCTTTTGTTAATAGAACTAGTGTCGGTAATGAAAAAAATCATAATTATTTGAAATAAGTACTCTCTTTTCACAATGACAAAACTTATATAGATACCTAATGTTAATTTTTTTATGGAAATTTTTAAGCTATTTTGAATTTCTTCTTTTTTATTTTTATTTTGAATGTTTAAATAAGTTTTTATGTTTATTCAGTAATTTATTTATTTATAATATTTCTAAGTACCTACCTACCTACATAATATTCGTTACACCAAATAATCCGAAGAGATTCACCCATAAATTTTTTTGTGGTATTTAGGGGTGAGTCTCTTTGAATTATTTTCATATCACACTCTCTTTCGTCAAATTCTGTTCGCTGTACAAAATAATATTTTAACGTCCTTGTATATGTTTACGTTTTCTAAAATTTTCCTTTTTGTAGTCAATATCCTTGTACGTTCGTATCTGTTTGTTACGTGAGTGATAAAAAATTGACCTCTCCACTCTCCTTGAAATGTTCCTTTTCGTTTGCTGGCTTATCTGTTTTATCATTAATGTGCTACGTTTTTTGCACGAACAACTCTCGTTTAATTTGTCCTGCTTAATAAATTCTTTACAAAACACTAGGCAATCTTTTTAATAAAATTTACATTTTTAAACGAATTTTGTTCTCATAATCAATTTGGGGGTAACGAATGAAAAAATAGGGAAAAATATTTTTTGAAAGAATGAGTAATAAACATTAGGATTTGGAAATTTTTTAATAACGTTGTAATTAAATTAAAAGTAAGGGGTAAATTTTTTTTTTAATTTAAATTTATTTTAATAGACTATCAAGACCCGTTTAGGTATTTGAAAATAGTCATTTTTGCATTTTAAATAATGACTATTTCAGAAAATGTTAGTTTAATTACGAATATAAAATAGGTTGTAATTATTTTTCGTAATTACAAAAAAAAGTTAATGCGGAAGACAACTTTATCTTTTTTCATTTCATGAGAGAAATCAATAGATACAAATAATTAAAAATGACACTAAGTAATAAATTCATTTATTTTTTTGTTGGGACGATTAATATAAAGCAGTATTAGTTAACATTATATGTAGTGTCAAGTCCTTAATTTCGATTTTTTGACTATCTGTTTTTAAAATAAATTTTACTTTTTGAGTAAATATTCATAAAACGCAATTTTTGTAATACTTCAGCAAAGTTAATGGTGTGTCTTGCTGATTAAAATAAACAATTTTTTTCACGTAGAAACCAAAAAACCTAATGTTCATATTACAAATAATGGGGTACGTATACCTACAATATTTTCATTTCTTACAATCTGAATCCCAATTTCAATTAGTGCTGTGATAATTTTTTATTAATCCTCGTATTTGTGGAAAGCTACATTTTATGTGATGAGCACGCATGTGCCGTGTTAATTAGGCTTTTCTGTCCTTTGTCCTTCCAAACGTTGGCCGAACAAGAACGTTTAGTAGTTTATCCCGGTTAACAAATTCATTGCAAATCGTTTTTAATAGAATTTACCTATTCTAATAATTGATGATTTCTGCAAATGAAGGTAAGAAATTTATTTATACGTTAAATATGAAAAAACAAACTACGTTTTCATGAATTCATTACAATTTTTTAATTTGTACCTAATTCCAAAAAAATTATCTATTGAGTATTCTAACGTTTTACGGTAAGAAATACCAAATTTCACTATTCTTTAATTAATATGTTTATATTACAAATAATACCCTTGCAATATGCTTTTTTATGTTCTCTTAATGTTTGTAATCTTGATAATCCATTTTCTCCATTTTACACTTTGGTGGTCATCGAGTTACATGGCGATAAAGCATTCAAAGTGTGATTGATCCATGATTTTTCATTAAAATGTTTTCTTTTATCGCAAAGTTACTTTCAGATTTTGAATCGAGTTTTTCATCTGTGAAAATTTTAGTTTCCACGAGTGATCCTTCCATATTTCATTTTCACTCAATCCCATATTTTCCTTCACTTTTTGCGCTAAAAAGCGAACTTTTTGATGTTTGAATCCTGAAAGACTGCTCAGCTTTTCCCCTAATAATAAAATTAAAATAGATATTAATTAAAAAAATTAAAATCAAAAAGTAATGAAAATCATTATCAATAATCACCTTATCACTGGAGAATTATTGTATAGAAAAACCAAAGAATTGTAGAAATTGAAAATTTTCCAGCATTCAAAGCTAAAAAGCTAGTAAAAATGCCATTGTTATTTTAATTGTCATAATTTTTTTCATAAATCCGCCATCAAAACGAACGATTTAAAAAAATGTTGCCCTTATAAAAATTAAAATAAATTGAAGAAAGAGGACAATGCTTTTCTCTTTTAAATATAAAAATATTTTATTTGCTACAAAAATTTGATGTTAACATGAAATATAAATTTACTATAACTTAAAACTCAATATATTAATTGAAAATGGTTTTAAATCCTATAACCTGAGTAATTAATTTTATGTTAATTTTTTGCAGTCATATTTGATGGAATGATGCAACAGTCACACCCCAAGAGACATTTTAAAAAGTCGTTTCTCCAAATTGTTAGCCAAAGTCGTCTCCATGCGGGAACTTAATGAAATAAAGGTAAGCAATTTATTTATTAAGTTAAAAAAAATTACAATAATTGATTTATAATTTACCTAGTTTTGATTTTGTATTATTAACATTGCATCCGGTCTAATACGTATATTCTCACTATCAGGGCTGATATTTGATATTTCTTTAAGAATAAATATTTGACTATTATATAAACATATAATTTATATACATATATATTTTTTTAATATAAGTATCTGTTACATACTATTCATTGTTTTTTTTTTTTAATACTTTTGATGCGGACTCTTATCTTACGATTATAGTCTCAAATTTGCTTTATTGCAACTCTTTGGGAAGATTTTTAAATTAAATGAAAGTAAATCGCCCCGAATTTCACTTTTTATACTTTTGAACAGTTGTCGATTTATTTTAAAAAACAATTATGTATTTGTTTTTCGTCAATAGTAAAAAATAAGAAATTGCAATTTGTGTTTTTTTCTTAATTATCTACTTAGGGGTAAAGGACACCAAAAAAGGAATTTGGTTATTCTAAAATTTAAAGTCAAGTTTAAAAAAATTGAAAACAAAATCATTTTTAACTGTGCTATTACGTCCATATTACTACATTCTTATAGCAACTGTCTATAAGTAAGTACTTCTTCATTCTTGATGGAATAAGTATAGTGAAAAAAATTAAACAGCTACAATTTCTACTATAATATAACTTAGCATTTCATTTCATTAGCAGAAAATTACCTTTTAACAGGAAATGAACATTATAATATTGTTTTTCAATTATATCTCTGAATTTAATTTGATAATAGAAATACTGTTTTTATCGCATTTATTGTGAAACACCATATTTAAAAAATAGGTAAAGAGTATAAATACAACTTTGGGTACAAGTTTCACTAATTTCATATTACTCTTGAAAATGACGTGAATGTCGAATTAATATTATTGAGTATTCAACAATAAATTAGTGAAACTTGTACCTAAAGTTGTTTTTATAACTCTTTTTATCTATTTATTGAATTTAATTTGGCTGGAATGAATAAAATATTGTAAGATCAATAAAAACTAATTTTGCCAATAACAGCGACTTTTGAAGAATAATTAAGCAACGTTTCGAACGTCAATTTTGGTCATCGTCAGGCTAATATAATAACATCAACAGCTGTATAATAAATTAATTGATTTAATATAATTAATTTAATTAATATTGATAACAACATTAAAACATAATACATATTTATTTCCTGCAATCACTATTATTTCCTACTAATAAAATTTTATAAACTCCTTTAAATATGTAGTTATAAAAAATTCGTTTTAAATTTTTTATGTTTCATCACATTGTAAATGTTTGGAGATTGTATCTTTTCGAAAATACTTTTAAAAAATATTTGTAGTCTCCATTTCTATCCTAATTTCAACGTTAAACTTGAATTCAAAGGTGATTAGGGGGTTGTAAAATATTAAAATGATATGTTGAGATAATAAAAATATGTAATATGATAATGTTTAGGTACAATATAATTCTTTTTTAGTTTAAATTGTTATATTTAATTTAGACATTAAATTTATTAATTTAAGCATGAATATTTTTCTCAGAGCGAGTCCCAAAAAATTATATTTACAAATTAATTTTATTTAAATGATTTTCTAAAATTCTAATCTAATATAAAACTAATTAATATATTTATATAAACACTCAGAATTAAGTTTTTAACTATAAAAATTTACAGTTTTAAAATTAATAAATTAATAATTAAATATCTACATTCACTCACAATCTTGATTATTATTATTATTTAAAATTCTACAGTCTTCAAAATAATTTCCAAATTTCTGTTTCTAAAATAAGTTTTTTTTAAATTAAAATTAAATTTTATTTGTCGCAACTTTAAAATTTTAATGATCAACGTAATTATTTAATTATATTTAATCAATAATACATATGCTTTTTTATTTAATATTTTGGAACATTTCAATTTCTAATTTTAATATTTTTTTGTAAATTGTATTGCATCCTTCTATCGTGACAATATATTTACTAAGAAAACTACAGCCAAAGTTCCTCGACGTAAGTTTTCAAATGATTAATTGAAAGTATGATAATCTCCAGATCATCTTCATTATATGGTTAAATACATAAAATTGTTATAAATAAAGAATATAAAGGAATAACTGTTGAGTACTTATCTATCATAGTTGGAAATGATATGTTAAAATAATAGGATTAATTAATTAATAAATAAATAATTAAACCGACACTAGAAATATAAAGAATCACAGTTTGTAGAAATAGAATTACAGATAATTAACTATGACAATATGGGCATTTAAAGCAAAGTATATACCAATATGTTCCTGTGTGTTTTTTATTTATAACAATTTTATATACCTAATCGATAATTATGATAATTTCCACCTGTAAATTATCATATTTATAACTAAGAAAACTTGTGTTGAGAAAAACATAGTTCTACGACTGTAAAAATAATTCTAATTTTATTTATTTTTTTAAAACAGTCTTTCATTGCATAGTATTTAAGAAATTTTTTAAATGCTTTTATTATTCAAAAAAAACAAAATAATATAAACCAAAAAAGGGGGTTTTAAGAAAACAAAATAGGATTTTGTTAATTAACTAAAAAAACATTGTTTTGTAAATTTCCATAATGGAAAATCAGAGCTTTTATTAATAATTATGAACAATTTCTATCAAGTAAATGTATAAATTCAATATCAATTGTATCGCTGGGTGGTTTTTATTAAACATAGTTTTGATTTTTATTATCTTTTACAGTTCTCAGAGGTACCACCTACCACTTCCGTTTTCAACGAGGGAAATGGATCACAGAATGGAAACAAATAGTCGTTGATGTGTGCGACTTTATGAAGCTTTCGCTTCATGCTCGGTTGTAGCGTTAAAGGTCCTTAGGATGGATCCTCTTACTTTTCCAAAATCGTGTCTGCGTTTTGGACAAAGTCTGAGGCTAAATCCTTGACCTGTGCTATTTAACTTGAGGCTTTTTTTAGGACGATTGCAATAGGTCTTATGGGTTATAGCCTTAACTTTACTCTTTAACCGACGATTAACGTTAAAATCGTGTCAGGTTATTGGATGCGGTTCTCGGTCTAACCCTTGACCTGCGATTGTCCAAAACTTAATTTAAATTAGGTCCCTTCCGTGACGATAGTTATGGATTGTTGGACAGAACGTCTGTTTGGATGTTTAGTCCTCGATTTGTGACTATCGACTTGTCATTGGCTTTGGGCCAATTTTGACAAATATCTCCACTCCCCATGAGTTTGGGTCAATAGACTTAGATTCATGGATTTTTCTGTTTCAGTTTTCTTCCGAAAATGGGTCCCAATGATTTTTTCGGTAAGTGTAAGTTTTTTTTTTCTAATTAAATGTTTTGTTTTTTTAAACTTTATACCATTGTGTGATTGTATATCTATTATTTTATTAATTATTTTTAGGAGCTTCCTGATTGGTTTGTTTATCCAATATTTGTCTTCATCATGTACCTACAATAGAAGAAGGACCAAGAGTGCCATTATTTTTTGAAAACTACGTAAGCAACGGTGTCATTTTGGACGTTCCAGAGTAACTGGCCTCTTTTAATGAACGATAAACCTCCGCTTCTTAGAAGGTTTGAAAAATAACTTTTTTTATCTATTTTATTTAAGTATCTACCATAATATATTTTTGTAAAAAGTAGTCGTTGCGCCTGTTGGATGTCTTCGGAAAACAATTAACTATCTATTTATAATTTGCCAATTTGGGTACTCAGAAATTAAAGTAAAAGAATGAGATTGTTAAAATATATTTTTTGTAAGCCAATATTTTTTTAGACACTTAAAGATCGTATTTTGGAAAATTGCAAGATATTCACTAAATTAGAACTTCTAATACATATAATTTAATTTTTTGGAAAGAAAGTTAATTTTTGGTAAATTCAAGCGGAAGAGATTTTAGAAATTATATTTTGAAAACCTTTTAAAATGAATTGAAGGGGATTTTCAATTTTTTATGACAGTTATAAATTTTAACTCTTTTATATGAATTGATAATTTTGCAATATTTTTTGAACTTTGTGTTTAAAAATATTTCATGAATGTTCAGTTGCAGTTTACAATTTTAATTTTTCTGTTAGGTAAATTATTTGTTTGCAACAATTTATTCAGTATTACTGTGCTTACACTACATATTTAATTTTTATTGACATTTTTTGATGAAAGTTTTGAATACTTTGATAGTGCATTTAAATTATTGTACTCAATGTGATTTAGTTACCATCACTAATGACTGTTTTATGATATTACTAAAAATATAGGGGGTACAAATTTGCGTGGTAATTTTTTTGTTTTAATAATTTTTTTGAAATAACATTCATGTCATCACTATCACAGAGTAGTTAGTCCGAAGACGACAAATACTAAAACATGTTACACCCTTTCTCCTTTTCCTCCATCTACTTTCTATTACTATAATGCTTTTTTTAAATGCAAATTGTTAATCAACTTAATGTAATTTAAAAGTTCTGTTTTTTATTTTGAAACGCATTTATTTCAAACAGGATTCATTTTAAAATAATTTAACTTAATTTTCTTCAACTAAAAAAATTTTTATACGAAACACATTCAATTTAACAATATTCGTAAATTTTCAATTATATGAATTTAATTTTGTTGGTAAAAATATATCCGAAAAATGCATGTTTACAGTTACGAAACTTTTTATGTTATGTATTACTTATATAGCAAATATAGGACACACTGGAAATAGTTTCAGAGATAGAATTAAAGAACATAAACATTTTTGTTTTTTAAAAAAGTCAAATTTACTTATGCTGAACATTTAATTAAGTACCTATAATCATATTTTGACAACAATCATAAAATTTTAGCCTCGAATTTTTAAGAAAGCTTTGAAATTAAAAAAATGTACAAAACGAATTTAGAGTATCTATGTAATTCTCCTTTATTTAATATCTAAATAAAAATTTAATTACGCAACGTTTTGTTTGTAAATTTCAGTCATCATCACAGTGAATAATTAATAATATCAATTATTCAAATAATTATGACATAATAATATGATAATTACTTAAATTATTTATGTTAACATTCATTTTAATGTTGACTGAATTTGGTCAAGTGTTGGTTTCTGCAAGATTAACTTTCATACTTATCTACAATATATTTTAATTATACCAACTTAATTAAACTCTTATAACTGAAATATAAAACGTTTTGCAACTTTTTCTATTCGAGTTAGGCACTTCTACAATGGAGATATTTAAATAACGTACACAAACTATTTTAGATATATTAATTTTAAATCATCACCAAGAGAAATATTACTACAAGTCACCAATTGAAAGAAGAAAAAGATCGAATTTCAACTGCAGGAACTGAAATCAACTGAAAATGCAAAGGATTATTAGGTTTTAGGATTTTAGATTAAGTATTAAATAATAAAAACAAATAAGTCATAGAATACTTCCTCCTGATTTTTTGGTAAATTTTTATTTTCTAAATCCTAGAAAAAATTTCATGGCATTTATTTAAATAACTTTTAATTTTGAATAGTACAAGCAACAGAAATGGCGTAACTAAAGGATACAATCATTATTTTTATTAATTTATGTTTCATAAACAAATCGACTTTTATTCAAAATTTTACTTACCAACTCTAAAAGTACTCTATGACTTATACATTTACTGCCTTCTCAAGATAAATTTAAAAAAGAGCAATGAAAGAAAAAAGATGAAAAAAATTCTAAGTACTTAAAGTGCAAAATACGAAAACTGCGAATTTCCATTACTCTAAACTTTTATTATTTGTGTTTTTTTAAAATAAAGAAACGATAGTGAGACACTTAAAACTAATACGAGCTCTAAGAATATATTTCAGAATTACTTAAGACCTTAATTTTTGAAATTTGAACTATTAAAGATGCACTTTAAGTTTCATATTATTCTCGATAAAAAAATAAATCTTGATGCCACTAAATTGGTTGTCGTCTTAAAAATTAATTTTTTTTTTCAAAATTAAAAACAGTATTATTTTGGCAAACTTTAGAGTAGTGTAATTACTGTGTCAAGAAAGAGAAAAAATAACCAATTTGTCTTAAAAGTTATTTTTTAATCAAAAATAACCCCCATTGAAAATAATAGATTAATTAAGTGAAAGTAAAACTTTTAGGGCAAATTGGTCTCTATCGTTTTCATTTTCATTCAGCTGGGGACCTCCACCTCCCCAGTTCAGCTTTCCCTTGGCCATTCTCTATAATGGTACCTATTTGTCTTGAAAGGGTGCAAAAAACTGTGCATGCACTGCGTTATGCGACCATTTTTGCACCCCTAAAGTAATAGGGTCTCAGACTTCCTTCGACTGCGAGGTGGTGGGAGGAGCTTCCGGTTTCGACTCCAAATCATTGATAAGTGATTAGAAGGGGGAGAGCTTCCCGCCGAGCCTCGCGGTCACTTTTTTCACGTTAGACGGTGTATCACACTCTTGCCCCACACTAATATTATCGAGTGTTAAATGGTTGGTATTATGTATCGTATCGAACATTAATCAAACTCTATTATCACTTGAATAATTATTTGCAAAAAGGCAAAGTGAAAGCTCTGGCCGCTTAACGCTATTCTTGCCCCTTCCTTGGGGATTTCAGTTGATGATTCGTTGACGGAACGAAGTTCCCGAGGTCACAGCAGTTATACCTTCATCTTCCTTCGATTGTTATATAAAGAGGTGGGTTGGAACCATCGAATGGGACTTTCCTGCCTTGGCGATCAAAAAACTTTTATCTTTTGTTCTTCCCTTCTTTTTTGACTCGGTATTTTTATTATTATTATTATTATTTATAATAAACAAAGTCGATGACCTATTTTATGGACTTATTAAGATTCTAAACAAAGTAAAAAGATAATTATTTATTTTTTATTAATTAAATTTACAATAAAATGAGAAACATAAATAACAAAGTGCACAAAAAGCTCGTAAAAATCGAAGTTAAATATTTTACTTAAGTACATTTAAGAAAAACAATGTAATTAATTAGTTTTTTAAATTTTAAAGAACATAAACCAGTAAGTTACGAAATACTTTAGGTACTTGTTTTAATTATAAATAATTAATCAGTTATCTATTTTAAAATTCAAGTAACCCTAAAAATTCTAACTTGCTGGTTTATGTTTTCCTTGAATATTACAACAAAAAAAAACAGACAGTACTTTTGAGCATGAAAGTGACTGTCGATTTACTTTTGTTCTGTAAACTTTTTTTGTAAAACATTTCATAATTGAATTTGTGTTTTAAATATGGTTAGAACAATACAAATAAGTCGGAAAATTTTGTGTCTAGGTAAGAGAAAAATGAAATTATTTATTTTATTTATTCAAAAAACTTGTACACGTATTAATCAAAATGCAAAATATTGTTGAATTTTTGAATAGAGTGTCAGATAGTATTAGATTTCAGCGCCCCATTTTCTCTCTTCTGCCTTTAAGGAGGTTGAAATTTATGTGTAGGTGAGTGTAAAAATTAGGGTTGCATTGCGTAATTAATATATTAAAAATTAATTTCTAGATTACTTTACTTTATCCACTATTTTTTTTAATTGATGGACAATTGCACCTGTCCAAATGGTTGAAGTGAAGGCTCGAACGTGTAGAAAAATTTAACAATTTTCCACGTTTCATTCAAATTTCCACAGCTTCATATTATTAAGAATTTAATTTGATAAACACGATAGAGGCGACAAAATTGTGTCAGGACATAATTTCTCTGAAAATGGAAAATTTACTGACTGAACTTAAATAAAAAAAATTGTGGAGATATAAAAGTAATTTGTTTCTCAAAATAGCTTCGATTTTCTGTGCAAACTACAGGTTACATTTTAAAACTTTCAAAATTTAAAATTTTAATTTTATGCATAAAATTTTGACTTTATCAGTTTATAAAACGTTTTTTCGATGAGATTTACAAGGAATGAATCAACGAGTTTCAAAAATAAAATTAATTTTTGGAAACAGGGTAAAATTTTAGAGTTCGTAGTCCTTTCTGAGATACATAAAAATTATATTTTTGAACTTATTTTAAATGTGAAAGTTTCCTAAACTATTAAATTTGCGAGAACTTTTGGAGAAAATAGAAATTAGCTATATTTTGGAACTTCTAAAACTTGACGAAGGAAAATTTCAATTATTTAGACTGAACTAGAGGCGCTGTAAATGTAAAATAGCTAAAATTTCATAAATTCGTAGGCCTTTTTCAACAAACTATTACAGTTTGACACTTAGTTCTATGCATAGAATTTCGTTGTTTGTGACGAATTTAACGTATTTAAAAAAGAAATTAGGACAAAAGAATTATTAGTGTCCAAAAGTTTTTCGTGTTTTCGAAAAGGTGAAATTTAATAAACCCATGGAACCTCTTGGGACAGTTACAAGTCAAATTCTGAAAATTTGGAAACGTTCTTCTGTGCGCAAAATTTTGTTCTTTTCTTCGCATTAAACGTTTTTTAAAAATAACTTGAAAGTAAAAGAATTAAATGATATCTTCTAAAAATTATTAATGTTAGCCATACGATTCAGTCCTAATTTTTTCATTACTCTAGTCGACATCTACATACATTTCAACCCTCTTAAAAAAATTCAAAATAATGTAAAAGAGGCAACAATTGAAATATAGATAATTGGTAATAGAAAAAGTAACAAGTGGCTTTAGTAATTCTACTTCACTAAATAATTTTGTATTACAATTCCTAGTATTTACTTAATTAGGTAACTGTAAGTCAACTATAATTTCAACTACTTAATAATTAATTTTCCGGTTTATTTGCTTGTTTTAAATGGCACTGGAAATAAGAAAAACATCGAAAATGTTTAATTTTCTTCTTCGTGGAGCTATTTTTATTACATGGTAAAAAGGTAGGTGATAAATACGAATAACAAGGTACTAAATCGAGCCTTAATAAAATTAGGCTAAAACTGATCCATCCCATCGTAGGTAGGTCTTTTTAGGGATTAAAGACATATGTATAGGGTGTCTCACATAAGATGCAGTAGTCGATATATCGGAAACTAATTGTTTTAGGAAAATAATTTTGGATAAATTTTACGTCATTTTCCATAGAGCACATTTTAAAATAATTTTTTAGAAAATAAAACATATCTAGTTTTTAAATGGAACACACACAACATGCAATATTTCGCCGAACAAATTGAAAATTTTAATTATGTATTGTCCTTTACACTTTTTCAGTTTTTATTGGGGTTTTCGAGGTAATGAAGGTTTTTACAAAAAATTGACGATTAGAGAATTTACTAAAATTAAGGGTATTGGACAAAGATTTTTAGAAAAAGCCTTTATTTTTTCTAAAACTGCGCTTTCTAATTTTCTAAAAAATACAAACACCCCATATAGGTAAATAAAGATAGTTTTACAATTTGCCTATACCTAACTTTTATTCAAAACTTTTTTCCTAAAACAATTAGTTTCCTATATATCGATAACCGCGTTTTAGATGAAACACCCTGTATATTAGAACTTGAAAAACACTATTCTATGCAAAATTAACTTTGTTCTTTTTAATGAATCAATCGTACTTTATTGTAGTAAACTAAAGCTGTATGAATCAGATTGTCTAAAAGTAACTCGTATTTTCAAAAATTAGCCAAAATTTTTTAAAGCACTTAAAAGATAACATTTTCAAAATTTGAAATTCTAATTTTGTGCATAAAATTTTGTTTTTATCGGTACAGGGTAAAATTTTAGAGTTCATAATCTCTTCTGAAATACATAGAAATTATATTTTTAAACTTTGAAAACTTATTTTACATGTGAAAGTTCTCAAAACTATTAAATTTTCGGGAACTTTTGGAGCAAATAGAAATTAGGTATATTCTGAAACTTCTAAAACTTTACTTGATGCAGGAAGATTTCGATCATTTAGACTGAAAAATTAGAGGCGGTGTAAGAGTAATTTGTTTTTTTCAAAACAGCTACATTTTGATAAATTCGTAGGCCTTTCTCGACAAAATACAGGTTACATTTTAACACTTAGTTATATGCATAGAATTTTGTTGTTTGTTGTGAATTAAACGTATTTTAAAGACAATTTAAAGTAAAATAATTATTAGTGTCCAAAAGTTTTTCGTGTTTTCCAAAACAAGGTGAAATTTATTAAACTCGTGAGACCTTTTAGGACACTTAACAAATTAAATTTTGAAAATTTGAAAAAGTTGTTTTGTGCATAATACTTTGTTCTTTTCATTGAAATAAACGTATTTTAAAAACAACTTAAAATAAAAGAATTATATCGTGAAAAACAACTTTTTAGAGTTTTCCAAAAAATGTTGAAATTCAATAACTCCACGGGACCTTTTGGGACACATAAAAATAATATTTTGAAAATTAGAACTTTGTCATTTTCAATTAACTAAAAAACTTAAATATCGTCTAAAAATTATTTGTTTTTCAAAACGAGGTGAAATTTAATAAACTCTGGGTTTTAGGGCTGTTACGCTTACAATTTAAATATTCAAAATTTGTAGACATTCTTCTTTGCATAAAACTTTCTTCTTCCTGATGAACCAAACGTATTTTAAAAAGAACTAAAAATAAAATTCCTATTTTCAAAAAATAGGTCTTTTGAGGTATTAAAATCAAAATTTAGAACTATTTATTCTATGCATAAAACTAAGTTTCCTTTTTTAAAGGTAACGTATTTTGAACGGAACTTTAATAAAAGAATAAAAGTGTCCAAAAATACCTAATTGCTGATTAGCGAATTAAGTTAAAATTTGATAATTTCATGAGCGCTTTTGAGACAACAAAGACTTACATATATTTTTGAACTTATTTTTATGTATAATACTTGAAGATACTCAGAAATTTCTTTTGCTTGTTATACACCTCTTTTTAGAAAACTTCAATTTTATCAAAATATGTATTAGTTGTACAGTTGCAGTAAATACCACCCCAGCATAGAAATTGTAAAATAGGTAAGTGTAATAAAGTAATTATTTATCAATTATTTCGAAAGTATATAAACATAATTTAAAAGCGTTGAAAAAATAAGTTAAAGTAAAATGTATGTAGTAAAATAATAGGTAATAAATAATGTTTGTTATAAATATGTATATGTAGACAAATATTAATAAAAGCCTAAAAAAATGTAAATTGTATATTTATTCACCCTTTTACGACTTAAGCAACGCCATCATAATAGTTATGTATTACGAATTTTTAGTAAAATTTTAGTTAATTTTTGCCTAACAGATGGCGTTGTGGCGTCATTTTGCAATGGTTTAACAAACCAATAATAACGTAAGGAAAAATATCGAAATCGGGTAGGATGTGGGTGGGTGGACTCATATGTTCAGATGCTAAACTTAAGACTCTTAAGGAGATTCTCAGAGATTCATATATTATTAAAGACTCTTAGAGATTCATATATTATTAAAGATTCTTAGAGATTCATATATTATTAAAGATTCTTAGAGATTCATATATTATTAAAGATTCTTAGAGATTCATATATTATTAAAGATTCTTAGAGATTCATATATTATTAAAGATTCTTAGAGATTCATATATTATTAAAGATTCTTAGAGATTCATATATTATTAAAGATTCTTAGAGATTCATATATTATTAAAGATTCTTAGAGATTCATATATTATTAAAGATTCTTAGAGATTCATATATTATTAAAGATTCTTAGAGATTCATATATTATTAAAGATTATTAAAGATTCATATACAGATTCATATACAGATTCCTGTAATTTTGCTATTACAGATTCCTGTAATTTTGCTGTTAAAAGTTTCTGTAATCTCGTTATGACAAGTTTCTGTAATCTCGTTATGACAAGTTTCTGTTATCTGGTTATTACAAGTGTTTGTAATCCCGTCATTACAGGTTTCTGTTACCTTGTTATTACAAGTGTTTGTGATCCCGTTATTACAGGTTTCTGTAAGCTAGCTATTGCAAGTTTCTGTAATCCCGTTATTACAGGTTTCTGTAATTTGATCATTGCAGATTTCTATTATCTCACTACTATAGATTTCTACAACTTCCTTATTACAGATTTTGTGTAAATCAAATTCGGATTCATCAGATTGTACATGTACGTAATTTCACTTTTATAAATAAGTTTTAATCGTTTTAATTAATGACACTTGCGTATTTTTAAAAATAAAATAATAAATATTCTACTTTGTACTTTAATTCCAAAAATACATTGTTATAGTTACATTGATAACAAAATAAGGTACGTTATTATGTGCCAGGTCTTCACAAATGTATTATAATTCCTTTGAGTTAGTTTCTTCCTGTAACAAAAAAAAAATACAATTATGAAATAGCATTCAACATAAGAATACATTATAAAAATAAAGGAAAAGGGGCGATAGGGTAAGATAATCGGCACGTAATTCAGACAAAATGAAATTGCGAAATTATTAGCATTAAATAAATTAATATGGAATACGGAAGTCATTCTTGGGGGCAAATTGAAAAAGTAAATACATAAAACAAAAAACAGTTTTGCAAGCTGTACAAAGGGCATATAAAATAAAAGGTCTTGCGATGAGGGTCACTAATACAGTTTTTCTACAATATTTAAATAAATAGTTTTAAAAATATTTAAGAGAAAGAAAAAATACATTAATAAAGCCTGATAGTTTTGTGTAAGTATACCAATGTGAAAATTACCATTTATTTTTAAAAATATCAATGTTTAATTTGCAGTAAAGGTTACAATAAGTTAAATATAATATAAAAATTTTATGTAATACTAATTTTTACGGATATATATCAAAGTAGATTAGATAGAAGGCGAAAAGGGTGCATTTTAACATTAACAATTAAGCAAAACAAACTTTTCGTTTTTTCCTAGATGAAAGTATAAGGTGAAAACTTCATTAATTTGTTAAGAAAAAAGTATATATGTTTCAATATCTCTTTCACATTTATAAGAAATAAAAATTAAATGAAAGGTAATATTTTAAATTTTTAAGTCGTAAAAGTATTATGCAACACATCGTACAGGAGGGTGATTTGATTTAGTTTAAGGTTTAATGCAATATGAGCGAGTAGTTCAAAGTGATATCGGTGATTAGTTCAAATGCATTTAAAATACGAACTACTTGTACTTTACTTTACAGCCGTTAACCTATAAAAATTGTCTTTATTACAATGCTTTCGAGACCAAAATCTACGAAAGTTTTCCATAAAATAAAGCATTTAACATGTAAAGGTTGCAATACCTTTAGTACTTCAATTTATAAGAGTGTCGAATTTGATGTACATTTCTCAAATGGGTAAAAGTGAAGTGTGTTACTACCTAGATTTTGTGAGTTTATTAGTATGTTTCAGCCGAAATTTGAGATTAACTAGTGGAAAATATGCTCGACTTTCTGATGGTTGTGCTGTTGGAACTTTAGGCGACACGTCTGTAATGGTTACAGCAGTTTCTAAAGCAAAACCATCTTCAAGTAACTTTCTGCCTCTAACAGTTGATTATCGTCAAAAGTCTGCAGCCGCAGGTAGAATTCCCACAAATTTCCTTAGAAGAGAACTAGGTCATACAGAGAAAGAAATTTTAACATCAAGAGTGGTTGATCGAAGTCTGAGACCATTATTTGATTCAAATTTTAATTATGAAACGCAAATCATTTGTAACATGTTAGCAGTTGATAGTGTTAATAATCCTGAAACTACTGCCATAAATGCAGCTTCGGCTGCTTTAGCTGTAAGTGATATACCTTGGAAAGGACCTGTTGGTGCAGTTCAAGTAGGTTTAATAGATAATGAAATTATCATTAATCCGACTAGGAAAGAACTACAGATATCGTTGTTAAATTTGATTATTACTGCAACTAAACATAATTTGGTAGTTATGCTTGAAGGACAAGCTGACAATATTTTACAACAAGATCTATTAAAAGCTATTAAAACAGGTGAGTTTTAGGGGAGATTACGGTTCTTAGGTTCTATTGTAATAATATAAGTTGACGTTATTTGCACATTAAGTTACAGTATGAGATTTTCATTTCAGGAACAAAGGAAGCTCAAAATATAATCGCTACAATAGAAAAAATGCAAAAGCAAATTGGAAAACCTAAACGCGAAATCGAGAAGCTGCCGGTGCTTTCCGAAGAAGTGGTCGAAATTCTCCGTTCCCTATCTCAGTCGCGATTAAAAGACGTATTTACAAACTATGACTATGATAAACTACAACGTGACGATGCGGTGTCAGCGGTAAGAAACGACGTTATTGAAAAAGTAAGACAATCGTTTCCAGATGCAGATTTGAATTTAATTTCGGAAGAGTTTAATAGGTTTACGAAAACGGTGTTTAGAAATTTAATATTTAGTGAACAGAAGCGCTGTGATGGCCGCGAATTTAACGAACTTCGGAACATTTCGTGTGAAGTGAACTTGTATAAACCGCTACACGGTAGCGCGTTATTTCAAAGGGGCCAAACTCAGGTATTGTGCACTGTTACGCTTGATTCACCCGAGAGTGCATTACGTCTTGATCCAATGGCGATGTTAACAAGGTGAGATAACAAATATTTAAAACGTTGACTTTAATTTTGCTTCAATAACTTCGAACGTTATCTTTAAAACGATATTTTAGTTATAGGAAATATTTGTCCTGCTAAAACAATGTTTTAGAAATAATATGTGTTTAATATGTCTTTCTAGTGAGTTTATTTATTTTAATTTTAAGCGGATTAAAGTCAAAAAACTTTTTTCTCCATTATGAGTTTCCACCGTTCGCTACGAAAGAAACGGGAAGAGTGGGCCCGCTAGGTAGGCGAGAGATAGGTCACGGTGCTTTAGCCGAAAAAGGCCTCAACAGTATTGTGCCACACGATTTTCCGTTTACTATACGTCTTACATCCGAAGTATTGGAATCAAATGGTTCGCATACGATGAAAAATGAGTATGTGTCTGTTTGAATAATTGTTAATTATTTAAGGATCTAGTTCAATGGCAAGTGTATGTGGAGGTAGTTTAGCTCTTATGGATGCCGGGGTACCTGTGTCTGCCGCCGCGGCAGGGGTAGCTGTAGGTCTTATTTCGAGATATTCTGATGATGACACGAAACATATGGAGGATTACGTAGTTTTAACTGATATTCTTGTAAGTTCGTAACCGAATTGACTAAGTCAATAAACAAACTAACCGTTTTGGTGTCTTATTTTTAATTGAAAATATTTATAAATAACTAGCGTTTTACTTTTTGTGTCATAGGGTATAGAAGATTATATGGGAGACATGGACTTTAAAGTAGCGGGTACTAAAAAAGGTATAACTGCTTTACAAGCGGATATTAAAATTCCGGGCCTTCCTCTAAAAGTTGTTATGGAAGCAATTCAAAAGGCTACCGATGCAAAATCTAAAATTTTAGATATCATGAACGACTGCCTGGAGAAGCCGAGGTAAATGGCCTTTTGAAAACTAAGTAAATTGTTTTACATATTTGTGTTTAAGGGCAGAAAAGAAAGAAAACTGGCCTGTTATAAAAACTATTGAAGTGGAACCTCACAAAAGATCAAAACTAGTTGGAGTCGGTGGTGTCAATCTGAAGCGGCTTTTATATGAAACGGGGGTTTCTGTAAGGTTTTTGATACCCATTTTATTTTATATAAAGTAATTATCGATTTACATAGGTGACACAAGATGAAGATAATAAATTCAAAGTGTTTGCTCCAAATCAGCAGGCAATGGACGAAGCTGATGAGGTCATAATGAAATTATTAAATACAGAAAAAATACCTGAATTAGATTTTGGCGGAATTTATACCGCTACGATAGTAGAAATTAGGGATATCGGGGTAATGGTGACCCTTTATCCAGGAATGCCGCCTGCTTTATTGCACAATTCCCAACTAGATCAAAGAAAGGTAAATGTAAAACAATTTCTTACCGAATCTTTCAAAATTAAATTAAAATGTTTCATAAACTTTATAAGAACATTTGCCTACATTTTATTTAAATTGCGACCGATAGGTTTTTTTATTAATTAGTTTCTTTTAATTATTAAGTCTGATTTTAAAACGTATTTGCAGATAGCACATCCATCAGTCTTAGATCTAACGGTGGGTCAACAGATGCAAGTAAAATATTTTGGAAGAGATCCTGTTTCCGGTTTAATGCGTTTATCTAGAAAAGTCTTACAAGCTGCCGCTAAAACCTGACTTTAAATTCGTTTATTATTGTTATAATTATGTAAGCCAAATGAAATATGTTGTAAATAAATGATATTTTACAGAACAGGTTGTATTTTTTAACATCCCAGTCTATGAATAATTGATATTAATGATAAATGAATCGGCGAATCGAATAACATGAGATTCATTGAGTTTCCATTTATTTATTCATCTGTATTATCATTACGAGGTTTATCATTAAAAATAATAACCAAATATTATTAATAATAAACTATTTTTAAAAACAGTTAAAATTCTATGAACTTAACTATAAATTTTCATTAATATTGTACAAAAAAAATAAGTAAAAAAAGTATCACATCTTAAAGGGTAAAAAACTACAAATTTTTACGATGTAAGAAAAAATTTGCGAGAAGGATCAAGGAAACGGTATTACTTAGGTAGATGTTATTTTCTTTGCAACAGGAGGAAGTGGTTATAAAATATTAATGTGTGAAGAGAAACAGACAATGCAACCGTAGTAGGAAGTAGGACGAAACCGCTGTACCATATGGAACGTGAATAACAACTTTATTCCTGTCGTTACATGTAGGTATTAAGGACCACAGAAGTTGTTCGCATTATCGTTACAGTGAAAATGAATAAAAGAAAGAATTTGAGTAATGAGTTACTGAAAAGTATTTTCGAACAAGAAATATACAGAGTGTTTTGGTGGAGTGGAATTTCTCATTAGTTTTGTTAAAATAAAAACACAAAAGATTAAATTTAATTTTGCAGACGTTAGTTCCTGAAAGTGTCAATAAATTGCTTATTTCCGAAATTTTGCTGTTTTAGATTTTTATTTGATACTTCAACACTGAATAATAAATACATGTAGAATAACTAAGAAATTAAAGTTAGTTGAATATTGAAAAATTAAAATAAATTTTAAAAAAAATAAATTCGCAAAAAGTTTTGTAGATAGATATTTTGTAAAGCAATTTTAATTCCTGAATTTATAGTTTGTTGTATTTATATTCATTTTCAAAGGTTTCGTTTTTTATAAAAAAAAAAAATATTTTGTTTAATTCTCTTAAAATTTCATCAAACTTAACATTTTGTTCTTATAAATAAAGGACTTGAACGGTTTAATCGAAAGGAATTTCATTAACTTTCCTCAACTTTTGTATAGGTACTAAAACTTTTAAAAAAAATAAAAATTGCATAAAATAGGAATTAACTCCAACAGCACGTTTTTAAAGTTACGAGTACGTGAAAAAGAAGGCTTCTTTCAAGTGATAGAGATTGAAGCAGCTGTATTATTAAAGAGGTTTACTGAGGGGCTTCACGATAATGAAGAGGTTAATCGATACGATGTAATTTCAAGGCGGCTGAATAATTTTAACCTGTTTACAAAAGCTCTCGTCAAACAATGTTAGCTGCGTTGTTTGTACAACTTACCCAGGCACTTTAGAAAAAAAAAGCTGAAATTAAGTGTCGAATGTCACTAATTTTTTTTATTTATATGTAAAAGTTGAGTTTATTGAAATATTCTATTAGAAATTCTTTTTTAGCAAAATTTTATTGTTATTGCAATATTGTCAGCATATCAATTTGAGAGGAGTAACTATTAAAAAACGAAATAAAAAAATAAAATATTCTTCGCCAACTTTATCGACTTAATATGAGTTTGGAAAGTACGAAGAGCGAAATCTCTCTTTAAAATTGCAAAATTATGGCCTATACATGAGAATTGGACTAAATGGTTTGAGTTTTCTTGGTTATTTACTTTTTTTTAAAATAGAAGACTCATTTTAAACTCTTTAAATTCAGCTTTATAGGACACACTTTATAAAAAGCAAAACAGAAAACGTAAATATTCATCTACATATTTTGTACTTCGATTTAAAAGTTTAATCATCCATACATATTTTGAAATAATAAGTGCCATAAATCCGAAAACTCATTTATCTCCAAGTTTTTCTATCCCAAGTCAATTTTTGAATTTTCCAAAAACTAAACCATGTAACATCCCTAATTGTTTTGTGAATAATAATAAACATTTAATACGTCTTGTGTCTAAAAAGGTGTTTCTCAATCCCTTAATTACATTTATAGCGCCCTTTTTTCATTATCACTTCCCAAAAGATTTTCCCATTTCGTTTGGCCAACCATTCACGTTCCGTGCTCATACTGAGCAGTGCTCGGAATGTATACTTTGAATATTCGCGAGTAGAGAAATGATTTTGGTTTAATTTATTTGTTGTATACCTACGTGAAAAATTATACATTAACTGTATTGCTAGGATATGTTGGAGCATTTTTTGAAAGGATTTGAATTTTTTGAAAATAAAATTTATTAAGTTTAATTATGATCCTTAAATTTATTTTTTATGTTTTGTTAAATTTTGTTATAACACTCATACTCGTCACTTCAAATGAAGAAGCTAAATTAATAGCGAAACAATAGTTGGATTTTAATTTTTTTTTGAAAGAATGTGTTTTTTGTACTTCTTCTGTAATTACCTACCTTCGTTTTCTGCTTGAGAAACGATTTTCAGAAAAGAACGAAATTAGCACTTTAGTTCCTAAAGTAGGATGATAAGGAATTAAGTATGTAAAAAAAATTGGTAAAATTTAATTTCGTCTTTAGATTACCTTATTAAGTTACGCAGATCAGGGTATGTTAATACTTCTAATTAACGCACGTCAACAGAAGACAGCCCTGTTTGTTTTAATCCTGTTTGAGAAAATATTAACGAAAACGTGACGTAGAGTAAAATCAAAAAAGCTTATTGCTGCCATAAACTTAAGGAATAAAATTTGAATTTTCATGTAAACATTCTAAGTACATGATAAACTACGTCTTTGATATTTAATATCATATAAAAATTTACAGTTTCCCTTAAACGCCATCCTGTTGGATAAAAATGATTAAATTTTAAATAAATAAAAAAACAAACCCGATATTAAAAAAAAAGAATAGTAATTAATGTTCATCTGAATTTGACTTAATTTTGAAATTAAAAAAAAAAATGCAATTTATCAATTAAATCTCACATATGGATTTATTTATATAAAAGCTACTTAATTAATGAAGTCTTTTAAGCAATAAATTCCGGCAATGCACGGCCTGTTCTAATGAGGATGTAGGCACTGCATAATTAAGAAGTATTAAAACAATATACCTTTGTCCACTGTTATGTTATTTTATTTATTTTTTATTTGAGAACAATTGTTTATAGAATACAAATAAAATGAAATTTTGTGAATTTTTTTAAATTTTTTTCGGACACTTAAAACCACAAATTAAAAAATTACTGAAATAACTCTAACAGGAAGGCCAGAAGTACAGAAACGATAGTTGCACAACAGGAGGAAATCAAATTATGACGTTAATTTGCCACTGAGGACAAATACAAAAGGGTCGATTGTTTTAAATGGAAAAATTTAAAAAAAAAAATGACATTGAGCACACAGTAAATTTTAATTAAAAAAGGCAGAAAACTCCATTTTCTGAAATGACTTTCGATCCCCCAAACTAAATTGGTGTTTTACGCGCTTTTAGATTCCGTGGTTAAAAATAGGTACTTATTTAAACTTAAAAACATTGACATAATTTTAAAATTCGACCTCGAGTTAAGATCATCATTTCCTTTACCCCTAAAAGTTACGTAACTTTTTTTCTTTTTTTTTTTTTCGATTTAGACTTTCCCTTGAGAGTTTCAAATAGATCATGAATGACTCGAAAAATAAAGCGAAAGCAAAATATCATCCAATGTATTATGTAGAATGTGTTTAAAATTTTTCAACCTGTGACCTGCATCCTTCTGAAAGGTCGGGTCACTTCTGCTTTAAAGCACGAATGGTCTAAAAAATGACGCATCATGTTCTTCTGATCTTACATTAATTTATTGAAACCAAGAATGCTGATAAAAATTTAGTGTTCTTCAATAAAGACGTGATAACCGAATGAGTCGAATATTCATCAGCTCTTCATTCGTTTAAATATAGAAATTTAAGAACTTTTATCAATTCTCAATCCATTTCGACTTTTAATGAACTTTTCAAATTTAATTTCAATCTACATATTACTCGCTAGGTACTGTAATCACCCGCACCCGGGTGTTACAATATTATAAATAATTATCTTATATTTATTTATTTAACAGTGGGTTTTATCTGATAATAATTTTATTTAATTGGATCGCAGGTATTTTTTTGTCTCTTCGTCTCAATATTTCTTTTAGTTCGTATTTTTAATTTCCATTATATTTCTGATTTCATTTGAAATGAGAATAGGATTGAATCAATTCTTTTAAAAATATTTTTCGAATAAAATAATAATTTAAAGAAAGATAGAATTCGCCCAAAAGTCCGCATTTTGCGTCAACTTCGTGCCTCGGAGTATGTGTTGCCAGCCATCTGTTTATCGTTAGATAACGAGTGAGAGAATAGTATAGGGAATCCGGTTGAAAGAGTAAGAAGGAAAATGAAGGAGCTGCATGTCTATGTCGTAGGTATGTGTTAGTCTAGGGAGGAAAGAGGGTGCCGTTGTAGACCACGAGAAATCACGTTTCGATATGAGTAAGAGAGATAAAACTATAGAGAAGTCGAGATAGAAATGTCCTCGTTTGTGGTTCGAACGATAGGTATGTTAGGGATGAAGGAAAGCAAGGGGAAGCTCGCGAGATGCAGAAATCGCGTGATGGTGAGGGTAAAATTTAGGTATAAATAGCTGCGGGTTGCAATAGGATTGGGATAGAGAGCTGGAATATTGTTGGCTCTTTATCTTACCTAGCTTGATTGGATGCTGAAGTTACCTAGCGTTCAGAGAGCGAATTCCCCCTAGCTTGATTGGATGCTGAAGTTACCTAGCGTTCAGAGAGCGAATTCCCCCTAGCTTGATTGGATGCTGAAGTTACCTAGCGTTCAGAGAGCGAATTCCCCCCTAGCTTGATTGGATGCTGAAGTTACCTAGCGTTCAGAGAGCGAATTCCCCCCTAGCTTGATTGGATGCTGAAGTTACCTAGCGTTCAGAGAGCGAATTCCCCCTAGCTTGATTGGATGCTGAAGTTACCTAGCGTTCAGAGAGCGAATTCCCCCTAGCTTGATTGGATGCTGAAGTTACCTAGCGTTCAGAGAGCGAATTCCCCCAAGCTTGATTGGATGCTGAAGTTACCTAGCGTTCAGAGAGCGAACTCATTCCCTAGCTTGATTGGATGCTGCAGTTAGCTAGCGTTCAGAAAGCGAAAAAATTAGTGTTGTGGTAATTAGGGTCGAATTGTTCGTGTTTGGTTCCGTATTCGTAATTTGGTACCTGACCGCCGCCACCCCTGATCTAAGTCGTATTCAACCCCGCCACTGGCCCCTGTATCTAAAACGTTGTCCGAGAGTCGTACCGTTCGACGCCACCGCCTGACCGACCGTCGAGTATGGTAAACTACCCCATGAGCGGTCGTTCGTCCGTCAACCCCGAGCCTGATGCTGCCGATGCCGATGACATACAATACAAAGGTGGGTAACTTACTGACCGATATTTTATTCGTATTTTGAGGTCGTTTAACTTTCCCAGATTTATGATTTTATTTACTGTTACTTTCATTTTGAATTGCATTGCTACCATTGTCTTATTTTACCCTTCAGGGTTAATATATTTTATTCTGTTTGATTGCGGTTATCTGGTGTCATTAATTTTAAGATACAATTGTCTAATTCGAGTCCCTTTTGGACCATGTACAATTCTTCACTGATTTATGTACTGCTTCCTGGTAATAGGGAGGTGTATGACAAGCACTTTAATTTGGTTTATTAAATCAGTATAGCCTGAGAAGTTTGATCAGCTGTTTTAGAATGGGTTCATTCTAACTTTGGTATATTTACCTACAAAATTACGTAAAACGTAGATGTTGACTAAATTGGCCTGAAGCTGTAGGCGGCAGGAGTTTAGAAGGATCTATCTACGGTTTACGCTCCTATGATTAATTCAGGTGAACGTGTAGCTACCGTAATTAGACCAATTTGGCGGTATCTATTCTTTCAGTTGAAGGTATCCGTTTTGGTTTGATTTTGAACCACTAACACTGTTTGAGCATCTCAAGGTTTTTGCCTTGGTAACAGATGTGTCTAAAAAGATAGCAGATTTGCAGTTGTCTAAATTTAGGCGAAACTCTTAATTGAAGAACTCTTAATCAGAGAGAAGGAAGTCGAGTAAGTTGACATACTTTGTTGTTCTGAACTGTCATAAAATAGAGACGACGTCCACTAAGAGTGGCGTGTTTCGAACCACCTTATAAATAGAGGCTACGTTCACCAAGGTGACGTGTCTCGCCAAACACAAAAAAGGGCTATGTTCACCAAGTGTGACGTGTCCGACAAAAAAAAATATAAAAGGTTTCGTGGTTACCAAGTGTGCCCGATTCCTCACACCAAACAAACTATATATACACAAACTCCCGTGACATGGCATCTTCAGACAACAGGTATTCTAACATGGCCTACCAAGGTAGCCCATGGGCTTACAGCGGTTGTGGCTTTTTCGACGGTTAAAGTTCACGATCTGCACGACTTTCCTTCTCCCAGTTCAAGACGAACATGCGAGGGTTTTTCCTACACAATTCGTTGTTGCACTGTTTGACGATGTTCGAACTTTGTACCAACACATAACTTTGGCTATTAAATGTCTTTGATAGCACATCTGTCCCAACCCTAAATTCTATGGTAAAATAAAAAGGTGCTTGTCTTCCCGAACCGATACCAAGGGCAATGGTCAATATGTATATTTGTAAATAAATCTTGTGGTTCGAATTTCTTGTGTTTTCTTTGTTAGCACATACAACTTGTACGGAACTCATAAAAGAATCTAAGTTACTACATTCTATTAACACAACGTAATTAAAAGGTCCTAATACTAGACGATTCACATTCACAGCCAAATTCTTCGATTTAATTAAATAAATAAAGATTTTTGAAAAGTTTAAATTTTGTTTATTTTTCTTTTCCTCGATTTTAACTAGAAAGTGAGGGTACCCCCCTACGCTTGGTTACAGTGGTGCCGTGACCAGGATAATGAGTCATTCAATCCGTACAAGTCCGTGCTAATTAAGGAAAACTAACTTTTAAATATGATTTTTGATACTGCTTTGTTTGAGGTAAACCGCCAAATGAAAGTCTGCTCCCTGAAGGAAGACCACATGCCAGTAATTGCCATCCATCTAGGAGATATTCGACCCCTGCAAGAAGCCCATCGTCCAGTGATTGTCATCCATCCATCTAGGAGATATTCGACCCCTGAAAGAAGCCAACCTTCCAGTGATTGTCATCCACCCATCTAGGAGCTGTTCGACCCCTGGAGGAAACCAGTCTCTCAATAATTTTGCCATCCACCTAGGAGACACCTGATCCTAGAAACCGCCAAGGAGTAATCGCCTAGGAGTAACCATCAAGAATCTTCAGTAATTTAAAGAAAGCGTGGTAGCTATGCACAGTGATGTTAAGATTATTTTAAATTTTGTTTGAATTTTGGTTTATCCTTGTATTGTATGTCACTTGTGGGTTTCCAATTTTTATTTTCGTCATTCACATCGGTCACATTTCTTCAGATGCGTTCGTTCTAGCGAAAAGGTTGCGTCTCTTTCTGTCGCCGACGTTTTTACGAACACTCGGTACATGAATAAATCTATGTAGGGATTAGATAATTCAGGGGCGTATGAACTAGGTAGCGTTTAACGTTTTAGGAATAAGTATCTCAGGTGCACATTAATTAGGTTGCGTCTTGCGTTTAGCGAATTGACTTACTAGGTGCGGATTAATTAGGGGCGGATGAATTAGGCGTCATACAACTGTTTAGAAACATTTTCTTAGGAGCGTATCAACCAGGTATTGTCTTGCGGTTGCGGATTAGCGTATTAAGTTGCGTACTAATTAGGCGTCAGCTGACACTTATAGGGGACAGTTTCTCAGGTACATACTATTATAGCATTGGTTTTTGTTTTATGAATTAGTTTAGGTGGGTATAAATATTGGGTGTCACTCATTGTGTATAGGAATTATATTCTGAAGGTACGAGAGGTTTATGGTTTTCAGCAATTAACGAAGTCTGATTTTAATGACGAGCTTTTGTGAAGTAGTAGGTGGTTGTTTTGCTCATATTGTGTCCTTTCATGTCGATTAGTCAATGTTTCTGGTCTTTTGTATTTTCCTCCGCCTCCTGGTTATTTACGTCTTCGTATGTTTGTTGGTGAACAAGTGTGTCTCGCATTCTTTTAAACCATGTGGTATCGATACGGTTAGTTATATGGGTGCCCAGGGTCTCTGCTAATGTCTTATGTCGCCAAACGGGCGAGTGTTGTAAGTTATACCCTCTATGGGTTGTGCTTTGTTGTGGTGCTGATTATTGATGGTTTAGGGTAAACGCCAGTTCTAAATATTTCATTTATGGCACCGTTTATGTGGATCACTGGTGTGGCATCAGGAAATTCGTCCACAGGAAGGTTTAGTAAAAAGTTTTATTCACTGATTAATGGGGATGTTAGGAAATTCGTCCACAGGAGGGTTTAGTTGAAGTTTATTCACTGATTAAGTGGGAGGTTATAAAATTCGTCCACAGGAAAAGTTAGTAAAAAAATTTAATTCTCTGATTATTTGGGGTGTTAGAAAATTCGTCCATCGTAAGATTTTGGTGGAGACTTAATTCGTCCACTGCAGAGCATTAGCCCAAACTTATTTCCCTGACGTCATTGACCGGATGTATTTCCTATGTTCGCTTTGTTCCTCTAGGTTCTTCTGACCTAATCGTCTCAAAGCGCAGGGGCGTCTGTAATCACCCGCACCCGGGTGTTACAATATTATAAATAATTATCTTATATTTATTTATTTAACAGTGGGTTTTATCTGATAATAATTTTATTTAATTGGATCGCAGGTATTTTTTTGTCTCTTCGTCTCAATATTTCTTTTAGTTCGTATTTTTAATTTCCATTATATTTCTGATTTCATTTGAAATGAGAATAGGATTGAATCAATTCTTTTAAAAATATTTTTCGAATAAAATAATAATTTAAAGAAAGATAGAATTCGCCCAAAAGTCCGCATTTTGCGTCAACTTCGTGCCTCGGAGTATGTGTTGCCAGCCATCTGTTTATCGTTAGATAACGAGTGAGAGAATAGTATAGGGAATCCGGTTGAAAGAGTAAGAAGGAAAATGAAGGAGCTGCATGTCTATGTCGTAGGTATGTGTTAGTCTAGGGAGGAAAGAGGGTGCCGTTGTAGACCACGAGAAATCACGTTTCGATATGAGTAAGAGAGATAAAACTATAGAGAAGTCGAGATAGAAATGTCCTCGTTTGTGGTTCGAACGATAGGTATGTTAGGGATGAAGGAAAGCAAGGGGAAGCTCGCGAGATGCAGAAATCGCGTGATGGTGAGGGTAAAATTTAGGTATAAATAGCTGCGGGTTGCAATAGGATTGGGATAGAGAGCTGGAATATTGTTGGCTCTTTATCTTACCTAGCTTGATTGGATGCTGAAGTTACCTAGCGTTCAGAGAGCGAATTCCCCCTAGCTTGATTGGATGCTGAAGTTACCTAGCGTTCAGAGAGCGAATTCCCCCTAGCTTGATTGGATGCTGAAGTTACCTAGCGTTCAGAGAGCGAATTCCCCCCTAGCTTGATTGGATGCTGAAGTTACCTAGCGTTCAGAGAGCGAATTCCCCCCTAGCTTGATTGGATGCTGAAGTTACCTAGCGTTCAGAGAGCGAATTCCCCCTAGCTTGATTGGATGCTGAAGTTACCTAGCGTTCAGAGAGCGAATTCCCCCTAGCTTGATTGGATGCTGAAGTTACCTAGCGTTCAGAGAGCGAATTCCCCCAAGCTTGATTGGATGCTGAAGTTACCTAGCGTTCAGAGAGCGAACTCATTCCCTAGCTTGATTGGATGCTGCAGTTAGCTAGCGTTCAGAAAGCGAAAAAATTAGTGTTGTGGTAATTAGGGTCGAATTGTTCGTGTTTGGTTCCGTATTCGTAATTTGGTACCTGACCGCCGCCACCCCTGATCTAAGTCGTATTCAACCCCGCCACTGGCCCCTGTATCTAAAACGTTGTCCGAGAGTCGTACCGTTCGACGCCACCGCCTGACCGACCGTCGAGTATGGTAAACTACCCCATGAGCGGTCGTTCGTCCGTCAACCCCGAGCCTGATGCTGCCGATGCCGATGACATACAATACAAAGGTGGGTAACTTACTGACCGATATTTTATTCGTATTTTGAGGTCGTTTAACTTTCCCAGATTTATGATTTTATTTACTGTTACTTTCATTTTGAATTGCATTGCTACCATTGTCTTATTTTACCCTTCAGGGTTAATATATTTTATTCTGTTTGATTGCGGTTATCTGGTGTCATTAATTTTAAGATACAATTGTCTAATTCGAGTCCCTTTTGGACCATGTACAATTCTTCACTGATTTATGTACTGCTTCCTGGTAATAGGGAGGTGTATGACAAGCACTTTAATTTGGTTTATTAAATCAGTATAGCCTGAGAAGTTTGATCAGCTGTTTTAGAATGGGTTCATTCTAACTTTGGTATATTTACCTACAAAATTACGTAAAACGTAGATGTTGACTAAATTGGCCTGAAGCTGTAGGCGGCAGGAGTTTAGAAGGATCTATCTACGGTTTACGCTCCTATGATTAATTCAGGTGAACGTGTAGCTACCGTAATTAGACCAATTTGGCGGTATCTATTCTTTCAGTTGAAGGTATCCGTTTTGGTTTGATTTTGAACCACTAACACTGTTTGAGCATCTCAAGGTTTTTGCCTTGGTAACAGATGTGTCTAAAAAGATAGCAGATTTGCAGTTGTCTAAATTTAGGCGAAACTCTTAATTGAAGAACTCTTAATCAGAGAGAAGGAAGTCGAGTAAGTTGACATACTTTGTTGTTCTGAACTGTCATAAAATAGAGACGACGTCCACTAAGAGTGGCGTGTTTCGAACCACCTTATAAATAGAGGCTACGTTCACCAAGGTGACGTGTCTCGCCAAACACAAAAAAGGGCTATGTTCACCAAGTGTGACGTGTCCGACAAAAAAAAATATAAAAGGTTTCGTGGTTACCAAGTGTGCCCGATTCCTCACACCAAACAAACTATATATACACAAACTCCCGTGACATGGCATCTTCAGACAACAGGTATTCTAACATGGCCTACCAAGGTAGCCCATGGGCTTACAGCGGTTGTGGCTTTTTCGACGGTTAAAGTTCACGATCTGCACGACTTTCCTTCTCCCAGTTCAAGACGAACATGCGAGGGTTTTTCCTACACAATTCGTTGTTGCACTGTTTGACGATGTTCGAACTTTGTACCAACACATAACTTTGGCTATTAAATGTCTTTGATAGCACATCTGTCCCAACCCTAAATTCTATGGTAAAATAAAAAGGTGCTTGTCTTCCCGAACCGATACCAAGGGCAATGGTCAATATGTATATTTGTAAATAAATCTTGTGGTTCGAATTTCTTGTGTTTTCTTTGTTAGCACATACAACTTGTACGGAACTCATAAAAGAATCTAAGTTACTACATTCTATTAACACAACGTAATTAAAAGGTCCTAATACTAGACGATTCACATTCACAGCCAAATTCTTCGATTTAATTAAATAAATAAAGATTTTTGAAAAGTTTAAATTTTGTTTATTTTTCTTTTCCTCGATTTTAACTAGAAAGTGAGGGTACCCCCCTACGCTTGGTTACAGTACTTTATTGCAGTAAAATGAGGAGGATATTAAAAAGGGTAGGTAGCGACCCTTGAGGTCCACAGAAATAACTTCCCAGTATGATAAAAAGTCATTTCAACCAATTTATATGTTTAAAGGTCGCTGCTATATTTATTTATAAATTAAAGTTTATGTTTCATTGTTAATAACACAAATTTATTGTTATTTACAATATTTAATTGTGTTTAATTTTTTTTACGATCGGACCCATTACAATAACTTCCCTCTAGACTGGGAAGTTAACAAAGAAAGTCAATAAGAAAAAGAATTAGCGGAAATAATTATTGTTCGCAAATAGTTGGAAGTTTTAGTTTTCGGAAAGTGCGGAGATTTGGAATATAAAGTAACTAACTATGTACAATCCGATTATTAAATTTAAAATTGACTGGATTATGTATTTCGATAAAATAATACTAATGTATTAGATAATACGTTTGATTGTGGTGGAAAGATCGCTTCATTTAACGCTGTTGAAAGCAAAACTATTGAAACGAATACACAACTTTAGGTTTGAAGTGCACTTTCGTGTACGCTAATTCACGTTACCCATAGGTATAGCTACTTTGAGTTTGCAACAAATTAATAGAAGTATGCAAAATTTTCTGAGAGCTTTTAAACTTTGCAAAATGCACTACATTCCATTGTTACAAGACCATTTTACATCAACAGAACGTTTCAATTTAGTTCACTCATATTAGTAACCAAAATTTAATTATGTTGTATCTTGTTTCTCACGGAAATTATATTTAAAAAGAGCACGTTCTCTTTGTTTTAGTTTTTGTTAATTTTCTGTTAAAAATAAAATATATTTATAAATGCCTACCTTTGGTATTAAGTGCCCTCCAATATTTTCATATACGTAATTGTTCTTTTTGTCCCAATATTCTGTTTAAGCACGATTTGCTGTCATTAACTCCACCAGTAGTCACTCCTTCGGGACATTCCGAAATTAGTTCTTTTCGTTTGCTGATCTGTAAAGAAATGTACATTCAATATTTTCTTTTAGTCAAAAATTCAATTAACAGAATATACAGGGTGAACCTTTTTAATAAATCTTTGAGAATATCTACTTCATAATAAAGGCTTAAAGACTAAAATTGTAGGATTCCGAGAGAGACATCAAAATGTGACCTTTTCCTTTATCTTGTAGTCGATTTTTAAGATTTTTGGATTCAAGACCAACAGTACATGTGCCCTTTAGGACAATTAGTGTAAGTTAAGTTTTTTTAATAGAGGCATACAATTTTATATTACATATAGGTAAAGGAGTAGGATCCAAGTATTTGTTTTCCAAAACTTTCTCATAACTTTGTACACAGATGACAGAAGTGTTTTGAAAATTGAAGAATTGATGGTGGCTTACGATCAGTGTAAAAACCGCCGAAGAATGGGGCGTCAGCGGCGTCGCTTTGTAGGCATCGGCGTCGTCGTTTTCCACTGCACACTCCTTGCACACAAATGTCCTCCGCTTTTACGTTATGCGCCCGAGAGAGAGGACTACATAGTTTGCAATAAAGGCAGCAACGGCAACCAGAGCGGAGCAGCAGCAGCAGATAGTAGAACGGCCGGACCTTGTGCCGCTTGGCAACCTCTTCGGTGGCGACGCCGAGTCGCCAGTTTCGGTCCGACGCCGAAGGAAGACGGTGGTATCGCGAGAGTACGTGGTGCATGTGATATGCGCGACGACGACGCAGATTTGACATCAGCAGCGAAAATCGTCTGATGAACTCGACTCATGGGAGACAAAACAATGAGCAATTCCTCCCTTATTGTCTGCGTCGATGGCTTGGTCCTGCCATGCTGGAGACCTCTCGAAAACGTCACTGCCTTCGACAAGTTCGGACGCGGACTCATCTACTTCCTAGTTCTCATCTATCTCTTCATAGGAGTTTCCATAATATCCGATCGTTTCATGGCTGCAATAGAAGTTATTACGTCTCAAGAGCGCGAAGTCTCCGTGAGAAAGTCGAACGGAGAAAGACATATCGTGGTTGTAAGGGTATGGAACGAGACGGTGGCCAATTTGACTCTCATGGCTCTCGGATCCAGCGCTCCGGAGATCCTTCTCTCCGTCATCGAAATTTGGGCTAAAGACTTTAATGCCGGCGATCTTGGCCCAGGAACAATTGTAGGATCCGCTGCTTACAATCTTTTCGTCATCATCGCCATATGTGTGTCCGTTATTCCTAATGGCGAAACGAGGAGGATCAAGCACTTGAACGTTTTCTTTGTGACGGCAATATGGTCTGTGTTTGCCTACGTGTGGCTCTACTTAATCCTGGCCGTTATATCACCAGAGGAAGTCGAAGTGTGGGAGGGAATATTGACATTTTTGTTCTTTCCGGCCACTGTATTAACTGCTTACGCAGCCGACCGAAAGATATACAAATACATAAAGAAAAGCTACAGGATGAACGTACGTGGAGTCATAGTTCAAGCAGAAGGAATGGATTCCATGGAAATGGGCCAGACCGAAATCGAACTGGACGACGCCCACGAAGACGCTAAACAAGAATATGTTGCGATATTGAAAGATTTAAGAAAACAAAATCCCCATGCCGATTTGGACGCCTTGGAACGCATGGCACATGAACTTTTATTAAACAGAGGGCCTAAATCTAGAGCCTTCTATCGTATACAAGCAACACGAAGACTAATGGGTAGTGGTGACCTTCTTCGGAGGATTTCAGAACGCGCCCAAAGTGACTTAAGTGAAGTCAAAGCAGAATTGCAACGAGAATCAGGAGCTTCCGAGTACACAACCGGTTCGGGATGTAAAGTTTGTTTTGATCCAAGTAAATATACTGTACTTGAAAGTTGCGGTCGATTCGATGTGCGTGTAGTTCGAACAGGGGATGCTGACACCCCTTTGACGGTACAATATGCTACCGAGGATGGTACAGCAACTGCCAACAGCGATTACGTTCCCGCCAAAGGAACTCTTCATTTTGCTCCTGGCGAGAAAGAAAAACAGATCACGCTCGAGGTGATCGACGACGATGTTTTCGAAGCCGACGAACATTTTTACATAAGACTCAGCAACTCGCAACCACCCGGAGCTTTAGCTACTCCAACCCTTGCAACTGTCATTATACTGGATGACGATCACGGTGGAATTTTCAAATTTGCCAATCGCGATCACGAGCTTGTCGAAAGTGTCGGGACTTACGAACTGAAAGTTATTCGTACTTCGGGAGCAAGGGGAAGAGTTATTCTTCCTTATTGGACCGAAGATGGAACTGCCAAAAAGGGAAAGGAATACGAGGAAGCTCGAGGAGAAATTATATTTGAAAACAATGAGTCAGAGTGAGTAATTAGAAAATTGATCGTATTGAAACTTTGGAAGAACAACATGAAAATATTCAAAGCAATGTCAAAAAAGTATTTCAGTATTTTCTAGGGCAAAAACAAATAAAGCTGAAACACTTCGATTTTCTTTTCGACAGGAACACATAAGAGCGTAAGCTTTGGGGTCTTAGAAGCTACCTTTTCGCAGGATAGTTTAAGTACTCTTAAACCTTAAATGACACTCTACTTTGAGTAGGAAGTTTTTGTGTTATAGAGGGATAAACGAAAAATAAAACAATTTTTTTTCAAGAAGGGTGTCGTCAAAATGAGAAAATATTTGCTACGTATTTTTATTCTAAACTGAACTAATGAGACAAACGAAAGAAGTTCCATTGCTATGTAGCAAAAGGAAAAAGAATATTTGAATATTTCGTTAAAAGGACTCACTTTTTTATTACATCCACATTTTCTTGAAAAAAGTAAATGAACACATTTGTTATAGTTAATGGATGATTGCCGTTTCGTACGTACCTGCTGCGAATTTGGAACGAAAGTGGTTTGCAGTAGGCACATGGGGATTTCCCCTTCAGAAAATTATAAATACGATATGACAGGAAAAAATTTTTAATAAGCACGAAAGTGACACTTTTGGTTTATTAGAATTTTGATATATGCATTAGTCTGATTAAAAAATTGTCACAAACAATAGGTATCTATATAACTTAAAAAAAATAATCATTAGACATATGGACGAAAAAGGAAATAACATACCATTTTACTTATTTGCAATAAATTTTGCCTCCCCTTAAAACATTTCTTTACACCCTTTCAGGTTGTTCGTAATTCAATTAGTTCGTGTCTTTCTTTCCGTCGAGTAGAAAAAATTGCGTGAGTAAGATTAATTCTTTCTACCTACGTGTGAATTCATGCAGGAAATTGTTAAAGGAAGTGAGTAATAAAAACACTCGAATTTTGTGCTCTCATCTAAATAAATGATACTGTGTAATTATGAGTAGGAATATATACAATTGTATATGACGACATCGTCCTAGTTTTGCACATAATTGGTAAATAGTGCAATAAAATTTCACTTCGATTAAACATTTTTTGGTGTATACAAGCTATAAAAACTAATTTTGAAACCCCACAATTATTTCAATAGTAAAAAATTAATACAAACTATGGGATGGATTTATGAATTTCATGGTAATTCCTTCCCTATTTCATTTCACCCCCAAAGTTTATCAGTGCAACACTTTAGGGAAGTTTCATATCCACGTGTTACCAAACTTGCAGTAAAGATTACAGTGGCACTTATCTAGCTTACGACACCACATAACATGGATTAATTGCTGGGTACTATGTACACATAAATGTATAGGGTTGCTCTTCTACCAACCAGTAGGAAAATGAGTGCAAGTCGAATATTCTTATTCGATCAAAAGTTTCACATTATATACATTATTCAACTACTATGATTATAGAACGCAGTAATAAGAACCGAACAATGCCGATTTGGGCCGAAGTAAGCCGGAAATTTATGATTTAGGGCGGTAATGGTTTCCGTCTCGAATCGGCTCAGTTCGGCTCCTATTACTGCTCTTCTTTCGTCATCAATAAGGTAATTTTTTATTTTTTCTACCCTTAGCAAAGACCTGAAATTACATTTATATAAGACGCAGTCAAAATATTTTTGCAGTCAAAGTATTTTTGTGAAATGAATATTTTCAAAAATTTTATGTTTCCTTATACCGTTTTTAGAATTTAAAATGAAAAAGGGGATAATTTCGTAGGTTTCGTACGCCTCTTCTAATGCTCATTAATACAGACATGTAAATGCACCAATTAGGACATTATTAATTAACTAATAATCTGTTTATTCCGCAGTCCCTTGAAGATTTAGGGTGAAATATTTTAATACTTGAACAAGCTCAGATTTATATCCCTAAACCACATGAATACGAACATCATTAATTCAATTCATGTTAAATATACAATTTTCAATTATAAATATGTACCTCCCTACCCACAAATTTAAACAAATTTTTTATTTATTTTCCCCCTAAGTGCAACTTATATTTCATATTTTACAGTAAATTATCCATGGAACAATTTTAGACTTGTTTAAAGAATAGTTGGGTGTTTATTTATTATGGTCATCATCGATCAGCTACCATTTAATAACATTGATAATTGTGTATAATTATCAAGTTATTGATGTTATAAAATCATATCTGGTCGATAACGACCGAAATTGTCGAAACGTTGAGTAATTTTGTCGATTATTAGCAAGATTAACTTTTACCAATCTTGCAATATGTAAAATTCTGAACTATTTGCAAATAATAATGAAGTCTAGGTCCTTCTCTGCTACTTTTTATTCCGGTTTCTGTCCCTAATATATCTCTAATGAACCGCTTAGTGCTCCTGTCTCAAAAGGTTTTCCACCCCTTTATTCCTCGTCTTCCTTATTGACATACACATCCCCTTATGTCCTACTTTTCCGAATATTCTTTTATCCCTACGCTATTTTAATTTAATTCAAATTACTGTAAGATTAATTAATTAATTAATTAATTTTCCCAATAACCAACGACTATTTATAATGAGTAATTAACCAACGTTTTGATTGTCAATTGCGGTCATCGTCAGGCTAACAAACAACATCAATATTAATGTGTGTTAGCCTGACTATGACCGAAATTGACGGTCGAAACGTTGCTTAATTACTCATTAACAGTCGTTGGTTGTTGGCAAGATTATAGCTTTCATAATTCATACAGTATTTAATTTATACCAACAAAATCAAATTTATACAATTAAAAGACTTAATTTTTCAAAATTAAACCTCAATACTCCAGTTTGTGTTTCATTTTTTAATTTAATGGATTAATTAAAATAAAAAAAGCGAATTGACTTGTTTTTACAACAACATGGAAATTTTGTTTTCTTTTCAAACAATACAAAATGAAATATAAATTCTATTGTTGTTCAATATGTTTACAACCAATAGTAAGTTAATAATTTTTATTACTTTCCTTACCTACCACAAAAATCTGTAGGAACTTTTAAACTTTTATTGATAACAATTTAGAAACTAATATACAGGGAGGGATTTCGAAAATGACAATTTAGGGACTTCACTGAACGACTTGGAAATTTATACCAAAAAAATCTTGTTATTTAATTCATGGCTTATTGAAAAACTTTTTCTCTTTCAGTTGTTTCAAACTGTTTCCTGAGATATTTTACAGGGAAACTTATGAACGTAGTCTTTTATACTTTTTAATTTTGATTCGTACGCTTTTCCTCGTTCAAAGTTTCTTTTTATTTTAATACCTGATAAAAGTAAAACTTAATTTTGGCTCTTTAAAACTTTTCCTGTCTAATTTACCTTTGAAAAATGTAAAATACCACATTACTGTGCCGTAAGGTGTCAATTATTTAAAGGAAGATTGATGTTCGGTAAATGAATACTGATTTTGTAAGAGTGATTGTTTCACAATGTAATATTTCTTTCTGGTCGAATAAATAGATATAAAATCAAATAAAAATGTTAAAGCCAATAGAGGATTATACGAAATGAAAAATTATTTCTTTAAAAAAATATTTAAAATCGTGGTTAAAATTCTGGATTTTTCCTTTTACTTATTTTGTATAAATTTGTAGGGCAATGGAGAGAAAAAAAAAATAAGGATTTAGCAGTGAAGATGACTCCTTACTCCTGAAAGCCAGGGAGGTTTTTTTTATATTTTGTTCATAATGGCTATGTTTTGGCTTAAGATAAATATCTATTTAATTAACATGAACAAAATAAATATCGACTTTAGGTGTGAGTAACTTAAAAATAAAAACTTGCAAAGAGGCGTGTTTTATACAGAATGGAAAAAAAAGGTAAGAATATGAGGAAGGTCTTTCGAGATGACTCTTAAGATTCACTAGGTATTGGGGACTCAAAATTGGTCACTGGTCATTGTAAAAAACCTAGCGCATTCAAAACTTTGGATAGAGTTTTTATAAATTAATAAAGTGTTAAAAATGAATTGGTGATTTATTTATAATGCAAATTTGCAATTAAAACCTATAAAATGTGAAGTTCATAAACATTATTTATTGCTTTTGCACAGGTCTATATATTTCATAAATGAAACTGTCATGTGGGTTCGTTCTTTATTGGCGTATGATCAAATTTTGATACTGCATTTGATTGATTGCTCTCCTCATTGTTATTTTTTGATAAAAACTCTTTAGAATAGGTATCACATTAAGGGCATTTTGTTTCATAATTTTGAGGAATTTAGGTTTTTTAGAGTTTAAGGGTGCTACTTATACTCACGTACCTATACAGAATTATTCAATTTGAGGGTCATGTTACAAAAGGGGTAGTTATGAGGAAATTCAGAAATGTTTCTAGTTTGTTTTCGATTTAAAACAAAATCTGTTTACGATACTTGCACAAATTTAATGTATTGTACAATTCATGCGAGGAAAATTATCTCGTGCCATACAGCGAAGGGTTTGATTTTTAGCGAAGGTCATTATCGATCCTTCAAACCACAAAGATGCAGCCCCGTAAAACGAACAATAAAGAAAGGGTATCATCAGGTCTCGGCATTCATGCAAAGTAAAACGCCTCTTTTTTCAGTCACGAAAGTCGAAATTTAATTGATAATGACAGAAATTAGGGAGGAAAACAAAAGTAATTTGTAGTAGAAAAAAAGGGACTAACTTGAAATAGCGATGACGAACAAAATAAAATAGAACTATAGATTAACATATTTGTAAAAAATGGGTAGATAAGGTGTAGATTTAATATTGTGTTTTGGTTGGAGTTTCGAAAACCAGAATAAGCTTTAAGCCATACCAAATGAAGAAACAGGGAAAATGTTTGGGCTTTTCAAATTGGGAGGTGATGAAAGAAGAAAAAAGGTTGGAAAATTGAAATTTTCAAAAATATTTGCAATCTTATAAAAACTTTGAATCTTAAAAATAGATACAGTGACTCGACTCAAACCGTGAGGGAGGAAAATTCTGTTTCGTTGCTATCCAAAATTCGACGATCTATTGTTTCTTTAAATTAATGCTGTTTTTAACAGCGTTTTGACTTACTTTTTTGGTTATTTAGAATGAAAGGTAGGTACATATTTGGTCAGTATTTTGTCGAAAAGTATTTATTTTCTAAACTTTATTATTCAAGGTTCAAATAAGGGTCAATACCATACTAGCGTCTAGGAAACAGTAACTGCTAAAGTTTTTGAAAGTCCAACTTATAACTATTGGATTATAAGAATCAGGGTTATTAGCTCCTAGTAAAAAAATCCCTGAAACTAAATTCAAATAATCCCAAAAGCCCCTAAACTCCCCAAAAGTTCCTCAACTTAAAATAGAAATATACCTATGAATTGTATGATTGCAGGTCGTAAGTGTTTTACAATATCTACTAATAAATCAACAAAGGAAATTCGAATAAATTTCATTTTTTAAATTGGGAAAAAAAACATCAACATCTCTAAAAAAATACTCAAAAATGTACAGTCCCTAAAATGTCCTAATCCCAATATTTTTCCCTTAATATTGAGACATTTTCGACAGAATGCTAATCAAGCACAATTTATGAAAAAATAATTTCTCCCTTAAGTTTGAAGGTAAAACTCCTGAGTTATTAACCCTGCCAAGAATATGCTAATATTTACTTTTCGCATAATAGAAAGGTTGACGTTTACACATTCGCAATACAATAACGTATGATTTTAATGTCATTCATACCAGGCCAAAAATTTTTATGTGTCCATGGCATCCATCGAAACTTCCTTGTAATTAAATTATGGTACATCGTACAGAGTTTAATGTTTTTAATGCGTTTAAAGTCGTTTTGATTATTCATAAGGTTTAAACTTAAGGGTAATTTATTGATCCAACTTTGAATCCTCATTTTCGTCTCAGATATTTAACAGCCCTTGGTATCCATGGTACTAAGGTTAAAGTTAAGGTAAGTACGTCACCTAACTTAATTCTAACTTTCTCTTATCCATCACAAACCGTTTAAAATGGTGAAAAATTTGATTTATTTTTCATGAGTGAAAAATGAAGAATGGGAGTAATATTTTTTTTTTAAATTTTGTTGCGATGTCGTTCAAGCAATGTTTATTTTATCATATAAGGCAGTCAACCAAATTTAAAGCTCTCACCAGAGCAGAGAATTCCCCTGTAGCCCACCTGTCCAGTAAAAAATTGAGTATCAGGGGAGGATCAAAGTTAAGGGTGGATGTCTAGTTCTGCAGAATTTTCCTATGCTTTTCCTTTGGAAAATCACAGTAAATAACTTGATTAAATTTTCTTAGATGTTTCACTTGATTTCAAAGTATCTTTCTATTAATTTTGCATTTCGCAGTTAAAAATGGTTGAAGACCAACAGAAATCACCCTAAAACCTTATTCGTTTAAGCTTTATTTTGCTGTAAATTAAATATAATTAACAAGAAGCTATTCTTTTTCCTTTCAGAAAGGAATATAATTTGATGTTTTTTGGAAGTAATAAACAGTCCTTTTGTGGTTATGTGATCCTTTGATTTATTCCCCTATCTGTATAATTTGGCATCTCTGAGCTATATGTTTTTGATAGGCTATTATTCCATTCCTTCTTTTACTTCTCATATTTTCTATACAACGAGATGAAGTAAAATTGATCATTCATTCATTAGTCTACGATCCAATTTAGCCAAAAATTTACTTTTCTTTTCGGTAGAACGATAGAAATCAGAAATCAAGAAAACGTGCTTCTTGTAATAACTCTAATACTTACTTTTATGTATTTATTTGCTTGAAGTAGAAAAAAATATTAAATTCTCTGTGAAAAATTTTTTTTGTAGGTTATAGGTAATTATTTTTCGATTAAAAATGGACTTTAATTTAAAGGAATTAATTTAAATTAAGAGAAGTAATCAAAGTAATTAAAAAAATAGTATTGTATTCTTTTAAAAGTACCAAATTTTTGTCCTTATTTTTTCTCTTCATCTCGTTCAATAGTTAATTAGTTAAATATATATTTAATAGAAAACTAAAGAAGGAATGTACGAAATTTAAGCTACAATCGTTTGCAAATCCAAGTATTTTGAAATTGCTGACGTGGAATGCGGGTAAGTGGTCGTAGTCCTGTTCCATAAAATCGTAAGGAGCCAACAGAAAATATATAGTCCTTAAGGTAAAAATTGACGTCCTTTAATATGAATCCACTGCGACTTCAAACTGAACGACAGGGATTAACGACTGTTAGCGTTCGAAATACATTTTTAATACTGGTGTTTATAGTCAAGATCTAAATGATATCTCCTGCAAATGATGATATGTTAATGATCATATTTTTTATTTTGAGATGCTGATGGAAAAAATATTTCCTGGTTTATAAATTATAAGCTTCACTATCAAAGATTTGTCAGTCCAATGGCTCATTAAATACACATCTCGATTCCTTTCCATTCTGAACTAATCTTTAGATTCCACGGTAGCCGAAGTGTATATCAATATAGTTAAAAAATAAAAAAATAGAAATTTCGGTTATAACACCCTCATAGGTATCCTAAGAAGAAATTGTCAAAATAGCTTACTCTTTTAGGTACTCACCATTAGTTGAAGTTTCAGAGGTTATTCTCAAAGCTCATCTGAAAAAAAAATGTTCTTTAAATTAAATTATTAAATAACATAATTTTTTTCAAAAAGTATATGACGTATGTATATAGGAAAGAAGGTAAAATTTTAAATTACATAAAAAAAAATATAAGATGCAGATGTATATACCCTATTGCCGGATATTGAGCGAAATGTTTTCTTGGAACGCGTTGTGATAGTTACAGTTATTTCGCTTTTTGGATCCTTGTAATCATATTCGAAAAGAAGATATGTTTCTTCTCTAAAAATAGAATATTAATAGAGTTTTTTGTATTATAGTCTCAAATATTGGAGATTATTAATTAGAGCGACAAATTCTGCAAATAATTTTGTTCAGCTGCATGTGAATGTGTTTTTAGCTCTTGCTGGTCGCATCTGAAAGCATTTTATGCAAAATAATCTGTCTTCCACTTTGAACAACAATGTCCAAAAAGATGGATATATGCGCTAGTGGGGTAACAACGTGACCACAGTATGTCGAAAATATCCAACAGCAACGAATGTGTGCACCAGCCCTTCAAACCACAATTCAGTTTGTTCACATTAAATAACTAACAAAAGCAAGCAATCCTGAATTCTATTGAAACTTCGACGTTCATAATTCGAAATTTGTTCAACCTCCAAAGAAAACATTTCACTCTTGTTGCTTTTATACATGTCATAGAGAGAGAGAAAGTAAGCCACAAAATATGGTCTTCGTATAGGGTTCTCACATCATAAATAAATAACTTTATATGTTGTAAGAATTTATTATTAAAATTTATTCAGAACTCCGAAAATTGTGTTTGTTTTTTATTTCTCGATACATCAATTTTTAAACCTTTATTTAATAAATAAGATAAATTAATCTGCCACTTATCTAATTCTTGAAAGTTCAAATAAATTTACGTACGGTTATTACTAATTTTTTATTTTTGTGCAAATATTTTTGATGAACACCCATAGAGCTTTTACGTTTTTACTACATACACCATTCTGTGAATGCCAAGTTCACTGTCGATTATACATGCACGTCTACCGCTTTTTTTAATACAAAGTATTTTGAAATTGCAGTGCATGGGGATGTAATAGTATACAATTTAGTAGGTTTTCAAGTATAAAAGCTGTTGAGCCGCTTGAGGCTATATTTAACCATTTCCCGACCTACGATTTAAGAACATTAAGGGCAGAAAACTGGGGTACATGTACATCTGGGTATATAGGGAAATTTGTTAAGAGAATCTGCTATTTCAAAACTTCTGCTCAACCCTGTATAGTACGTATTTAATGGATCAATTTTTTTCAATGAGCTATAAAAATTGTTTGTTTGAGAAGCGTTCGTATCAAACCCGAAGAGAAGATCTCACGAAAGGCGTTATATTTTTCCAATACTGCATATTTTTCGGATTCACAGTTCAATTTTCGACTGATATCCATACCTATACCGAATCGAACGACATAAAAGAAAAATTCCATGGAATTTCATAAATAATTGAGAGGTGTGCTTTTTGTACAATATTTTCGGTATTTCCATATTTTGAGCTTCCAGAGTGCTGAAAATCATGACACGTTTATTCTTTATTACTTTGCTATTTACATATTGAGCATCATACAATGAAGCAGCAGGAAAAAGAGGAGAATAATGATGTCCTTAGGAGTTAAATAGCTACTTTATCCTCAAACAAAGAGACTACATTATTCCCAATATGTAAATTGTAGCTAGAATTATTTTTTTTTATTTCAGCAAAAAAATTGCTGTAAAGTTTGCAAATTGTATATACAGATCGAAATAGGAACATGAAACAAAGACCAGAGTTGTCATTTTCAACGTAATTTATTTGGGTTGGGGTGAGCGGACTCAGAATTGCGTCGAAATTAATCTAATCCTAAAGCTAATAAATAAATTTCCACCACCTTTGAATAAATATTTAAAAAAAAAAGGTCTGGTACCCATCTAATTACTTGCAGTAAAGAATAATAAAAACCTTCGTTTAGAATTGATAGCAATTTTGAAATTCAATAAGACATAAATTAAATTACAGGTTGATAAATCTAATATATCTCTGTTAAATTTGAATATGTATTCAAAAGTATAACAATACCCACCCCTAATAAATACTCCCCCTGTGTAATAACTTGGTATAGTACCCTCATCTAAACTACGCCATATATAGTGAAAAGCCATTTAATTCTCTATTTTGTATAAAGGGATGAAAAAAATATATGAATTGTAGTAATCTGCTATTAGTAAATTATGAATAAATAACCGCTGCAGTCAACTATCGGTCATTATTTTTTAATAGTTGTTAAAATTATTTATCTCCACAGCAGTTGAATATTGTTTTTTTTTTAATCTTCCGTATTAGCTGATGTGGTAGGAAATAAATTGAAAATTGTCAACTAACGATGTCTAATTACGAGGGCTAATAACTAGGAAGATTTACGAGCAATAGATATTTTAATATGACTTGAAGAAATTTGAAGTAATTTTCTCTGGAGACATATTAATTCTACCTGGTAGGCTGCTGGTAAAACATAAATTGTAATATACGTGTAAGTCTGCTTTATAGCTTCTCATCCTGTTTTGGAAGACATATTACCTCGTATTTGAGCTGAATCAGGTGGATTTGAGTTGTCACGGGTCTTAAAATACCCTTGTCTTATAAATCTGCTTCATTATTTGACATATAAATAAAAAAACCTACATTAAACCTAGTGAGATATTACACAGGAGTAATTAGGTTTCATTTCCAACTGTAAATATTTCAAAAAAAGAAATTCTGGATAAAAAAAAAAGATTTGGAAAGATTTTTATAAAGCTCTAAAAAAGAGGTTTTTAGTCATGATAATAACTAACAGCTTTGAGGAATAGAAATTTTTTTTAAAAAGGATATTGACATTTAAACATTAATCTATTTGTCACCTAAACTGGAGTAATTAAAAATTTTTCCACCCTCTCATAGTCTGTGCCATTTTATTAATATTTGAGTTAACTCAAGCGAACAACTTTTCAGTTTTCTCGACAGTTTAGAAAATGCATCCCATATTAAGCACCACATTTTCCAGAGTCATTTTCCTATAGATATTTTATCTCTTGACAAACTATGATGTAACCAACTGTTTCTTTCAGCAAAGTGTCATATATCAATTTTCGTAAAGAAAATGAAACACTATCTCGCAGCAATTTCACATTATTATGAAGAAGATCATATTAGAAATATCAGAAACTTTATTAATTTTCAGAAAGAGAAAAAGAAATCAATTACCTCATAACCTGTTTATTTAATTAAAATTTTTATTTAAATCTTATATGGTGGAAAAATTTGAAATGAAAAAGGAAAATCGCTACATAATTTAATATTTTGTATCCAAAAATTGTTTAATTTATTATTATCACCCCATTAAGGGCAATAAGGATAACATAATTCAATTTCTTATTTAATGGTGAGCAGAAGCCAGTTTGACAAATTTTAGACTTGAATAAAATAGATGATCGAAAATTATAAGCCATTCACTACAAATCTGCAACTTTTTAGAATAATGACATTTTCCATATATACAGAATTTTTTAGATTATTAATTGTCGAACATTACAAACCATTTTCGAAAAATCTTCCCAGATACCATAAATGTCATTACTAAAAAATTTAGGATTCTAATCATTGAGGGAATGCTAATCGCTATCTATTCAACACTATAGAAAACGTAATGTATTTATTTTTCTTTTGTACAAAATAATATTAATGTTGCTCCAATTAAATTAGGAAACTTTCTGTATCAAGAGAGCAAATTTTTATGCGGACACGACTTTATTTTTAGAATAAGTTAATTAATATGGTCGTGTTCAACAAGCAACTCTTAATTTCCCTTCATCACAATATTTTCTTCCTGTACTTTACCTCTTCATTTTTATATATTGTCTTTTTTTAATTCAGCATTTTCCTTTGCTTATAATTTTTCTGAGAATATTCGATGTCAGCTACAAATTTTAAGAAAAATCCTGTGTTAATTAAATTAATTAATCCTAAGAATCAAAATGTGCGATGGTTTCAGCTGTGTCACGTTATTAATTATCTTGTTGCTGATGTTCACCCTTAGATTCTAATTCATAAATCTTCCAAAATACGAAAGAGTATAAATGCAGCTTTTGAAAAGGTACTTCGTGGATTTATGAGCAACAGAGGGTTAATTCATAGGCGGATTGGGACCCTAATAATTTGTTAGGGAGCCGATTTTGACATGTAAAGCCATGCCATTCAGCTGATAACATTTGTGTTCTGACATTAATAACATTTGTTCAATGGAATGTTGAATGCTGAAGTAACAGGAAATTTATTCTGCCAAATGTATCTATTTCCATTTTTGAGTAACTTATTAATATTACAGGCTGCGAAAAATAACGTATAAAAGGATACCATAGAATGTAAAGTAGTGTATTAATGACATTCTCTGAAGTTTTTTTTTTTTTTTTGAAAATCTTTTCGTATTTTCTTTTGTGTGTGTATCTAAATCAATCAATTGTGTCCAAGTTTAACCAAATCGAAACTTTTTGAAAGTAGCTTCGTCTTTTCCTTTTTTATATCTACTGTTTACAATAAATAAATAAACTAACCAGGAGCCAAATTTTCTGTTCAAGAAGAATTTAAATAGAGGAAGATTTTACAACCCCTGAAGCTTTTAATACATCCAGTCTAGAGCTAGGAGTGAGTAAAATATGCGACAAGATATTTTTATCTTTTATGGACGACATTTAATATACGTTTCTACAACCTAGCGAAAGCGGAACTGAAGCATTTTGTATTCGTTTACATATGCTTATCCTCTTAAAAAAAAAATAAAGAAAAAAAAATCATTCGTCCCTTTGTTTTATTTATAAAGTCTATAAAGTACAGGATGAGGAATGTCCTTTGAAGGTAGTAAATAAAAGGATATCAGTAAAGATTGAGTTTGCTTTCTTCTTTATGTTTGAGTTATGATTGTAATAAATACAAATTCAAAAATGGTAATTAATAAGGGCATATATGCAAAAATAGCTTACCCCCATCGATTTTTTTGAAGAACAAAATGAGCCGTTCATGGTGTTTTTGAGATTTTAAATTTTGAAAAACGTCTTGTATTTGCCTTCAATGTGTATGTGTGTGAATACGTCTTTTAATCAAATATTTCATCCCTAAATGTTAAAAAGGTATATCTATTGTCAAATACAGCATTTTACCTCAAATTATTCGACGACCTGCTTGAAACATGACGTCAAAATAATATTTAACGTTTTTTGTATTTTTAAGAAAATATTTCGTAGATAACCAGATAAAATTGAAGTGGTAAAATGAGGAGAGGTCTCTCGCTTCCGTTTCGGCATAGTGAAAAATGTCTTTATTATCAGACTCAACAAATTTTATTTTTGAAATTCTAATAAATGTGGTTTTCTCTTTGATACCACCACGTTCGTGGGAAAGAGACGTTACGTGTTACGTATTACGAATGTGACGCTCATTCGTTTTACTTTCTAAAGGAAACATGTTCTTTAACGTTAAATAATAAATGAGTTCTGCACTTTGCTCATACAAACCGCTTATGTTCAGGTCATTTTTTCTTTTAAAAGAGATTTTGTAGAATTTGAAAAACGCAGTAAAGTTAGGATTGAGCCACAAAAAGTATCGCTTTTGGAAACAAACAATTACAATATTTTCATAATTAAAAACTTAACCATAATTAATTAAAGAGCCTAAGAAGTTAAAAGAAAAACAGTATTAAATAATATCACAATATCAAGTATTTTATTGTTAGACCTACTGAATGAACTTTTTTTATAAAAAAAAAAAATTATCATTTTGCAATAGTAACTGAATCTTTTACGTTCTGTCGAAATATTTATTGGTAAAAATTTAGTTCAGTTCCATTGCCATTACTCTTTCCTGATTTAGTATGGATTGCTGATGCGACTTTAATTCTCACGAGACATCTAAGAAAAAGGACTTTCGGTGATAAATTCGACTTCTGTTTGGATGGAATTCACTTCTCTGTTCTATTACAAAGAAGTCACTGTTTAATGTTATAAATTGTTCGAATATTCAGCAACCTACAGTTGCAAAAAAAAAGGGGAAGTGAAATCCAGATATACCTATTTATCGACTCTATAAGATTACATCAAAAAGATTACTGGTACAATGTTATAGTTTTTGAAAATTTATAAGTGGAAGAATTGGTGCTTTTTGCAGTATATTATACGCTCCTAGACTTTTAATAACAAAAAGGAATAATCGATAAGACAATAGGGTAATTATCTTACTGAATTTTCATCCAGGGTTCTCAAAATTCGCCACTAAGCAAGCCAATGATGATCCACTATGTGTTAAAGGAATATGTAAAAAAGGCGTGCAGTGGAAAAAGCGTACACTTAAAATTTTAAAAGTTGAGAAATGTTAAAGGTGTGAAAAAAGCGTACACACGTCTCATGTCTTTGACGAATTCTAACAGAAGAGAAGAGAAAATTGTTCTATTCTATTGTTCTGATGGAATATTGAATATAGAACTATTAACATTAATTAAGATTATTTAGAAACCTAATTAAAAGTGATTTTGTTCTTTCTCTTTCCTATTTCTCGCGAAATCATTTTGATTGCCATAATAATTATACTTACTTAAATTAAAAAAATATAATAATCCCGTACAATTTTTTATTCTTAAATTTAATTTATGTACCAATTATGAATATTATTACAACGGAAATGATAGAAATCAGAAATAATCACTTTGTTTCACAAATAGAACATAAATAGCAACCCTTATTAAGACGTAATTAACCCTCTGAGCCTGAGACCGTACGCTTATTAATAGGGGTTAATTAGAAAATTTTTATGGACCTGTATTAAATACACACTTTCTACTTAGTGCCTTTGATGCCTCTCCTCCCCCAAAATAACCTATAATTACAGTTACTCTGGAGAAGTTGACTAGGGCTCATCCATTTATTTTAATGTGGGGTTGTTTTTGATTATTGGTCAGTTCTCTAACAGAAAAATAAATTCATTGAATTCCTCAAACAAAAACAGCTTTCTGGGTCGAATTTAACAGAATATTATTGATAACTTGAGCTAGCATGAGTAGATTAGATGTAAAAATTTTTCGTCAATCCTCTTATGAAAAATTACTGTTTCTTCGCCACTTCTTGTGTGCACGATTGCTCATACCACATTGACTGTACTCTTAGGATAACTAACTCACACACGCTATCTTAAATTCAATTTAAAGGCGAGTACAATCTTCTACCAAGTCCTTAATTGCTTTAGTTTCACCGAAAGCGAGGAATTGGTCTTAACTTAAAATTTCAACATTTTAAAAACTGTAATGAACCTCAAAAAATTGATTGATTGAAGCATGAACATTTTTAAATTTTCATTGATTTAAATAAAAAAAAAAAAAAAGTGAATTTTTCTGATCCATGTGATTTTATTGTAAGTGACAGAAAAGTAAGAAAACAAAGAAAATTCACTTACCTATACAATTCATGAATCAATTCTGTTTTATTCGAGCGAAACGGTTGGAAGTGTCATGGACAGGGATGTTTACTTATTGGGTCGATGGGTAAAATAATGTATTATATATGTCTATAAGTAGGCAAAAATTGCATTGTAACCTTACAAAACCTACCCTAATTGTTTTAATTAGTACATTACCTTTGTAGACTAAAATAATGCACAAAACAATAAATAATTTAATGTTAAAACTATGTCATAGAAGTTCTGTTTTTGTAATTTGGCTGCTGAATACAGAAAAGCAATTTATTCAATCAAAATATGTAATAACGGGGTAACATTCCTTGTTTTTCGTACCAATACAATAAGACCCATGCATGAATCGATCGTTCGGTCGTTGAAAAGAAAAGGCAGTTGCAGCCAAACGACTGTCAAGCGCACGGGTCAAATTATTATTATCCTTTCCTGTATCGGATTTTCACAAGTTCGCAACCGCCTTTGTTCACTAAAAGATGCCATGAAAATGCTGCGAATTGAAACAGACAGACAAGTTATATCCATAGCACCATTATACACCTAACTGTTAAACTGCTACAGATAATAAAACAGTTTTTTGAGAACAAAGGGTAGTTCAGGTTACAACGATCAGCTGCGATAAATGTGAAGCTTTTGTTACTTTATAACGTCCAAATTCTAGACCATCTACATATAGATATAGAATAATTGAAACTATGAGTTGTATGTTTTACACTTTTTTATTAGGAACCCTAACAATTGTTTCGACTTATGCAGTCATCATCAGAGAGTTATGATACAACTGTTGTATCATAACTCTCTGATGATGACTGCATAAGTCGAAACAATTGTTAGGGTTCCTAATAAAAAAGTGTAAAACATACAACTCATAGTTTCAATTATTCTATATTTAAAATGTTTTACAATTACCCCACCGCGGAATCGACCAACCTTACATATAGATATTTCAAAATTTTCAAAAATGATCTTTACAGTTTTGCATTTGAACCCTTAACAGAATAAAGCAAAAATTCAAGCCCTTATTTTCTTCCCCCATCCTCATACAAACTATATATTTTTTACCAGACGTTTGTTAGGTGGTTTTCAAATTTTATAGTAATTTCAGCACCGTTAGGGTGGCAGTCCTGCAATTTGGGTTAAGTTAAAGCGTTATTTGCTTGTAAAAAGTTGACCGTGATTTTGTCCCGAGTGGTGGATATTAAAACGGAAGGACCCACTCAAACTGGAGAACTAGGTACTGCAGAGGACATTTGGAATCCTGACACTGGGAGGATTAACGTAGTTTAATACAAATTCCAAATGCCAAGATAGAAATTGGGGTTGAATGGTGCATTTCATTATCGTGTTTTAATTAACTGAGGACTCGAAGAACTTCATGAAAACATCATTTTATTCATCCTAATACACTTGTACGACGACTGTAGGTACATTTTCGTTAATAAGATTTAATGTTACATTAGAGATTACTTTAGAATGCTAATTCTCTTATTTTGAATTGCATTTAACTTCAGGTATAATAACAGTGACCTAAGTAGTACTTTACGAAATGTGGACACTGTGATTACAATATTTTTGCTTATTTTTCTTAAAAAACTTGTTTTAACCAACGAAAATCGAAAATACGTCTTTCAATTTTTCTTAAGAATTGAATTTTATAAAAGTCAACAAAACTAAAAAGAACGTACATTTTTAGGTCACGTATTGCATTTTGGAAAAAGTTCATGTTACGTCCTTCGGGTTCAATATATTGCCAGCCTTTTCCCGAAATTAAAAAGTTCACCCCAAAAAGGCTTCTTAGATCATCATGTTGTGCCTACATAAATACATAAATAATACCATCGTGTTTGATACTGAAACGAAAGGGAAACTTTCTTACATGGCTATAAATAATCGCCGTAGACCTTCGCTGACTATTTTTAAAAAGAGCTATCAGCAATTATGTTGGTTTCTACGCAATTAATTAATTAACTTAATGACATAAATTTAGATCACTAGGTGCCACATTTCCTTGAATATTACTCCATCTACTATCAATTTTGTAAGTTACCTTGACTTTTTCTGATTTGAATTATTTTATTATTCATATCATTCCATCCAATGGCTGATTTGAAAAAAGTTGAAATTTTTTGGGAATTTTTGTGCGATATTTTGCTATAACCAATAACATACAATACCAATTAGTCAGTTATTGTCGAACAACTGTGAATTGAAGCGATATTTTACAAGAGAAAATCGATTTTTTACAAAAATATCGAATTATTCATAATTATTTGGTCACTAATATAATTTCTTAGAATTTTGTAAAATTTTTTCAATAATTGTTATGAATTAGTGGCTCTTGAACAAACAATGGTATTATGGAATAATTATTTTTTAGAAAAATTGCCTTTCCTGTTTTCATTATAGTCACAAAACTTTGAATACTGGAAATTACATGTGTAGATACATTGTCATGCATCTTGAGACTACTCAGCTGTAAAATGGGTAACTTTAAAGAAATGTCAACATCAAGTCCATATGGGAATATTTTAAAAGAAACATGAATGGAAAGGTGACAGATTGTAGGACACCTTGAATTTATATTTATATTCTTCACACGAATGGAGTCACGTTTTCTTATTATGAATATGTATCACAGGAAGCGAGATATTTTTTTTCTCAATTTTAAAAAGCAATTGAAATAGATTCGTTTTCGAGAACGAAACTGATAATATCATAAAATTCTCACTGTTATATATATATATTTTCTTTTTGAAAAATTTATATCGAATGTAAATAGACAATCTATCTTGAAAAAAAGGGAATTTGAGAACGAGATTTCTAAGAAAATCCTGGAAATGGTTGAATCAATTCCAATAAAACACGGCCAACGACAAAACCCATTCCGCAAGCAGCAGATAGATTACAAGAAAATAATTCGGGTTTATAAAATCTCTCCCTCGTCAGGGTAACAAAACATCAAAGAAAATTTAATTTTCGCCTACACAGTTATTGTTTAATCTAATTAATATTGCTCCTTTTCCCCTTTCCTTTTGCTTCTTTGATAAATGTGAAGATTTCTCTTCGTTTTAACTTAGCGATTGTTTTTAGTATGTTTTATTACTTTTTTGTATTGTATTATAAATTTTTTTTCACTGATTATCTTCAGTTCATTAATTAGTTTTGCAGGAGATAAATTTTAATTTTTTTATGAGAAAATAGCATTTCCTTTTTAAGGGGCCTAAAGTAAATTGGAAAGGCTTCTGATTATGTAATGAAACCCTTAAATAGTAATAAGTTGTTGCATGCCACAACTGATGAATAAATTCCATTTTACACTTGATTCTATTGATTTCACTTCCTGGCAATACTTATACCCGACACGTATATGCTCCTTTCAAGAATACACTGACAATAATAAAGAAAAAATGATGTTAATTTTGATAGAAATAATTTCTACAAGTTTGGCCTTTAAACGTAATTTTCACTTTATATTAGTTATTTTACTCTATACGTATTCTGCTTTATTCAAAAGAATATTTAACTAAAACAAGGATTCTGTCCTGGACCATTTAGTAGAAGACTACTGTCTACAAAAAAGGCCTCTACACTTTTTTCTGTTAAAGGTTAAAAAACAAACTTTAAATAAACAATAGTGATAATTTTTTGCCACAATTAACGAGTTGTACAAATGCTCTCCACAGCAATCTCTACAAGAATCTGCATTTAACAAGAGATACATTACGAATCCCTTGGTTACTACCATAGACATAGTAAGAATAGACTTGCGGGTCCCAATGTAAGCTAATGAGTAGCGGTCGAGAGGGACAGAGCGAAATAGTGTCCTCAGCAGAGAGGGGGACGAGTTCACGGTATTGGCTGAACAACCTTTTAAACACGCTTCTTCTCACTCTCTCCTCGCGCCATTCAGCTTCAGCCAATAACGTGAATTCGTCCTCCTCTCTGCGGAGTACAGTATTTTGCTCGGTCTCTCTCTCACGCTACTGATGAGCTTACATTGGGATCCGCAGTCTATTCTTACTATGTCTATGGCTACTACATTTCGTGCATTGACCACAAATAAAGACGTCACGCATAAGCTGCCTGGCCTTCTTAGTCTCTATGGGAACGACACAGATCTTGCTATTGTTACTATTATTACAGAAAATATAAATTCGATTTAAAATTAGAATAAATTATGTACTAAGTATATAAGCGCACTATGTAGGAATTAATTATTAATTCAGCTTTAAATACCGTGTAGTTCTGTCTGCTTATTTACCCGAAATCAATAGAGACGATACATTTGCATGAGGTTAGACTGATAATACGTATGTACTATGTATGTTTATCTATTGTAAACGTTATTCTCCAAATAGCGACCACAATTAAGGATATCGTAGGAGCTTTGTAAATGTGGCTATTCCACAGGATAATAAAGATATAGAGGATCGATATCGAAATATTAACACGCTCGAAGGACTAAGTCGTTACTATAAAAAAGGAGAAAAGCAGCAAACTCTGACCATAACTACAAATCGAAATGCCAAAGACACCCTGCTACGTTTAATCATGAGCGAAAATGGAAGAAAAAAGGATAAACATGAAGGCCGTTTTAGTTAGAAGCCCCGTTGTTAAGTACACTATTCGATATTGAAACTGTTAGTTTACATAAGCTCGAATGTACTAGATAACTACCATGTACATAATGTACATAAATTCAATGGTAATTATGCAATAGAGCTTACTCCCATTCGATATAGAATTTTATGTTTTGCATACAGGATAATTGAACTTGGTTATAAAGTCGTTGTAGGTTAGGGTAATGGTTGCGAGTGTGTATGTACAGAAAAATGATTGTTTGGGTTAAAATTAGTCTTACAATTGTAGGTCTTGTTTGGCACAAATGTTTGTGTTTTTTTCTGCCTGAAGTATCAAGAATTGAACGTAATCATGAAAAAAATCTAAACCCTTTCAATGTCTGTGATCGATGGCCTACTTAGGGGATTAATAATAAATAGAATAATTGATTCCTATTGGTAGAGTCTATGTAGTATTGCAGGAAGTGTTGTTTTCCGTGTTTGAATGAATCGTCGATATGTGTGGGAAAAATAAAAACTTAAATAGTACCACAAAAAATGTTTTGACTAACACTACGAGGAAAACGAAGGGGATTAAAGGAATTATCATTCATTTCAGTGTTATTTTTAACCCCCTATTACTAGCACTTACTTTGGTGGATGAAAATTGTTTTTATTCGTTTTATTATTGGTTCACAATGAACACAAAGTATAAATATAAATAACTTCCTTTTAAAAATGTACCTACTCATTTTCTACATAAGCACTTACGTACCTGCACAAATTGTGAGTTTTACAAAATCGATTCCTTCAATATATGGGGTTGTTAACTTAACTGACCTTTACGTCTACTTTGAACGAACCCCGTTATCCTACTTTCTTAAGCTACACCAACAGAATTTAATAAGATTGAGTGGTAGACTTTGCAAATGTTGAATTATTTAGGGGTAGTTACAAGTACTTACAAGCACCTACTTCTTTATATTAGGTAGTTTGTATTCTGCTAAAAGGAAATTATCCTATTTTTATGGTAAGATTTCAACTTTAAATTTAATAATCAATGCTCTAGCTGACCGAATTTGAAAGGCTTCTACGTTAGCATTTTCATTACATGCAATAAACCGTCCACGTCCAACGGTATGCAGCGTCTAACCCACATATTCACGTTGCTTGAATATTGTAGGTGGATGCATGGAAAGTATTTCACATACATTTAACTCGAATAATAGATGAAAAACGTTTCTTGCACAAAGATTCATGTTGGCCTAAACTATTAGGTAACCTCGAGAATTTAACGATCGAACAAAGACTAACCGATGAAAACCGGAACTTCGGCTGAAAATGTTATGACAGGACCAAAATTTATGGAGAAAATCGCGGGATATTATTCCATACAAAGAAAATTAAATTTCTTGAGGAATAAAGCAATAACCTATAGAAAAACAGATTAGTCTCATAAATTACACGAAGTGTAGCCGAAGTGTCAAGACATACGTGACGGCGCGGAGAACTTAGCAGATGAAGCGCCACGACAGGTGTTGGAATAGCCCAAGTGCTATGGTATTTAATCGACGTAGTTGAAGTACCGTAACACTCGTGATGTAGCGGCCGAATCGACAGACGAAGCGCCAACATATGCATTGGTGCAGCCGAAGTGTCTTGACACACATGTGGGTGCAGTTGAAGTGCCACGACACACGTGACGGCGTGGCAGACTTTGTACATCAAGTGCCACGACACGTATTGACGTAGCCGAAGCGCTATGGCACGTAATCATTGCAGTCGTGGTACCATTACATTCGTTATGTAGCGGCCGATTCGGCAGTTGAAGTGTCAACATATACGTTGGTACAGCCGAAGTGTCTTGATACATATCTGGATGCAGTCGAAGTGCCATGACACACGTGACGGTGCGACGTAATATACGGGGATCCTCGTAAGGAAATGTTTTATTCTAATAGCCAAGAGATTTTATCGCCCAAAAATTTTTTTGATTGTGTTTTTGTAGAGGAAGGTCAGAGTAGGATTTGTTGAAATTTTTAAGCTGGCAAATAATTGTTGTTACTCTTTATCCAGCGTTAAGTTTTGTAAAACGTCTATTTCGATCTTTCGACGCTTAAAGGCCCAAACCGTGATAGATACGAAAAAAGGATAAAGACCTTTTTGTAGATAAATAAATTTTATTAAAAGTTGATCATCCGTTTTGTAAAACGAAACAAACATGGAAAAGAAAACGGGAATGAACTTTTCGTTTCAATTGTGGTTTATCGTTTATCCGAGTCGTCAGTAAATTAAATAGCCTCCCACTAAATTTGTTATCTTCCTTTACCCGAATCGTGAAACCAGTTAAAGTTAAACGTATAAATAACAAAGCTTTAAAATTTAGTGCGACTAAAAATAACAGTAAATACTTAACTCGTACCGATTTAATCTCAAAAGTAATTAACGTTAAAGCGTTAAAAGAAAAATTAATTTTGTTGCAAATATTAGTCTACATAATCTTAAGAACTATTTCACTATTTTCATAATTTGATGGCAATGCATCTTTTATTGTTTAATAATTCCAAAAATATTTAAAACAAACGAAATGCTAAATTAATGAGTTGTACGCAAATATCTCAAGAATTAATTTTCTTACTCGTATAGAACTAATTCCATTAAAAAGAGCACGACGATTTATGGAATGATGATTATGCTGATTTTTTTTAAGTTTCTTAAAATTATTATTTGGCCGTGGTTTTAATGGGTTGATAAAGAAAAAATACTAATTAGAAATCCTAAATTCCAATGTTTATATAATATACCATACACTTTTTTTTAATCTTCAAAAAGTATTTCTACACTTTGTAGGCTAATTAACTAATGCAGTGTTATCTTGACAAAAAAGTTATTAAGAATTCTTTTATAGGACGTTTTATGTTCTTTTTAACAAAATTAGTTCCATTTGCGTGAGATAATTAGTCTTTTTATGAGAAATAAAAAATTAATATTACATGTACCTAACCAATAAATCTGTCTGAAGGAAAGAAAAACAAAAATAATAAAAGTTTGAATATATCGTTCCTCAAATATATTTTTTTATATCTCCTTTAATATTTTAGCAAAACAAATGATTGTAATAGGTATCATTTTAAAAACAACATTTACGATTAGTGTAGCAGTGGCATAATTTTTTTTTTCTTTGTAACTTCATTGATAATGAACATCGCAAAATAAACTATTAGTTATTCCTATTGCACTATCATCCTTCCTTTTCTTATTGCAATTACTGCTTTACCATTTGGCTACGACTGTTGTTTGCAAATTGTTGGCTCATTTCCAACGATCTGATGAGGTTTTCGTTAGGAAATTTAGTTTTGATGTAATGACATTGTCTTCGGCAAACATACGCTTTTAAAATTACGAGACTTAATTAATTAAAAAAGGAAAATCTCACTTCCACGTTTATTGTTATAGCTTAAATTAAATATTCCCGGAGTCTGAATAGTGACGAAATTTTCCTCGGAAAGCAACGCCTCGCCTTTGAGTTTCCTGCTCTTCTCAGTCGTGCCGGTAAGCAGAAAATACAATTATGGACGTCAAAGAAAAGCTTCGAGTTGTTTTTATAAATTAACACAAAATTTACAATAACCTTTGAAGAATCTACTTTATAGAGCTTTTTACGAGACTTGTAAATAGTTTAACTTTGTTGGTGATTACAAAAGACATCTGTTCCTAAAGAATCCAAAAATATTGGTTTTTAATTAAGTTATTTTTAATAAGTACGTTGCATAATTATAGTTATTTTTATCAATTATAATTGTTGATGGCCATTAGGGAGATTTACTTCTATTGATTATATTATTGTGCAAAGAAACGACAAAAAAAGCAGTTCTTAAGTATTCTATGGCGTGACAACTAAAATAAAACAGTTCGATAAAATTCCTAGCATAACAAGGATTTAATTATAAATTGAGAACTAAGGGTAAACACAAAATGTTCTTGTGAATCGCTTATTTTTCTTTTTCTCTCATAATTACTATCAGGCGAGCAGTGTCGTGGTTCGTGACTATTTTTAAAATCTAAAATTAATTAAAATTTTTCATTGAACCTTGATTTCAAAAATCCTCCCCCTTCTCCATGTTGGTGATATTGAGATAGATTTTTTGATTCCGGGGTAAAAAACTGTCATAAACTATATCACTGTATCTCATCTATTTCCCTACAACGTTTTGGACTTATTTCAATTTTTTTTCTTAAATTCTGGATGCAACTGGAGAAAGTCAATTCTTCTTTCATTTTTAATTAAAACCCACCCTGATTTATTTGCATAAAAACTTTAGAAGGTGCCATCTACTGACAATCTGTTCAACTAATATGTTGTTTCCTGTATGTAGATCTAGTGCATTATATGCCATCAAATAAAAGTTTTTGATTAATTTGATGACTAATCATCATATTGTGGACAATGTAAAAGTCTGATACATTCAATAGGTAAATTTTCTGTTCAAAGCAATCAATCAATCTTTGTAACTCCCAGCATCAACAACAGCAATACTTCTTGTTCTTATGAAATATTAACTTTAGACATCCCACATCTCTGTTATAGAGTACACGCGTCAAAGGGCTGACGTGCTTTCAAGTTTCTCTATTCCATTTTCAATTACTTCAGCTCTGATGGCTGCACCAATTATTTAATGTTCGATTTGAAGTTCGGATGTATAACATAATGTAGTACTCAAATTAGTTTTTGTAAACAAAGTAGCTGACACTGCATTGAAAATCAAAATCGATCATCATCTATTAAAGAATTCGACAGTGAATGCAATATTCGCATATGCAACAGAACCTTTGATTTCTTATTAGTAGGACCACTATCCACCGTAACCTCACTGTGGAATTTTTCACTTTCAATTTATTGTTTAGTATAAACTAGGAATTACCCTTGTAAACTTAACATTTTAAAATTCCACCCTCCCCTTTGCAAAATAAGTTCCAAGATATCTGTCTTTATAAAATATTTAAGACAACTAAGCTTTTAGATCGCTTGAATTTGAAAGCGCATTTAACTTGAAATATTCAGAGACTTCAACTTATCTGTAACTTCAAGGTTTATTAATTATTTCGTTCAGGTAGATCTTTCATTTTAAAACTTTAAATTTGGAAAACTTATGATACTGTTACATCATGAGTCCTAATGAACTAATAAAATTGTATATTTTAACTTTATTGCGATAATCTGCACATATTTTTATGAACAATTATTGTCATAAATCCATAATTTAGGTTAAACGATTTTCTAGATCTAGGTCGAAATCAGAACATGAAGTATTAGAATGGGTAGTTCTGAATGAGTTCCTCTTAAACTATTGAAATTCAGAGGATAACATCGTTATTAGGAACTTCGAATTTTCATCCTTTTGTGTAAGATAAATTGGACGTAGAGGAGAAGGAATCTGAGAACAAAGGCATTCACACAACCGGCAAAGTTGAATAGAATTTTCGAGAAACTGAAGATTCAATATTGCACAAAGGCTATCCAAAAATTGTAATTGCAAATTTAGAGTTTACTATTATAATAAAACACAGGGTGAGTCTTACTGGATGTGTAGTATAAGAATCTGGGAAACTAGCCAAGGTAAAAGGAAATGATCCAGACAAAACTTTGTTTCTCCGACGTCATTCTTGTTATTTTTCTTTTTCTGTTTTTGTGCGCCAATTCCACATTCTCAAATGATAGTGAGATAGAAAATTCGTCTTTTCACTTCTAACACTGTTGATTTATTTCGGATGTTACCACTGTCCCGGTCAATTTATTACTAACTTACTCGGCGAACGTCCCTGTCACTTTTATAGCATCATAGAACAGTCTGGAAAAAGTCTGGGATATTCGAAAGATTGTTTACATTTTCGGCGAACCGCTTAATTACTTTCTTGGAAGGCAGGTACGAGACACACGCATACACTGACGAAAAACGCTCGCGGCTAGTTGAGCCGCTGACCCGCAACACATGCAAGTGTACTCGACCGCACACAAAACTCTATTTTTTACATCAAATGAAAGGTTATTATCCATATTCATTACCTACAAAGGATAAATCTAATGATTTTCTGATGACGTTACGCAATATTCTCCTGTATATAGTACTAGTAGACTCGGCGAATGCGCCACAGAAAGCGCGATGTAGTTGATGTATCTACCAGATACCTACTGTAGATTTATAAATAATTTACGTTAAAATTCCTTTTTAAAATTACAATAAACAATAGAAGATGATACGTCAATTTGTTGGTACGAATCGTTTACAAAGGTAAATTATTTATGTACCTTGGCATCGACGTCAATTTATTAGTCTGCCAACACGTTGCCTTTGAGTTAAGTTTGACTATTAAGACCAGGGCAATATATTTGACTATGTTATCATCACACCACCGCGTTACGACAAGCTAAATTGCCTTAACACTCTGTGCGGTGAAATCGATTCAAACCATTTCAGTAATTCGATTTACTGATACACTGTCAACTATCTTTAATAACTACGAGGATAGATTGTTCCTGATATACGTGCGGGAACACAATATCAGTTTAGTAAAGCCTTAACGTCCTGATCACGTTTTCATGAGGTAATTTTAAAGGATTTGCTATGCTAGTAAGGGAAACCGGGGATGCTGCAACATTTTTTGTTTTTCTTATTAAATATATTGGGTCCAAAATAAAAACAATATTACCTAAATAGTCTGTAGGGGACTGACTGGTCAGGAAAATATGGTGGATGACAAGGAACATGATTCACTGGTACTGTTTGGTTAATTTTCTGGTAGTACATTATTGAATTTATCGTTTTTCGAAGCATAGACCACCATACAGTGCAAGGAGATTATGTTTCAGTAAGTGACCAGGCTCCTGATCAACATTCAACCATTGACCTATGCCGCGTCTATTATCGTACATGTTCCTATTTTGACCCCATATAGTTAAGGGTTCGTTTTTCTAAAACACGCGTAGGGAAACACACCTGACCTTTCAATTGTTGACGTTCGTTCAGCTCCTGTGGGGCCCACGTATCAAGCTTTTTGTCCTATAAAGATTCGATGATAAAATGGTCATCAATTGATGTTGGGCGTCGTCTACGAGGTTGACTTTTAAACGTAGTATATTCAATAGCCTGATTGATATTCCTTGCTGTCTGAGCCAGACATATTTTGACACAAAAAAATATTTTTAAGCAATTTAGGAAATTTGAGCCGATTCATTAGTAGACTTAGGCCTAATCTGTTCCTAATCGAAGCTCATCCTTGATGTCCCAGAAAACTAAAATGCTCAACATCCTTAACCTTTGCCCATAATAATCTAGAACGTATAAAAGGACCTAAATTCCGACGTCCAAATGTAGACAGAATCTTCTTCAGGAGCTGAAGAGGGAAACCTTTTTTACCCTCTGGTGTTGAGGTTTTTGGTACGTTCCACACCACTGCCAACAAAGATCTACGCCTTCCTTTGGCCTTTTTTAATTAAGTCTTATTCTGACCACTAGTGCCCTTTTCTTCTTAGGGGTTCACAACTGGTGTGCTAAGAAAATTTCATTTGGTGTGATTTGTACATATACTTACAAAAAAAGATTACTAGAAATTGTTCATATCTCTTGTGTACAGAACAAACGAAGAAGGTTATAAGAAAGATAGAGATTCTATGTACACAATTTTAAGCACATTCGAGTAGTGAGATCGATCAAAATAATTTTCTCAGGAAGTTTCTGACAAAATGGAAGAAGAGAAAAACTGTAACGTATAAATCACTCCCGAGAGTGGATCTAAATCAAGTGAAAGAAAAGTAAGAGACGACGGTTCACAGTCGCTCTCTAAATGGAATAACAGCGGGACACGTGGCAGAAGACAGAATGGGAATTTACTACAATAGAAATTCACCACTCGAGAGTTGTGAAATAGCTCTTACCATAATATTACTAACTGTGACTCAAAGTTAACTAGCATTTGAAGAAGCAGTAAATAGTTTTTTTCTTTTCTACTTTAATTTAATAAATCAAATAAACCTTTTAAGAGAATCTCTCAGGCGTCTCCGTTAACTTTTCGAAATTACACATGCACCACATTCAGTGGCGTAAAGTACACCCCTGCTGGACTCTCATCGCGGGGATGCTCAGCTATTTTATAGACACCCAAGAAGCTGCACTCCACTGTGTGTGTGTGTGTGGATCCGTGTGTTTAAAATCTATTGACAGCTCGATGATAATTGAGGTACTTTTTGAGCATAATTTTTGCAGCCCCTTCGTTGGGGTGTTATCACCTGATTTTCGAAAAATAACTGTGACGCTTTAGTTGAGCAAAGTTATTTGTTTCATCCATTCCAAGACGATTCCAACATTCTTTCGTGGTGGCCTCTAAGGTTAGGTTGGAATTCAACCAAGTAGCATCATTGATTATCTAGTTTTGGGTTCTTTTCTAATATTTCATTAGATTATATCTATAGTATAAGAAAGTTAAGACAATTAGAACTTTTGTTAAACATCTTCGATAAATCATCATTCTTATATCGAAAATAGGAAATCTCGATGGATTTATATACATCAGAGGGCTATCCACGGCGCGTGTAGGTGGATTATGTGCCGTAAAAAAATTAAAAGCTCGCCGATAGTTGACTGTTGGGCGCCAGATCGTCGATTCGACAAGCTCGCCGATGGAATCCAACTCGGTTTAGAGAGTTAGAATAGTTATTAAGATTTTGTGAATCTCTAGTACTGAAACACCGTTTAAAGTTTGGTACCATAAGTCATTATTCAGATCACTGTTTAATCGATTCCATGAGGTTCCAGCAAATGAGAAATTCCGGGTCATTAGTTGTCGTTGAAAAAATTAGGTACATTTTGTGTTCATCGTTACTTATTGGCAAAGTTAAATATTTCAAATGGTACATAAAAGAGAAAAACACCTTATTACGATTCTATCACGGACTGTTAATTAACTAGATATTAATTAACGATTCATAAAAATTTCTGAACCTAAGCTCTCTGGGATTTTTTTTTTTCATAGAATTAATTAGACAACAGAAATCTTTTCAAACGCAGATTTCAATGAGAATACGTGTTAGCTAATGTGTTCATCAGACATATAGTGAATTAATATAACGGATTTGTTTATATGAAATTTTCCGCAATAAATGCCATGTTGGCATGAAATATCACCGTAATCAAATTCAATCGTTATTCCAAAAACGTATTTGTCATCACGCACTGGGATGTTTCAGGTACTGCTTTGATATAATATATAGATAAATGTTAATCAAAGTTTAAATTGGGAAGGTGGACAGAACATTCGAGAGTCTGAAGGTGGACTGAGAACATTCGAGAGTCTCTAGAAACTTCGAGAGTAATTCCATGGTCATATAAATGCTGACTAGCATCCTGCAGGACCTGGTTCTTTTTAATATATATTTACAGCGATTTAACAGGTCACAAAATCCTATCTATTTATATTTCAATACTTTTTTGCCAAAAATTACCAAAAAGATATTGTGTACTTAGTCCCATTTTCAAATTTATGTTCTTACAGTGTTTAAAAAAATTTTGTTTTACAGTCATACACACGCTGTATTAAATGAGTTTTATAGAAGAATAATATTTAATAATTACGACAATCGTAACATCAATTTCTAATTGTGATTTATATAAAATGATCTTATTTTTCTTGTAAAACTTCTAAATAAAATAAACGAAATTTTGAAGTAATTACTTCGTATTATCGACAGTAACTTTTTATACTTAGTTTCCTTGGATATGTTAGGGTTGTCTTTTGGTGACTTACGACATTAGCCAAACGTAGCATTTTATTATAATTTATTGACTACATTCGTTTAAGTCAAATACACTACGGAAAGAGTATCAAAATGTGAATTTCCTCGGAAATAAATTATCTACGAAAATGTCAACGATGTTTAACAAATTGCAAAAAGAGAAAAGTTGCGGATAATCTAACTAACGTCTAAGATAAATTTATTTCTTGTAGCCAACAAAGATTAATATCTTTTATGTATCTATACAATATCGATTTATTCTCGTTTATTTTATTCTAATATCTAATTAAATCACTGGATGTTTTATCAGTTTAATAAAATTCTGCTTTTGGACTGCAAGGTATAATTTTTGTTATTAGAAGATATCAATTTGCTTTGGCAGGGGTTTCAGTTGAGGTTTTAAATGCATGATATCAAGACGTAAAACAACTTTGCAAGTTGTCTTACAGTTCAGCATCATATCATATCATTTGTTGATTTCTAACCCCGAATTTGATTGCAGTTGTATATTAAACATAAATAATAAAAAAAATTTGAAATAAATTATACTTATTGTGCAGAGGATCTGAAGCAATTTTTATCAGAATTATGTTTTGTTGTCAAAACTAGAAACGAAGCCCAAATTGTAGTCCTTATTTTAAACCAAAAACCATTAAATACTGAAATGAGTGGCGAATCATCCACTTTTGTGGATTTATTACCAATATAAAGAATTCTAATATTGAACTTTTTATGCGTAGTAATTCATACCTTTTATGTTATCAATTTCTGGTCGTCAACACATGATGATGGATGTGGTGATAAGTTCATCCTGAAACAAAAACCAATTGATTTGAATTTAAAATAATAGGCGTTAATTAAGCGTGATAAGAATTTTACTTTCATTCCTTCTTATTATAGGTATAAATCTGTGGAAGGAAATAAATTAATGTAACATGAATTCTGATTGGATTTAGAATTTTTTACATCCTTCAGGAAAAAAATAAACTATGATGATAAACGTAAGAACGTACACTGTAATAAGGTTAAATAATTTAGAAGGACCTACGATCAAAAAGGACATAAAGTTCGGGATATGTCGCGAAAATGTTTACTCCTGTAGGAAAGTGCTAAATTTTATGAGAAAGCATCATTCAATGCAACTTTTACTATCTACCATGTACTTATTAAGTATAATTCAATTTTCATTCGATATGATAATAAATAATGATTACGAATGGACAAACGTGTAATAAATATAAAATAAAATGATTCTAAAAAGTTGCTAAAAAAATCGTTAACGACTTTTTTTCTTTTTAAAAATATATAAAACTTTTATGAATATCTATTATTCAAATGAACACATTATCTCGTAAATTTTAAATAATTACTGATGTTACTTGAATTGTTTCACCTAATGATGATGGTAATTAGTGGTCGAAACGTTACTTCAGAATAAAATTATGTCTATAAGATTGTACAAATGATCATAAATTGCCAATATTTTATAATAGTGACAGTGTGGAGGATTTTACTTTTATTTCTGGGACACGCAAATTTAATTAAAATGACATCGCAATCAGAATTCGATTATAGGTTTACATAATTTTATATATCTATACCAACTTTATTGGTTTTTTTTAATTAAAACAACAAATCTTTTGGAAATCATGTATGAAAAGCTCACAGAATGAAATTGCGAAAATTTAATACAATAACTCTAATAAAGACTTTGTATTTTAGTTTCATTAGCTTAGTAGTTGGAACGTGAGTATAATGCCTACCCTTTACATATTTTTCAATAAAAAAAAATTTCAATTGGTAGAAAATGATATGAGGGTAATTTATTCCTTACAAATTACGATAACCTCAAAAATAACGACAGATTTTTTAAAATAATACAAGTTTTCTGAAAGTGTTGATTTCAGAAAAAGTTTAATTGATTGAAGACTTGGTTATATATTTAGTGCAAGAATTTGAATTAAATCTTCTAGAAGAAGACAGAAGGGGAGCAGGAGGCGTCCACTCAGTAATCAATTTTATTAACATTAATTAAAACCAATAAACTAACTTTTGTGAAATTTTTCTAGTACAAAAATGTACCTATACTATATAATAGTTCAGCGAACGAAAATTACAAAATGAATACATCATGGTGAGGAGGAATTGGTTCCGATGTGATCCAAAAAGCTCAGTGCTGATGTATTGAATTAGAAGTACATTAAAGGGCTTTCACGATAAATTAGAGTCTGCCTGTAGTCTACTTCTGTTTTGTAAACATAACAAAGAATCTGACTGATAAAATGTTGTCTTCTGCAGAAAACTACGTAGCAGTAGAGCACATATATTTCTTATTCACGTTGGTCTTCTTTTCACTTTCAAGATGTTCCTTTATGTCTTTATAAAATCGCTTCTTCTTGAGACCGCATACGGCTCTTGGGGCGAAAAGTGAAACTCTCTGTCACGAGAACTCTCATTTTACGCCCTCTTACGATGGCATAAAGCCGCTGGCAATTTTCAAACAGGAAAAAACTTAAACGTTCATGACCACGAATCTTCAAAAGTACCACATTCCAAGTCTTAAATTCTTTACAGAAACTTGAAACTTGATTATCTTTATTTGCCCATGTCGACTATATTTTTGAAGGTACAACCTTACAATATAATACAAGTTTTTGTTACTATTTTGTATTTCTTGACAAAAAAATAATAAATAAAACAGTCTAAAAAGTAGAAAGTGTTCCAGTACATTTGCAAAATTTTGCTCTTTATCAAAAGCTCTGAAAACTCGCTATTTCTTCTAGTTTTACGTCTCCAAGTTTGTTAGATATTATTTTTAATCCAGCTTTTAACTTCTGCATACATACATATATACCAGCATTTCTATTCTATTTTTATTTATTTTAATCCTACTGAATTCTTTTATAGTCAGAAAGTTGGTAACCAAGTGGCTTTGTAGATTGACTTTTAACCTTTTCAAAAATACAAAACTTTCATAAGAAAGTCGGCTTTTCTCAAGAATGAGAAAAGGTCTAAAGCAAAGATTTTACGAGTGGAAACTGAAGTACAAACATCTTGAATCAGCAACGATGCACTAACGAGCTCTAATCAGAATTGAGGAGCGCAAACTAAATTTGGATATTGTACATAAGTTAATATATTTAAGGTATTAGAGAATAGTAGTATTTATTATATATATTTTATAAATAGAGAATTATATTAAATTCGGTCGAGTTGTTTTCTTTTTTAAACAAAGAGACTGAAATTCAGTAAATTATGGATTTTTTTAAAAAACATTTATCTGATGGAATTGGTTCTGATATAATTCTGTACTTTCAGCCGAAAATAAATCACTAATAGTCACCGCATTAGAATTGGTTAAAGCCTTTAGTGTACCTTGGGCGAAGATATGGAAGGCATCACGTCCCTTATCGCGTATTTTCTAAAACACCTGTATATCTTCATTTGTGGTTAAAACCTTAATTTCTGAATGTATTGCAGAAATTCCTACATTTTGCTCACACCAACTGCAACGTGGCTAGTGTAACAATTCAGACGAATCACAAATTGGACTAATGGATCGTTTTTAGCTTTAACTTGGCCGTAAATTTTCATTTTTTTGTCATTTCTTCCATCTCGCCCGTCATCTGCTGAGATTACATTTATTTTTCCATCTAACGCCGAGGTATATAAATTAGTTCTGCTACTAGATACTGTAATATTACATTTCAAAAATAGCTTTCAAGAGGAAACTCCGGAAGACAAATACGTAATATTTTGGCTATCACGTACAAGTGACGATATTATTTTCTTTATACGTATTTTATTTCTTTTCGTTTCTTCTGCACACTGATTTGCAATATCCGATTTATTGTGTATTTCTTTAATTGGTTTAGATTGACAAGAAAAAAAAATTTGGTACTTTTAGTTGACGTAAGAATATTTGTAATTAACAGTGTATTGGATTTTGTTATATATTTAATATTTGTTGAAAAATTGCAGATTGAAAATGAAAAGTTGTTTTATTAGAAAAAATATAAGATTAAAGTAAAAGTACTTTATTAAAAATCATTTACTGACGTTAAAAATTGTTCAATAAAGGTTGAAAGCAAACTTTTTTATCGACTCGACTTAGTCAATTTTGGATCTTAAATAATTTGAATATGGTGTAGTTATTAAAAAACTTACCACAAGCAAAAAATGTTTATTTCCTGATAAATTAACTAAGTAGAAGTATTTTCGATTTCGGTTTTGATTTTTCAATGTTTTTAATAATTAATCAGTTTTGATGTTCACAAGTCATTCACCTCTTACGTATATTCAAGAAAGGCAGTTTAGGGAAAATTATTGCCAAGTTGTCTGGTAAAATTTGCTTTATTCAGTGTCTAGCATAAAACACGAAATATTACACTATTTTACCACGAAAATCCTGCTATTTTGCAGACTGCAACGTACAACTCGTTTATTTCGTGAATTCCAAGTCCTGACTCGCAAGTTATTACTCCTGTGACATTGCTTAGAAACCCTATTGTCCTTATTTCCCTCTCCCCAATGCTGTATCATCCCTAATAACTACAGCAAACGTCATTTTCGTCATTCTTTTTGATGAAATTTCAAAACTTAGGTTAGGTTTAAAACATATGGACGTAGAAACTGGATGGAATTCCAAACCTTTGGATTGCTCTGCGCTTTTGAAAATAGCTAATTTGAAACAATTTAATTATTATCGTTACTTATTTAATTAAGAACCTTCTTAACTTCCGAAGTTATTAATTAAGGCTCCATCAATATATTTCTGTGAAGATTATCCAACATTGTCGTTTTTGTTTATTCTCCCATTACCGGTATTCCACTGTTTGAATCACGAGGGGTGTTTTTGTTAATTGACTCTGCTGTTTTGTTTTACCGAATCGAAAATCCAGAAAGGAAACCGACGTACAATTCTCCATAGAATCGAGATCGGAAATAGAGCGCATTTCGTTCTTGTGTAAAATTCACTACGTGCATCTCTCAAACTTGGCGTTTTTATTTCAAAATTGCTTCTCTGAGCAATTAACTGCTTTCATATTGAAATTTCCTTAACGACTCCATTTGTATTCATCTGTTGGCATGTTAAGTAAGCTGCTTCATAAGTTGTTAACTTAATTAAACAGGGACAATAACTTTAAATGCTTACAGTTTCAAGGGTTCTATTCGGTTAGGGAACAATTTATTTGGTATACCTAAGTTCGAAAATTATAAAGTTCAAATGTTTATCTCCTCTTAGAATAACTACATTAAATTATTTATATTTATTTGTTCGATCTGCCCAATACACTAAAATGTGTACTATAGCTTCCTCCAAGATCGAAACGTCGCAACATTTTCAAGTGTAATGGTAAACTATCTCTTTAGGGCTTTTGTGCAACCCTCTTTGTGTATTGGGTGTTAATTGTTAAATATAAAAAAAAGCTCTTTAGATATTTCCATTACAGAAACACTTTTCTTTTTTTAGAACAAAAATTTTCACGTTCAAACATTTTTACGACTGTTCAGTAGTGCAGCTAAAATTTGTTTTATTGGCGCATAAATCCCTTATTATTTTTCTCGTAGATTTTCAGATGGTATTTAGGTAAGTTTAAAAACGAGCATAAGTTCATTAAAATTTTATTCCCATTTTTGTTTTTTTTTTTTTTGAAGTAAAACTTACGTAAATAACTTTAGATAGTTTTAATGATGTATACTGACAATTGCATGGATAATTAGCCTAAATCATCAGCTGTATAGCAGGGGATGTTTTCATTAAATCGAGTACCGAGAAACTTGCATCAACTAACTAGTTAATTGCTTTAACAAGTGGGTCACTTCGTCTGCTCGTAAGAGAATCCGATTAATAATTTAGTGTCATTGAAATAATCCAGTTAACGATATTGCTACTACAGCATCACTAATATCTGCACATCGACGTGTTATTACAGTTAGCACAATCTCCAACACTATTTGTACTTCCAATTGACTGAAATGGATAAAGTATCTAAATATAATTATTTTTATTTTTTAAGAAAATTTACAATTTTTAACACATAAATAAAGTGAAGATAAAAAAAATATCAGACAAGTTTTGCACTTTTTCTGTGAGCTTTCAAATTTTTAAAAATATCTTATATTTGTCTTCAATGTGTATGTGTACCAACGCGATAGTGACATCATTAGTACTTGTATTGTTGTGTTTAATTAATCTTTAAATTTCATTATTAATTTTCGCTTTATTTTCAATATCATTATTAGAATTATTGCAAATCCTGGCTGTGTTTTATGGCTTTATTGAAAATGAAACAAAATTGATTTGAATGATTGATGATACTAAGTTGAGACAGTTTCGCAGTTAAATAAATAAAGCTGACTACAGGACTTTAATAGACTTCTTATCGCATTTCTAACATAATTTAAGTAAAAATTTACGGTATGTATTCAGTCGTGCAGAATTACCTACGTATCTTATCCTTCGTCTCTTCTATTCACCATTGTAAATCATATTAGAACTTCCAAAATATCAGAGCATAATATATTACCTACCGTCTTATCTTTGGAATTATGTAAGAGTAGGTAAGGTATGTTTGAAAAATAGCAGTCAATTCAGAAGTAGACGGAATGTGAAGAGAAAACTCATTTTACGTACCCTTTGTGTCTTTCATGTAAACCCGACTCAAACTAGATTACATCAATGTTTAAAGTGAATTTGCAACTGAATCAGGAGTTTTCAACCTCTTCGGAAACGTAGGTTGACTGCTTAGTAGGTAAAATAGTGAAAAGGGCTTTTACAAGGTACGCTACTTCCGTTTTAGATTGGAATGCTGTGTACTTGCTTCAATGACTTACTTCTATTAGTTATTTTTCCGCCTTCGATTCATCGAAGCAGCATCAACAGAATTGAATTACAGTCAAAACCGATTATAACGACATCGAAGGGACCACCTATTTTTGGTCGTAAAAAACGATAGTCGTGAATGTTTTCGAGGTACGAAATTACTTCTTATTTAGTATTATTGAATATGCGGGTACATATAAATCCATAGATATCAATAGGATTAATATATTAATGTATAAAATATGTTTTGGTGCATCTTGTGTACATTTAAGTAACGAACTAACTGAAGAGATATAAGAAAGAGAGCTTTGATTATACTGCATGTACGTGTATTTTGTTCCTGAGGAATGACTCGAAACGTTTTTGTTTACCTTTGCTATCTTAATTGCCATTGATCATTATATTGTACTTGACCATTATACTGTCCCAGATGTGGATTCTGTTACCTATTCAAATTGTTCATATGACAACTGGTCGTTGTAACAGATATAATTCTCCCAAGATATTAGTTAAATGTGGTCGTTTAATGAGGTAGGTATGTCGTAATAAGCAATGTCGTAAAAAGCGGAATTTTTTATGAGGTGATCATATAGCATTCAGCCAGGACCTATGATTTTGGTCAATATAACCGGTATCTCGTTTAAAGCGATGTCGTTGTAAACTAATTTTTTTTATTCAATATTTTTTAACAACAATTAATAGGACCTTAGCATTTCCTCAGAATGTGTTATTCCAATTACCCAAAATCTTTTTTTTTTATTCCTACGAAAAATTAGTCAACTGGAAGTTTTAATGAGAATCATAATGGTAGATCTGACGAACAAAAAAAAAATTATTTTCCGATTTAGCAAAAATAGGTTTTCAATTTCATTCAGTGCCACATTAACGAAAGAGGTAGATATTAAGTTTTTCATTATTTTAAAGATATTTTTTCATTAGAGCATTTCGGTTTTGGCTATACCTAATGCTTTATTGAAGTTCATCAAGAAATTTTAAATTGAATTCTTATTACTTTTCAAACTTCTACATTGTTATTAAGTTTCACATGTCTTGCTTCAAGAAATTGCATCAACTTTTCCACGTTTATTAGTAAAGTTTTCTCCGTTACGACCTTCGTACGTTTCAGATGATTTGTCTCATTTTTCATAATATTTTTGGAACATTTAATATTACTTACTTAATTTCTTTAGCTGTACAATTCTTTAATTAAATTTTAGGCATTTTAAAGTAACAATTTTGAAATCTGTTAATGAGATAATTATCTACCAATTGGCGTGATTAATCTTTATTGATTTTGATATAATTATATAGGGAATTTTAGGACTTTATCTATAGAAGAGTGGTAAAAAAGGTTTCGGGTTTCCGTTACGTAAAATTGTGCAAAGTAATTAATTTATACAGCATTTATATTAGGAAGAGAGTACACAGGGTTTCAAGAAAAAGTAAACACAAATTTATGTGGAGACATAAATAGGAATAAACAAAATCATGTTAGTCAAAGCGTTTATGTAAAGAGGGTAGTCAGAATGACGCGAAATGGCTCTGGAGAGTTGATTTAAAGTAGTCGATAAAGAATATGTAGGTCAGTACTGTTCTTGACGTCCACGTGAACATTGAAAATGAAAAATACGGGTCTATGAATGACATCAATAAACACAATAGAGTGTACCAATATATGCAGTGCCTCCCAACCCTTTGAAGATTCCGGAAAGCACATTGCTATCTGATATTTTTGGAACAAACGTCAAAATAATAATTTTTTATATTTTTAGAAAATTCAAATGGCCAGGAACTTTAGAGTTTCAAGACAAATTCTTCGATTATTTTCAATTCTAAGATATTATTATTTGGGTCACTTTCCTTTCATCAACGAACTGTCACATCAACCCTAGTATTAGATAGACAAAGGCACATTGACTAAATTACATTAATGAATAATTGCGGGTCACTAAAAGCAGCCCCATTAATCGTCAACGGTGGTCATTCGGTGAATTAACGGACTGCCCAGCTAACAAGACATTAGTGACAACAGGGAACTCTAGAGGCTACTTTCCTTCATTATCTCTATTTACCGCACCGAACGAAACGTGATGTATGACCCGTAAGACATGCAATCACAGGGTCGTCGTTACCCTGACACATCCCTATGCGCTTTTGCGGCTATCTTAGCCCGTACTACATTTAAATGGCCATTGTTCTTGCTATCTATCGGACAATTTATTATACCATTAAAACGTTCTCAAATGACAGTATTTGGATGCTTCAGAACAAAAAAAAAATTCTCTTCGTCTTTTGATTTAAAAAAGGAAAAATTCTTTATTTGGTTCAGTGCAGCTCCAATAAACTGGTTCCATAATAATTACCGACGTATACGAAAAATGCAGAAAAATTAACTTTAAAAAAGAAGAAAACTTAATTCAAAAGCTATTAGAAACAAAACATCACAATTAAGGGGTGATGCTTTAGGGTAGGTATCTAATACTCTAAATAAATATTTTGTGGATTCTAACATAACTTTCAAACAAATTTTTGAGGCGTTGTAAGCACTTAAGATTCTCTAATTGATTTTTAAAAAAGCCCTGCTTTTACCCTATTTATATTGACAAGAGTCACTGAAAATTTGAAAGTAATTTTTATTGGTTGTCCCGTTTTGACAGTTTTTTTTAATTAATTGTCGTTCGAGGGCGTAAAAGCTCCGATAATAGGATATTTAGAAATTGATCGATTGTATAATGCACAAAGCCAAAACAGCTTTACAAACAATGCATTTATTTATTTTCGATTTACAAGCGAACGCAGTTCATCCAATAGCATTACTCATTTCCAAGGGCAGGAAAAATGCTGGCGTAATGAGTCTTTTTACCCCGCCAGTTTTTTTAGATGGAAATCATCATCATTAGGTATTATCTAGTGTAGGGTATTTCCGGCGGAAACTGTAACGTTTGGAATTTCGGGTTTTAATGTCCATTTGGTTAACTTCCACACAATTTCATTGGTTATCTTTTATCATTTCACAGAAATTTTTTAGTAATTGTTTATTTTTTTTTTGAAAAAGTATTTTTAATGCTCTGTTAATACAGTAAATTAAACTTTATAACGACACAAAAAAATCCTTCAAACGCCATAAAACTCGTAGAACGAACTTTTAATTTTTGCATTGCTAAAGTTATTATTTCAAAGGTGCAGTTGGTGTGTTAATGTCATTTCCACATACTTTTGTTCATATTTAGGCATCAGTGAAGCGTATTTAACAAATTTAGCTTCAGTCATAAAAATGAAACCGTACTAATAAAAAGACTTCCGTTTTAAGCTATAAACCTCAAGCTAATGCAAATTATATGCGAAATTCAGCAGTTATGCCCGATATATTGCAGATAAAAGCACTACAGTACTACTTCCAATTTGGAAAACTTATTGTAAAGTGAATTGCACTTTTGTTATTAAATTAGAAATATCAAAGATCCTTGGCAATATCCCAAGATATTTTTAAATCTTCTGGTTCTATATAAAGTTATCTAATAATACTAAAATTATTTAAGGAAACTAAAAAACAACAACTTAAGTAGGTGGTAGGTATCATTATCTACTGTTACGGGGCGCCTTTTATGTGCTCCTTGTGTCGCTTTGTTGAAGGAAACCGTCTCACAGTTCAACATACCTCCACAATGACGCTAACGTAGCCAAAGGCTACACCAAGTTAAAAAAAAAATTAATATTTTTGTGACCAGAGTATGGACGGTTAAAAAAGTTTTTAAATTGTATTTGTTTATTTAAATGTTTATTTTAAATAATATATTTTATTGCTACAAATTAATAGACGTTTATTATCTGTAAAACCCGTCATGACTGTTTTCTTAATTACATTTAAATTAGCAAATTTTACAGACTAATTATTTTTTATAGTTTTTGTGATTGTGCTTTGTTTCTCTGTACAGTTATTATTTATTAAATTCTTTTCGTATGGTTTGTTAACTTCTTTATGGCGTTTTTGGGGTAAAGCTTTGGGATTGACTGATGGGCTTAATATATCTTTGTTAAATTAAACATTTTCTATCAACATCCAACACTTAATATACTTATTTAATCAATTTCACCACCAAATGTTCTTAATTTCGTTATCAATCTGCGAACGACAAAATCATACAAACCGCGACAAGGCAATGGCAGTCGCATCTATTAACGAATGAGTTTTTACAAGCTCATCCCGTCACACGGCCCATTAATCATTTTTTTTAGGATCAAAACCGACGCCAGAAAATAAATTCTTCGGTGAATAGGTATAAAGTATAAATCAATGAACAACGTTCTCTATCTACAGTAGATTATGGAATATCATAAATTAACGGAAGTAAAAAGCTATCTCTTAAACGACTTCTCTGCTTTCTCAGCTGTGAAAACTAGAATGATATTCCAAGTTGTAAATTAACATTTACTAAAAGGTACATCCACTCAATTTACTTCTAAATGATAAAATAATAGTAACGATAAGAAAGCGAAGAAGAAAAGGCGAAGATAGTTTAAAAAAAAAATACTTAATCACTTCATATTTAAATGCAGGCCAGGATAAAATAGTCATCAGTCTCTGAGAGTCTCCCATAGTGTCTCAAAAAGTCTCTTGCAATCTCTACTGGGAGACAGCAATACTACTTCTAAATATTGAAAACAGAAAGAATGCAGTCTTCACTTAAAAAATGGAATATCGAGATTGCAGTCTTCTTCTTAGAGACTGAAATTTCAGAGACTACAGTCCCAAAAGTAAAACTTTACGAAGTTAGTATCTGAATCTTTAACTTCCAGAGACTGACGATTTTGTTCTGAGATTATGTATTAATAAATGGGATAAAGTCAATTGATGCAAAAATTATAAAGAAATCTAACTTAAAAGAAAAACTGTTAATACCATTAAAAATTAGTTTTTATAGTTTGACAAAGAAATTTGCGAGTATATTGGCCCTACTTATACACCTAAATGAGAAAGTGATAATACAGTTGGCAGGTTTATACCGAACTAAATCAAAACTTTCGCCCTTTACCCTCAAAAATCAAACACAATAAAGCTGTTGATGAAATGTAAACGAAACCAGAATACGAAATGGCTTGGAGTTCAGAGCAATTAATCCATCGACAGCACAGCAAACACCACAGCGCACTGTTTTGGTCCATTTGTTTCTGTCACCGATAATTCTGAAGTTAGTTAATGACGGACGAACCTTTATAGACATAGGTAGTGCACGCAATTCAATAGATAAAAAAAATAAAAGATCTCATCTATGTGTCAAAAACTGTGTATGGGTAGTAATTCTTTGACACCTGAAATAACTTTTTACGATTTTCGAAAGTTCTTTTGAGTTCTGTAGGTTTAACGCTAATTTGTGTTTTTATAAAGTAAAATAACACTGTACAGGATATTTTATCATCATTAAACCTTACTCGTTTTAAAAGAATTTCTCACCCCCTTACGTACTGAAAGTTGCCAATATTCCCTACAGTATTGGTTGAATTTTCAAAAACGTGTTCAGCGTCAATTCTATTACTGTTAAGATTTCATTTTTGGAACTCATTTTTGTTTTTAGGAGAACTACTTTTACAAACCTTCGAATCGAAAAATGTTTATTTAATATTAACTTTCCATACATAATTTGAACCCCCATTTTACCCCTTTAAATGTAGGAATTTTAAGAAAACCGTTCCTAACGATATTTATCCCCCTTTGACTGTTGCTTACGTTAAATAAGGAATCCTTGTGCAGAATTCTGAAAGTTCTATACCCAGAAGTTTGTGTTGTGCGTCGTTCGATATACTTTGAACCCCATTTTCACCCATTATGGATTCAATTTTAAACAATTATTTCTTCTTCTTGTTACTAGGTTACATGAAAAACATCGGTGAAATATTCTTAGTACCCAGATGCAAATGTTTCATTATACATATATGATCCCCCTAACCTAACCTAAACTAACCAAACCCTTCAAGGGTTGAATTAAAAAAAAAAAATGCTTTCCTAATGCCCATCTAAGTTGTTTAACGAATCCCTGTTCAGAATTTCAATCAGGGCCTAAATTTCTAAGTCAAGTAGGCTGAAATTTTGCACAAAAATTCCTTATGTATATAACAGGATAATCCTCTGCAAAATTATTTTTCAAAATTGTACGTTTACATTAATTTTTGCTTGATATGTCTCTAAGAAATACATTTTGAAGACAATTTCTGTACCCACATAAACGAACATCTTTGTAAATGAAAATGAACTAAATAAATTTCTAACCTTAAACTGCAGTTTTCTTTGTAACTTCGTTTTTTCTATAAATTAACACACTTTTAATTAATTGTACTTTCCACACGTAATCGAAACAGCTCGTAACAAATCGCGAGTCGCGACCACCACTCGAAGAAAGAAACTGACGAACTTGTTGACTGCTTAATCTTACTGAGGACTAATGGTCTCTATCAATACGCCTCAATAAAGACCTTGAAGTTCCATGGTAGGATAATGTTTATGATGTTCACTGAGTGGAACGAGATAAGCACTGGACGAATGTTAGAAAATTACAAGAGAGAGAGATATTCTTTTCAAAAAAACATGCACGTTATAATTTGCTGTTTACTTATGGTTCATTTAAATACAATTTTACATACTTATTGTTAATTTAAATAATAATTATTTTCGTTAATTAGTAATTACTTAAGTACAATTAGCTAAAATTGTTTATTTACTAAAAACTATCTTTAATCCAAATAGCGGTTCTGAACCTGTTTTTGAAGTCATGGAAAACTGAAGCGTCTATGATCTTTAACTATTTACGAACTATGATCTAATCTACCCCTCTTTACCAGTGTATAGACCCCTACCAAGAAGTATACGATATAAAAAGAACTGTTTAAATTTTCTCTATTTTATCCGTGTTTGTATTAAATTTCAATAATTTTCAAAAGATACCTAGCGCTCGTTAATAATTTATACAACTTAAATAAAATATATTATTATTATATATAATAATTACGAAAAATTACCTCTTGTGTTACTAAAGGTTATGACGTTATCATAAATTATTCCAAAGATTGTAAAGTTACAACTTCCTTCTGACGTCAGACAGCTAATAATTTTAATTTAATAATAATATTGGAAATTACTGGTAATCTTGTAGGACAAATTTTTTTTGGAGACACTTGTTGTCCTACATCCTGAAGATTTTGTGGAAATCCCAGAAGGGATTTCTTTTAAATGGCAATGGCGATTTTTTAGTTTTTTAACTTTCTAAAATATTTAAGGGGCTCTTGCTCAAAATAATGGGAGAGCCCAGAAATTTGCTTTTTAGTCTTGCTTTTAATATCTTCAATATGTCCTCTACTTCATTTTATGCCTTAGAAGCCTCCCTTTTGTTTTTTTATTTCTATAGCGTCCTTTGTTCTCCTACTTTTTGTACCCCTATTTATTTCCAACCTTTTCTATACACGATATTTTCATTATTCATCTATGGAACCCCCATTTCAAACGCTTCTAACTATACTTCTTCTCCCCCGAGCCGTGATCCAAACGTACGCCTTTAATAATTGTATTCGATTATAGTGGTTCATAAATTTTACTTTGAACTTTTATGATGAAACTTCAGACAAACCCTTCCGAAGGGAAAGGGTGACATCAATTAACTAATTATTTAGTTAATTAAACGGTAGGATTTGGATGTGTATCTGACACCCTACCTATAATGAAATTTCATGGTTGATAAAGAGCATCAATCCAATGATTTCATCCCTATTTTTTTTTTTTGTAAACATTGACGTTTTGGAACTACAAATACGGTTTATTGCTTCCCTTGGTTATGAGGTTTCGACAAACGTTAGAGCATTCGCATTCTCAGCAAATTCTGATGAAATTTTTGTTTGTCTGTATCAGCGCAAAAATTGAGTCTGTTTAACGATCTCATAATAACGTTGGTAAAAAAAGCACGTACCTAGACAAAACCGTAATTACTCCCAGAAGAACAAATAAATGGTAGATAGGTTAGGATTTTACAACCGAAGAGATTAATTCTTCCGACTTCACGATCCTCAATTTCAAAAAACATCCACTTGTTATTACTGACTCTGGAATTTGTACAGGGTGTCCCAGATAACAGTGTTAAGCGAAGGGAGGAAATTTGGATGACCTCAAGAGGTTTCTTAAATGTCATTTACGCGATCAGGGATATTAAATAAAGATTGATGAAGGGTTGAGTAGGTTTTAACAAAAAGAAACCACTGTTGTATTCCCAAAACTATCAATCTACAGATTAGAGAAAGATTAAAAAGGGCGTGTTTAGACAGGTACGAAACGTGGACGGTTGACACTTTCAGAGACTTGAAGGGCTAATTAGGGGCAGAAAATGGAGCAAAAAAGTGACAATGGGAGGCGATTGTCTGATGAAAATTTAATCTACTTTTATTGACAGGAACAAATACGTATAAATTAAAATCACTACATGCTAAAACTCCACTTTAAATAATGTAAAAAAGAAAAAAACCTTTAATAAGTTTCAAATTTTGATTTTGATAGCCCACTACGACCGTAGTTACTTGTGATACATATTTACACTTCATATTTGAATTTTATAACTTCAGGAAAAGTGGTGTAAGTGTCTTAATTAGTATTACTTAATTATTTTTAATTTATGTGAATTTTACGAACTGTTAAGACGATTCACATTAGAATAAGAAAATCTTAAAATAACGTAGAAGATGAAAAAACTGGAAAGTACTAATTTAGCACAAATGGAGGTGCTTTAAAAATGTTTTTTTAATTTTTAGTTGATTTGATTTTTCCAATTCCCTAAACCTTTATCAATTAATTCAAATGAAATAAAATGTCTGAAATTCCAAAATTACTTAATTAAAACGGAATAAAATTATAATTTTCTTATTAGTGAATAAGTACCTTAAATATGTCGTTTTTGTTACAGAAAATCCATTCTACTAACCATTATAGAAGAAGACAGTTATGAAAAGGATATGCTGTTTTATGTACAATTGGGTGAGCCCCAAATGTCTGGTGGTAAGATCTCCAATTATCACGATTAATAATATAATAAGTAACTGATGTTAACAAAAATCAACAAGTTGATTAAACTATTAATACTACTAATGACGAAAATATGTTGTCGTGAACAAAGACTCACAAAAAACTATAGTGTAATCCAGGATTTTGGAAAAGGAGGAAATCACAAAAATTTCTACCCTTTCTTCTCTACTTCAATTAGATTAGTTGCAAATAAATGTCGAATATTGTCTTTTTCTCTCACCAAATGGGGATGGAAGTGGGGTAGGGTAAGACCCCGAAATAATGGTTGCTGATTTTTGCTAACTGTGATACGAGGAGGTAATGATAGCTTCTTTCTTTAAAAAGGCTCTGCTTATACCTAAAGCCTCGTTCATTATTTCTAAATTCAACGAATTTACATAAAAAAAATATATAAAACTAACATTTGTCCCCATCTAAAACAATTATTTATATTACTTTACTGTCAAACTTTTCTCTAGATTGATTCAACGGTTTCTCCGAATTTATATAATATAATTCCTGTCATCAAGAGTAATTTATTTGTCAATGATAAAATTTTGCATAAATTCAGTTTTTGTCGTCCTTCACCAGAATTTCCTACCAAAAAAATAGTTTTTTGTTCCACAATTTGAGAGCTTAAAATTATAGCTAGTAGATCTTAGGCTAAGTCTGAGTGGTAGAATTGGCTTCCAGATTTTTGCTACAAAAAAATTTGTAGGTAATGACAACAGACAATTATTGCCAAATATTTTATCCTATTAAAAATTAATTTACTTTTGAAAAACAATAATTATAATCAACAGATTATTTATCAAAGCCTCCTCGTACGTAAGGGTAATGCTGGTGTGAGTATTGGGTAAATTTTGTTGAAAAATTCCCTTGTAATCTTTACTTTTTTTAATCTTTTTCATATAACCTGTCTGCATCTTCTCTTCTTCTTATTCTTCCTCCTCTCATGCTGCACTGTGCATGTCGAGTAAGTAATTGAACCCTTTGTATGTCTACGTCTCTAATACTACCAGATTTTGCATTAAAGTATTCTGTTCTTGTTTGCTTAACAAATATTGCTTAATTTACCTTTTCTTTGTAAATATATTTTCAGCTTTAGAAGCGATGATAAATGCGCATTTTATGCTTGCTTCTACTGACTTTTCAACTAACTACGTTATATTAAAATATATTCAACGGCTGGTATTAAGTTAAAGTTTGCAAGAAAGCTTGCTGTTCTGCAATTTAAACTAAATTATAATAAACTTCATATTGTTTGGAAGTTTACTTTGCTAAATTAAACAAACTTTCATCATGTAGTGGATATTATTAAGCCATTAGAAAGACAGCCTTGTCAAAATCCCACCATGACAGGACCCGCACTTGCATTTGCAAGATTAAACTTTAAAAATCGTTATATAAATAAACAATTTGAAATAAAAGAATGAAATTAGTATGCCTAATTATACTAAATATAAAAAGCAGAGATTTTTGGAAAATCAGGAAGTTACAATGAAAGTATTAATTAATTATTGCAATTACATGAGTGCAACGAAATTACATTATGGAGATAGACCATAATATGCATGGCTATATGTGCATTATTCATGTAAAAGTTTACACTATCGAACTAAACTACTGATGTTATTCGTAAGTCAGTTTAACTACAGAGAACCATCATCAGCGTTAATGGAATTAACTTAACTGTGGAGCATTTTCCCTAGGCACTTCTACTTCCTCTGAAACTTTTAAAATAGTTAAAGTATAAAAAGTACGCTGACGGTTGATATTTATTGATGTGGGGGCATCTTACTTCCAACTTGCACTTCGAAAGTCGTTTGGTGTGCTGGAAGTTTACTTGGAAGTGTTAAATTTTAATTAGAGGAACTGTGGATGGTCTTTAAGAAATATGTTATCTCTCTTAACCGAAGTCTAACTAAGTCATGTAGGGATCATCTTTGTTCCTCTTTAAACAATAAAATATTAATTAAAGAGCAAACAAATCATCCCCTAATATTTACGAATAAAACTCAATCTAAGCTCTTTGTCGACTTAAATTTATCAAGTGAAATCCACATTTTGTACTTTTTTTCTGCCTTTCTTATGCATAAAATTTATACTGGGAGGCCCTTTTAGTTGAGTGCCCTGAACTTTAGTTCACCAAAATTGGGTTTTAGGACTAAAGATATGGACTACAGTTTTTATTTCTGCAAATGCTAATTATGAGTAAAGTTGGTCTTGGTCTAGGTCTTGAAAAATGAAAAAAACCAAGACAAAGACCGCAGTTGCATTAATAACACCAAACGACAACAGACCATCATCATACGTAGATATTGATTTCATTCTCATTCGCCGCTCCAACTCACCAGATCGAAAACTTTGCTTTTCATACATCAAACTGTTATTTTCCAAAATTAGTACTCCTTTTTGAATTATATGTATCACAAAATGACTAACCTTTCCATACCTACGTACGTAATCTTGATTGGTGGTAATTTCATGGCTTGGGAAAGGGTTTAGCGATCACGCAAGCAATTTGTGGCTCCTCAGCACTGTAATTTTCCTTTATGTAACCTCTAATTCCTGTTTATTTTTCTTAGTATAACTAATACATGACTTGAAACTGATAAGATCGTAGAAAGGGTATAAACCAACAATCATCGTTATGTTTCCACATTCAATAATTTTTTTTTGAGCTGAAGAAAGAGATACATTTAGTCTTCAATAGGACGAGACTTCAGTCCATTGATATTGCGACAATGTTCCCTGAGTGTCTCGTCTCTTTAAGGGATGAAGTAGGGTGGTCGAGGTATTCACCTGATTTAAGACCAGAAGGAAAAGAATTTTAGACAACCTCACCTTGAAGAAATATTATCTAGCAATAGTTTTGTTGTGAGAACATTAGAAAACACAATTAGCTCTATTGTTTATGCTTGTACTGTAGGTAATTGCGTTTCTATATATTTTTTTTAATTATCGGCACATATGTATCTTTCTGCTTTGCTGTATGAAATTTCTTACAGTTTATTCCGTAGTTTTTTCCTTGAACTGTTTTTCGAGAGTGACCTTTTGGCTTCATTTTAAACTTCAAACTGCGAAAGTTTAAGTATAATTTCCTGTTACCAGATGACGAGATAGCTAGTCTAGCTGCCGAGGCGGAGAAGAAACGACCCGAGGAGAGGACGGACCAAGAAAAGATTGCCATCATGGGAAAACCGCAGCTAGGAGAAATAACGAGGGCCCAGATTAGGATAAAGGAGAGTAAAGAATTCAAGGTAAGCACTCGTTTGCATTAATCGAAAAAAGGAAACGGAAATCCAGTAATTGCGTGCCTGTTTAAAAGGGAGATCTAATTCTTTTTTAAGAGCGCATAAAGTTATATCTCAAATTATCTGACAGTCTCTTGCTAAGGGCAAGGATTAATTAAAGCAACGGATATTCGAGGATAAAGGAGGAGTAGAGATATAAATCATACTTTTAAGTAGAAAAAGAATAAAACACATTACCATCTAATTTTTTCTTTTCCGGGTGATAAAGTTGAAAGTTGTGACCATTAACGAAATACGTCACAAATGAACATGAAAATTACAGTGTAACGATTTATGTCCAAAACCAAAAGGTCCAATGACCAACTTTTATTCCTAATGGTTAAATGCAATTCTTGTATTTTTTCAAGTCAAATATATATTTTTTCCAGTTAAGAGTCTAAAAAGCTGATATTCGTTTTAATTAATAATTAATATAAGCAAGATTTTTTACTTATTATTTTTAGAGTGATGAGCATTTCAGATTTGATTTATTAAACGCGTGGCAAGTCAATAAAAGTGATACGCAATGAGATTTTTATTTGCCTTCTGGAAATAATAACGAAGCTCGTCCTTTCTGTTAAAAGTACAAACGTAAACACCACGTGGACGGCCCTTTTTGTTATGCTGACCGCGTGTGTGCTGCTGAACAAAGAAACTTTCATTATTTGGATCTATATTAAATAAAATAAGGGTGTATCTAAAAATAAATAACCACAAAAGGGACAATTTCAAAAATTCATTCAATTGTAAGCTCTTCTTCCCAAGCATTGAATTGATAACTAATTTTTTGATGAATTACGTACTCAAAATTTATTGGCCTCCCAATGAACTAATTTTTTGGTCACTCATCTATGGATTTCAGTTTTTTTTTTTTTTTTGTAACCATAAACGTTACTTAATTTACCTACAATTGGTTTTCTTCTTTTAGAATACCGTAGATAAATTAGTTCAACGAGCAAACGCCTCATTACTGATTGGTACGTCTTCGTGGAAAGAGCAGTTTATAGAAGCTGTTACTGTTAGTCCAAGTGATGAAGATGAAGCAAAAGCTCCGTCCTGTTTCGATTATTTCATGCATTCACTCACTCTCTTTTGGAAGATTATTTTTGCTTTTGTTCCCCCTACAGGTGAGTGATTTATTTAAGTAGTTTTTATGAAATTAACAATAAATTAAATTACGCAATTAAGTCAAACTTATTAAACGTAATATCAACAATTTTCACGTCTTTAAACTCATTTAGTTAATTGGTAATTTGCTGTAGTAGTTATTTAGTTTGTAGTATAAATACAAATAAAATAAAATGGAACTGTAGATATATAGGAAAAATTGTTGGATTTTAATTCCCTTGAATAAGCATAAAAAAGTATATACAATTGAAGAAATTAATTAATTCTAAACTTATTGAAAATAAAATGCAGGAAATTTTTCACCACTAAAATTTATCAACGAACTGGTTTTGATCGATATATAAGCGACCATTTTCAAGAGAAATACAGATGATTATTCTGAATTCGTTGGGGAACTACTGTGGTGGTGAAAATAAATAAACATGAAGTGGCGAGGGAGGGTTGTTATCAAGGAACAGCTTGTCTTTAATATAAAATGTCCATCCGGACATGACGTCTATCCACGTCTTTCTACGAGGATAATATTAATAAAAAACAGGACATTTGTTTTGACAAACTGAAGAGTGATCACCATAAGGTCCTTATCCAAGAATCCTTATAACAAAACGAATTGTATATGAAAAAAATCCTGAAATATTTTGAGGCAAGGAAGCTATTATAAGGAACTCATATTGACGAAATCATGAAATAAGAGACTGGGAAAATTGAAAACAGAAGCTTTCTGTCACCAAGGCAACTCTCGTGTACCCAAATTACAGAATTTTATTGAAATTCATTCAGGTTTTTGGAAAATGATATACTAAGTGTGCTGACTTGTTATGAGACTAATCCATTGAAAAATATCAAAAATTTCTAACGCAACAGTTAGGATTGTCAAAATTGTGGCGTCTTTCCAAAAATTAATCATGTTCATCAATACTAATTTATGAGTGACTGAACTAACTTAAATCTTTATTAACATCCCTAATGTTCTACCTGTCAATCATGTTAATACAAGGGTTAATAAATTACGTGTAACTTCATTGATTTCTTATTTAATAACTGACATCATCAGTTTCTTTAACGATAACGATTTTTAGAACGTACAGTTTCGTGGTTAACCCTTACTGAACATCTTCGCATTATTCTATCTTCTCAATCTAAATTTTAAATGTCTTCTTTTATCGTCTTCTTCCATTACGACCTCCCTAATATACGTCCTCGTATCTTGATTGCATTTTTATGTATGTAAAGATATTCGTTAGCACATTCTTTTCTTTATACCTATATATACCAATAAAAAAAATTAAACGACCTCTCCAAACCCTCTTGTTTAGTTTACTTATAATTAGTTAAAATTATATAAGTTTATGAGAAGTTAAAGAAGGTTAAGATAAACTACCACAGACGGTCAAGTTAACAGCATCTGTGATTGTTAGCTATAATACGTAGACAGATGGCGTTTACTTGCTTGTCTGCAGTGGTTTATTAATTCTACCTACTAGACAGGAGATCTATTTGAGCGGAATACTTTCGGAACTGTCGCTAGCGCACTGATGAGAACTAACCAAAAATGATGTTCAGTTGCATCCTATTAACAGTGGAAATTTTACAGAAATAAGAGATATCATTATTAAGGTTCTTTTTCTTCGTTTAATTAATTTTTTTTTCTGTTTGTCTTTTTATTGTTTTTCCCTCAAATGAAAGAAATACGTACAATCCATTATGTGTTCATCTGTCTGTAATAACCAATTATTTCAGAAGCCATTTGAAGTTGAAGCTTGAAATTTGTCATAGCAACAAGTTGAATTGATCCATATATTTTTTCATGCATAAATAACCAAACGTAAACAGTAATTACTCACATAGAATCCGAAAGTTTTTTGTGAACGATGTAGATACCATTTTAAAGTTACACACATAAAGAACTTTTTTTCATTTTCAAAATTAATGCCCAAAATGTACATAATAGCAGGTTGTCAATTAATTTGTCTATTAATATCAAAATTTTAATCCTCGTGGAAAACCTATTTATTTAAGTTTCTCAAATTTGATTTTTTTTTAAATTATTTCTTTTAGGTACTATCGTTAAAAACACTTGGTCTCCTAGTCAAATTCCTGTCTGTCTTATCTTTTAAAAATATTTCCCAATTTTTTTTTTTGTAGATGCCAGTAGACATTAATTACCGAAAATTGTACTTGTTAACTCCACTTATCATATCGAATGAATAATGAGTAGATGTCAAGAAGCAGCTTCACAGTCTTCGGTTTGAAGACATTGAAATTCATGAAACTTACCTTGCAAGGTAATTTATGGCGGCAGATTGCATTCTGTCTACCATTCTAGTACTAGTAAGCCAATAACTGTGAGATGAGAATCCTTATAAATTTTAAAACGCGAACAAAGTCATTGGTATTTCATGTTAAGAATCGCATTAAGGAGTTTCCTTTGAGGCGCGAACTTTAAGAAGGCTGTTCTTAAGAGATGTAGGTATAAATCAAAATAATATGATTTTCTTATATATTAGGTACTATATATTATTAATAAGTAAAATAAAAGTCTGTATTTAGTAACCAAAATGTATATCTTGAGATCTTTCTAAACATTAAAAAAGCGACCCTTGAGGCCCACACGAATTACTTAATTACACTAATTTAATTTTTTTTTTTTATAATATCAATCAAAATTTATAATTAAGTAGTTAATATATTTTACTGTTATTATTGTTATTAATAATATTTAATTATAATTTTTAATGATAAACCTCGTAATAATAATACAGAAGAATAAATGGAAACTCAATGAATCTCATGTTATTCGATCCATCGTTGATCTAGAACATTGCAAAAATTTTTTGAAAATGATAGAACATCCGAGGATAATTCGAAATTTTCAAGAATGGTCGGGAATGTTCCCAATTTTTGAAAAGTGATTTGGAATGTTCCAGAACGTTTTAAAACATTTCAGATTGCTCCAGACTTCGAATGTTTTATATTTTTTGAAAATCTTATACAATAGATATACGACTTTTAATTTTAGATAATAATTTTCATCGTCTGTTTGTTGCAGATTTGTTTCGAGGCTACCTCTGCTTCGTCGTATCAATAATTTGCATAGGTTTAGTGACAGCTGTTATAGGCGATGTAGCATCACATTTCGGTGCCACGTTGGGCATTTTAGATGGAGTGACAGCAATATGTTTCGTTGCCCTGGGCACAAGCATACCAGGTAGGCATTATATAATAATTTATTAAAAATAGAACAGCCCTATCCAAAAAATACCTTCATCATTGTCAAATTGTTACATTTAATTAAAATATATTTTTTTACACTAACAAATGCTAATAAATAAGTCTCATACATAGGGCATAGGATAAACAAAATTTTGATTCAAATAGCATTATATTTCTGATAATAACTAATAAAAGTTATTGCCTCTGTGGGTTTGTAAGTCAAACCAATGTTTCTATTGTCTCTTCATATGTGACAAGGGCTGATCGAATGCCATTTAATCAAAACTGTATGTATGACAGCTTGATTAACAAAACCAAACGGTAATTAATATTTTTATCTGTTTAATTAGAAATATTGTGTTTTATTTCTGCGTCTAATTGGTAGTGATTCGCAAAGTTGCAAATTACCTAGTAATTTTCACGCACAAAGGCTACTGGATAAAACTAATTAACTTGGACAGAATCGATTTATGTTGAAAATATCTAAAATAAGGGCGTTAATTAGTTTCGCAACTTATCTCTTCCTGATTATGATATTGTTAAAGTACGGATGTATTACAGTTAATTGTAGGACTGTATATGTAATTATGTCAACTATAAATCACGACAGATATTTAAAAATATTTCTGAATTGCTAAAAAATTTTAAACAAGTAAAAGAGAAAATTAATAATGGTAACAAACTCGAAGACCAGAAGGAAATACATCAAATTCAAATAAATAGAATTTAAGTGGTCAGATTACAATGAGGTAAAATTCCGATTTTCCACTCGTGCAGAGCCGTACTGCCGGAAATCTCATCATGTTGTTTTATTTACGTTTATTTAATTTTTCTGTAATTTCTGTGTAGAATTTAATTTACTGTCAAATCTGTATGTGGTTTAGCCAAAAAAAAAAAAAAAACCGAGACCGATTTTTTTTTAATTAAAAACAAAAGATAAGGGGAGAGATGTTGGGAGCAGATATGCCTCAGACGTGCAGAAATAGTATTGAGTGGATTAAGGTCCAACTAAGGACTCGACTTGCACCACTCGGGCAATATAAGCATTGATTTTTCAATAATTATCGGAAGATTTCTTAATTGAAGGACGTTTGCTAATTACTTCACAAATTGATTGCTTTCAAAACCGACATTGCCAAGCAGTTATAGTACTTATTAACAAGAAACGGACAACCAATCGCTTAAACTTAATTTTCTTCTGTAATACCAAAAATTATACCTATTAGGGGAAGAAACAGGATTTAAGAGGTACAGATTAGATTATTGTTCACAAATAATTAACTATGTTAATATTTTTGATTTTCGAAAGAAGGAATGCGAAGATTAACGACTAGGTAAATATAAGGTGATTAATGATGAAATAAAAACATTAAAAATTATAAAAAACACTTACCATAAAAACTTCTCTTGCTCTTAACAGTATCTGAAAGAAAAAGAATATAATGTTAAACACATTTTTTTTAAAAGTTTATTTTTTTCACTAATAAATTGGCACATATTTTTGTTTTCTTTTAAATTACACTATCCATAACAAAGGCATCTGGAGAATAGTACATAAATCTAGCACGAATATGATATAAAAGTTAAGTTTGAAGACTGAATGTGGGATAATCAAATTTTTTTAATTTGTTTATAATATTAGAAGATGCTTAATATTTTTTTTGTATTTGTATAAACAAACCCGCCATGCTGAAAGGAAACCATAAACATGGATATGCGAACACGCGTTTTCTTTATACCTTAAAAGTTTCTTTTAATCGTTTTGTAAGGAAAATAAGGCGGCATCTTTCATTATTTTAAGTGGAGTTTTGTTTGACATGAGCAAAGCAAATAACATGAATGGATCTTGAAATCTTTTTTCTCGAGATACAAATATAAAGATAAGAATGGATTTTTTTTATCTTGGACGGATTTTTACATTAGTTTTAAGTAATACATTATATCAGGGTTTGTGTCATTAAGAAATAAGGATTCCTCAACAACAATTAGTCCATCATAGAAGCGATTTCTTTTTATTTGTGCTGGTCTTTGTCACCACCAGTTTTTCGACCTAGGGGAGGATAGAATTAATTTTAACTTCAGTCCCAACCCTAAATTGTAAATTATATCTAAGCTTCTAAAGAACAGTTTACATGTAGTAATAAATACTCGCATAATTTATGGTCCTTCCGTCCCTTCTTGTTTCGGCCTCTGAGTGAAAAATTCTAATTTCGTTCCTTATAGGTACTTTTATTACAGATACATTTTAATTATTACAAACTTCTTTCACTTTTAGCAAAATGAAAAATTACCATGATGTAATTTTATTATATTTTTGCATTTTTTTTCATCAACTAAAAGAGTTTAGAACGAAATCAGAATTATTTATTTAGTATATAAATGTAGTAGAAACGACTCGAGTACAATTATCATTTCATTAACAGTAGGTAGGTGCACTGTTATTGCACTGGGAAGAAACGGGAACCACCTAAGGGTTGAAACGAGAATAAAAATGGCCTAAACAGGGACTTTATCTTGTTTTTATCCAGGTTTGAGTTGTTTTTATTGTAACAATTTCTTCATAGAATTGAAATATTATAGAAATCACATCATTAAATTGTAAATTTTTGTTCCAGACACATTTGCCAGTAAAGTTGCTGCGATCCAGGATCAACACGCTGATGCAAGTATTGGCAATGTTACAGGAAGTAACGCGGTCAATGTGTTCCTTGGCATCGGCGTGGCATGGTCTATCGCAGCTATTTATCACAACGCTAACGGCAATAAGTTTCACGTTGATCCCGGAAAGTAAGTATTTTCATCCTAGCATTTTACGTTTAATATACACATTTGTTATACTACCCTTAAAGGAACACGTCAACAATTTCCCTCTTGTATAGCTTATTTTTTAGTAATTTAAAATACAGTAGTGTCACTTTGACTCATTAGTTTCTGGTTAAACACAAAGAAAAATAAATTAGGAAACAAATACTGAGTTTAGGTTATAAAAAGGTCTTTATTGATGCTCACAATGATCATTATTTCGCCGTACTGTAGCTTCTTCAGGTGGGAGATGATAACTAAATTTATCCTTATACGAAATCACTCATGTATACAACACTTGAATTATAAAAATAAAAATAGAAAATTGATTTAAATGTAAACATTAAAAATCAAAAGTAATAAATTTTTAATTTTTACAGTTCGACCCCTACCCTTCCTTTTATATTTAATGTCAAGTGATTTTGCATTGGGGTGAGTTTATAGTTATCCTCTATCTGAAGAAACCACATTGTGGAAAGATAGCCATCGTGGTCTCCAATTAAAAAAAATACATGGTTGTTTTTTGTCTGTTAAATTGAGATGCAAGAATTAAAACCTTCCTCAATCCAACAAATATGAAGATCTGACCAAAAAGTTTAATATAGTAACAGTTAAGATCAGATACTTGGTCGAATTAAGGTTTTCCTTAAGAAAATTATTGAAAGATAAAACACTTATGTATTTCCACCCTTGATTGACGCAATTTAAGCCTATAGGGAGACTAGATAAACCCGTCAAACGTAGAAATTCAAAATTCATTTCCTGACAATTTAGAAATCAATATCAAAATCGATAGAAATGAGCCCTGCCCTCATGACCGATAATAGTTTATGAAATTAACTTTTTAGCGACGTTTCGATTTATAATTTCGGCCTTCGTCAGGCTCAGTAATTCATATAAGCCTGTAACTTAAATAAATTAGCCAAACTTAATAATTAAAAGGTCATTAATTTCTTGCTATTTTATTAATCATTAATTTCCCAGTTTCTTGTACCTTGAACTGCAATATGTGTATAAATTACATGGAAGAAGTAATTTGACCCAGCACTTTCACCAAAACCTATTTAAGCACTTTATCATTTTTTTATCTATTAAGTTAATTAAATTAATTTAATTCTAATATCCATATATTCGCCAAACCAGTAGGATAAAAGTTTCTTTTATTTTATTTTATCGTAAGGCAATTGATGTTTCGCCTTTGGTATAGGACTTTCTCAGAGCCACAATTTTAAATGTTCTTTTTTTTTTTTTTTTCGTTATAATAATAAATACAATTTAACAACTTGTTAGGATTTTTAGTGCATTACACGAAGTACCTACAAATAGTGTGATTTGTGCTGAACCAATTCACTAAAAATCCTAATCTAGTTACACGATCGAAACGTCGAATAATTAAAGTGATTTTTAATAATGATTATAAAGTACCTACACATTATTATTGCACCACAGAAATAAAATCTAAAATTATAACCCTGATGAATCCTTACACTAAAAGCGAAACGTCAGTTATAGGTTTTTCTAATAAAGGAAACCTTTGTCCTTTTTTTTATCATTAACTTGCTTTAATTTAATTTCATTTCACTTAACATAAAATTTTATTGTAGCTTAGCGTTTTCCGTAACAATTTTTTGTTCGGAAGCAGCAATTACAATCGCAGTGTTGGTGGTACGCAGGTCAAAGTTTATAGGAGGAGAATTAGGTGGTCCTGTCGTTGCAAAATATTTAACGTCGGCATTCCTGTTTTCTCTCTGGGTTTTTTATCTCATTATGTCAACACTGGAGGCATATCACATCATCAAGGGCTTTTAAGCCGAAAATAAACTCCCTCCTGCACACTAGCGGTTTGCAATTAAGGGATTATATACGTATAAATTATAAATCTTTGTCAGCTAAGTACAGTATGCAGGAAATTTTGAAAAAAGCGTAGTGACAACAGCGTACATTCAAAATTTTGTGAAAAAAGCGTACAAGGGATAATTTTATGTATCTATACAAGTAAAAGTTGAGAAATGTTAGAGGTGTGAAAAAAGCGTACACAGCTCATGCCTTTGACAAACTATAACAGAAAAAAAGAGGAAATTGTTTTATTTTAAATTCAAATCTGATAAAATATTGAATATAGAACTTTTAACAGTAATTTAGACTGTTTTAGAAACCTAATTAAAAGTGACTGTTCTTTTTCTTTCCTACTTCTCGCGAAATCATCTTGGTTGAAATAACAATTATAATTATTTAAACTAGTACTATTATTCGTCGCGTAAAATAACTTAGAAATAAAAAACCGCTACTGTACAACGAAGAATTTTTCAGATTAAGTTAGTTTCCTGTACCTTTTTTTACATTTCTAACGAGCAGTGTTCAGTAGAATGTAAGTATTTTAAAATTAATATGAAAACCAATTTATTTATTATTTGTTCTTTCGTTATTAATGTTGTGTAAATATACTTGTTACTTAATTTTATTATGCATATGTGAGTAAAATATAAAGAGACAGTACGTCTATAGAATAGGCCTATAGCAGTATTTTACTTTTAAATTTCATTTATCGTCCAAAATAGTGTATTGTATTTATTTCGTTTGGTACACTACGTTATAGGTGTTTAAGTCAAATCGTGTGATAGTTTCTATATTAAAGATATTGTTAATCAAAAAGTCCCCTGTAAAAATATTGTTGAATTTTAAATATTTCAGAACTAACTGATTTTTGAAAATCAGAAACTCATTGCGTCTGTGTAGATGATATACGTACGTATGTTTACTTAACATAATTGTCAGCACATTTTATTGATCACCAAAAAGCTAAACTAAATAATAAAAAGCTTCAGTAAGAATCTGATTTGCGATATATTGAACCAAATGCTATGAGCTTTTTGCCAATTGGTAAAATAATGAAATTGCTTAAAACAATTATTAACAGTACCTACTAAATATTTTAAATAATTAATATAAAATGGCAACATCGAATGTTTTAAGTGAGGAACATGAGGAATACAGTGACCTAAAGTAAAAAATAACGTTAACTTAAGTGTTGCCGTACAATGGTCCATCGGTGGCGGTGACTACTGTCTGCCACAAGCGCTTCAGTACTACTACTAGACGAGTCCACAAGTCGCAGTCACTAGTGGCTAGACATAGTGTGGCCATAAGTCACAGCTAGTGGCTAGAACATGACCACTCGAACATACAGTTTGCGTTTAAAGAGAAATTTACATACGTTGATAACTATCAATCTATTTTTAAATAATTTATTTATAACCAAATGTCTACTCTAAAAAAAAAATTTGTGGACAGTTGGTCTTTAATGAATTTGTGTTTCGTTTCAATTAAATCTTTCAAGACATCTTTAATAACCTTATCGTTTTCTAGTATCTGTACAATTTCCAGAAAAAGGTAGTATAGAGAAACTGACCACTTTAACCCAAAAAGGCTGACAGAATTGACTACCGTAAAAAAAAAATAAATAGAAAGGGTTAGTTCAATAGAAATGGTAGCGTGTAAAACTTCAATAAACAGGAAACATTTTATAAAACCATTTTGATAAGCCGTTTTAAGTAAACCGTAAATTTCCAAACCATTAATAATTAAACCATTACCTACGTAGGCAGCTTGTGAATTGGAATGGAGAAAGAAAACGTAGTTATAATAGTTTTTAAAAATGTAGTCATTCCGTATATATACTAAATATTTCGACGAATAAGAAGGTACATCATCTATTTTTTCTCTATGTATCCAGGTTCTTAAATTAAATTTAAAAATTTTCATAAACAAATCTAGATTGCATTACGGCATAACACCAAGAAATAAAATTTTCTATTCGTGAAAATCAGTACAAATTTTTTCACTTTGTAGCTCAATTCTTTTTTAGGAATCCTTAATTCTTAATACTCAATTTTTTTATAATATATTTTTTGTTGCTATAAAAGTAACTGATCGTGAGTAATTAAAAAAAAAATAAACTTTCCAAATATGCATTAACTAATGTACACTAAGAATTAAAATAGAGGGTACAGAGAAGGGGATTAATTTCATTATCTAAGAGTTTACGAATGACGTTCAGTAATACGAACCGAACTATTCCGAAGAGAGGCGGAAATTCATTACCGCTAGTGTAATGAATGTTCGCCTTATTTCGACACAGTTCGGTTCTTATTACCGCGCCTTATCTACGCAATAATTAATTAATTCTCTATCTCTATTCATAAAAATGTATATATATATATATAAAAATTTAAAAGTTTTAATATATTCGATGACTAAATACGTCGATATTTTTCTTTAAAATAGATAAAATAATTAGTGCTATGCTTTTATTTATTAATACCAGTTGGTTTGACGCCACGAAAGCTTTAGGATTTTTTTAGTAAATTTGCATATTCTAAATTCCAACTCTTTTCGACTTCTAAACCTCTTTAACTATATTCTGCATGTGACATTTTCTCTTCTCTAAACTTAAACGTTAAAAACTAATGTATTAATGTTAATCTTAATCTGTGAATTAATTGAACTGTTACTAAAAATATATAAAGCAAAACTTAAATACAAATATAACAATTACGAGGTTGATAAATATTTTAGCTCATAAAATGTCTAATTATTTCGATAATTATTATTATTAAAGAATCAACAATTGTTCCATACGTTGTTGTATACCATTTGATTCTTACTGATGTACATAGAAATGTCAATAGATAATAAGGATGTTTGTTCAATTTGCAAATTAATAAGCCTATTACGTGTTTCAGAATAATAAAATAGCTTGTTATATTTTCATAGTAGCGAGCTTTAAAGCAAATGTGTAATCCAATCTCCTTTTACTCTTTTTTATATTCCTCGAATAATTGTAACACCCAACTAAGAAAGGTCTAAATTTTCAAATAAAATGTTACTTACGTCCCACTCAATGAACTGCGAAAGGAAAAATATAATCTGTTGCAACAATTGAAGCACGTTGTTATTCTTAATTTTAACAACAAATAATTATTAAAAAAGTAGAGTGATTATTTCTTTCGAGTGCTTCCAGAAAATTTCGATTTTGTAGTAAATTCTTTATGTTCGCAAAAACGAATACAACGATGCTTAATACTAATAGCTTTTGGCCTAAATCATAGATATGGTCATAAAATAACCACCTTGAATACAACCTACATAATTTCCACAGAAAAATTCTCATGAGGAATGAATCAAGTTGGTTTGCTGAGCAGGAATTCCCTGTTCCTTATTGACCTGAAAACGTTTCGCCCATTCTAGCGAATGGCTTCTTCAGAGCATCCCGCGCTGACACTGAAGACGCCATTTACGGCGAAACGTTTGCAGAACACTTAACCTAACCAGAAAGTAACTTAATTCGTTTAATAACGATTGTAAAAGTCGTATCATGAATGAATCCTTTTTTTCCTTTTAATTAATTATTTATTTAAATTGAACCAACAAATTGCCACTCATTTGTTGCAATAAGTATACACTTTTTGTTATTTATTATCAATTATTTTATAAAATGATGTTTTTTAGAACTGCATCTTTTTTGTATCGCCCGCAGGTCAAGTGTCATAACTGATGGTCTAAAGTCAAAGTTACTCAGAGTTTATAAAAGCATTAATGATTATATTATTTTGTGAATTAATTAACACAAAATGTTTAACATATTTTTTTTTGTTACAATAAATACAGTAGTTGTTATTATGAACACTTATGTTCTGCAAAAATTTTGTTCTAATAATTCAGATGACAAGTTTAATATTTACAGAAATGTAGGTACCTATGTCATAAAGAATGCAATTGTTATAATATATATGTTACATGTGAATTTTAAATGTACCTACTGTATGTTGGTTTTGAAAGATGCATTTACTCCAACTTTCAGGCATAGAATTAGTGTAAGGTCATATACTAGGTACATTACATATATGTAGGTTAGGGCCACATATCTTTCGGCACAAAAAGTGCAAGCCAAATGTACCAATAGTTTAGGACATGTTGCTAATTTGTTGTCAAATGATTTATAAAGACATTAAATAGTTATTAATTTTTGGAGAAAAATATATATTTAAGATAAACTCTGTGTCTTATTTTAACCAGATTAATAAATAAATGTGTGCAAATTAATTATTATATTCAATCAGACTTGTTTGTTTTATAAGTTGTATGCCACGACCAACGATAACTCTTACGTAGTTCAAGGTAAGCTAATAATTTTTATGATTTTCAAGTATTTTCTTTAATTCTCATCAGCGCGCTATAGGTAGTTCAGAACAAACTCAACCTCATGCGTTCACCGGTAGCGTCTTTCATCATTTTTATATTCTCTACCCTCTTTTTCTCAATTTATTTTTTATTGCTTTTGTTTTTTCTGTTTTCCTTTTGGGTTGTCTTAAATACATATTTTGTTGGTAACACCGAGGGGCGAAACAACCATCCCTGAAGGAATCCGTAAAACAAGAAACGATAAAACTGGTCCTATTTTGAAAAGCATTTGATTTAAACTCCCATGGAGAAGGTTCCCTATTACCATTTTTTTTAAACTCATCCAAATGTCTTTGCGTGTGTTAATTTTAAATACCTTAGTTACCTATTTTCACTTGCGTTCTAGATTGTTCTTCAAACAATCTTATCATTTCTGTTTTGGGTCATTTCAATCTAGTTTAAAATACAAAGCTTATAGTTTGTTTCTAAATCTCACCCCTCCAATAAAAAATTAAAACACAAGCCGTTAATAACTATACAGATAATTTATTTTTGAAGTCTATTATTTCAACACCAGCTGTTGTCACAAACAGATATTTCCATTAAACATGTTGTTGTTATTAATTAGTACTTGTGCCTTTTAATTAATAACATATTGTACAGTTGGTGCTGACAGAACGAGTCAAATTAGGCACACTTTAGTGGGTAATTAGTTGGGTAAATAATATACATAATTATTTTTTGTGATTTCATTTATACTTCATAATTTAATAGAAAAGATCATCTTTAAAATTAATCCATCTGTTAATTTATTTACGATAAGTCGCTGCTTGTAATTTCAAAGAATTTCTTAAAATCTTTCCAAAGCTATTTTTGGGTAATTCATCAACAAATACAATTCCACCGTAGAGTCTTTTGTTCATTGATAACTGTTCTAAAAAGAAGAACTACTGTTATCAAATGAATTAGTACCTAATGTAACCGTTAAATTAATTTTTATATCTAAGAAACTAACCATTAACTTCTTCTATTAGTTCCTGTTCTGTAACGTTTGGTTTCTGTTTAACCACAAAAGCTATTGGAACTTCTCCTGATTTTTCGTCAGGTTTTGGAACAACTGCACATTCCCTAACATTTGGATTTTTTAAAAGAAGTGATTCTATTTCAGCAGGAGCCACCTGTAAGTACCTATAGAATTAGTTTCTTTTTCTGAGTTGTGCAATACATGATTTAGAGCAGAACTGGCTGATGCGTGGTGGACCACACGTAGCAATGACCAGTGGCTAGACTTAGTCACCAGTCGTAGCCACAAGTCGCTGTTACGTGTGGCCAGACGCGACCACAAGTCGCTGTTATGTGTGGCCAGACGCGACCACAAGTCGCATCAGCCACAGTAGGTAACCAGACCTCGCCACATGTAGCGAGTGCTGGCTACTCAAACAGCTTGTGGTTCAAAACGACCACTTGAACTCTCAGGTGCGATAATGAGTTGAAATTAATAAATTTCGTTGAAACTCTTTAACAACTTGTGGCTATTACTAGTGGTCATTACCAGTGGCATACTTATATCAGTGTTTTATTATTTTTTACGACCTCAAACATTTTAACAGTTGCTGTATTAATTAAGGATTTTAAACCTTATGAGCATTTCAGAAACCAAAACTCAACTTTATATATTGTACTTTAGGGGCTAATATACTTGTATTACCTGAAATCCTTTATACTTGATAATCTCTTTGAATCTATCAACAATGAAAAAGTTACCATCGTTATCGTAATATGCTGCATCGCCTGTGAGTAAAAAACCGTCTTTGTCAAAAGCTGCATCAGTTTCTTCTCTATTATCTATGTACCCTTTCATTGATATAGGGCCTTTTATCAGTAATTCTCCATTTTGGTTAGGCCCTAAGGCCACTTTTCGTTCCCTATCCCATATTTTAGCTTCTAAATCAGGAATTAGTTTGCCTACACTTGATAAAATTTTATGATCGTTCCAGAGCTGCATCAAAGCACTGGTGCCAAGTTCAGTCAAACCGTACATTTGTCTCACTTTGGCACATTTGAATCTGATAATGAAGAATATACAAAATTTTGGGCATAAGATAGCTGTAGGTAGAAGACAGATATAAAAATTATCTAGTCCACAATGGAAATGACGCAAATATAAATCATATACCTAGTTCACAAATTTTGAAAAATTCTTTTGTGAAATCTATTTCTACATAAATAACAATATATAAGAATATTTTAATAAAAAATTTAAAAAATCGTGTCTACCTTTCATTTACAAGCTGTGATATGCTTACTGATAATGGTGCACCAGCACAAACTATATCACAAACACTTTCCAAATTATAATTTTCCAAACAGTTCGATTTAGCCAGAAGGTTCATTATCGTAGGTACCACGTAAAGAACATTAATTTTATGGCGTTCTATTGCATTTAAGTAACTTTGTGGGTAAAATTTGCTCATTAAAATGGCTGTGGAGGTAATATAAAGCACAGATGTGAGCAACATCAAACCTAACAAATGGGTCATAGGTACCACAAGAGATAGAATATCATTGGAACTCATGTGACCATAATCCCAATCACTAGAAAGACATAAATAAATTACAAGAAATTTTCATCAAAGTACCATCATGTAATTTTATTTTTTTAAAGCCTTTTAGAACTGAATACTTCAGCCCTTAAATGAGCTCTGACAATTTGCGTTAGTGGTTAACACATTTTCCCCTTGTTCTTTCAGAATAATTAGTTAATTTAATTTTGTCTTACCCCATCAAAATAATCGTCTGTCTGAAGCAAGTATGAGGAAGAAGAACACTTTTTGGAAAACCTGTAGTTCCAGAAGAAGTTAAAATTAAAGCAATAGTTTCATGGGGATTAAAATCTGCGGGTTGAAAATTATCAATTTCATCATCAGTCATTTCAGTTAAGATTTTATCAAACGTTTCTTCATGTGAAACTTCTTCAAAAGTAATAATCTTTTTAATGAAGGCTGCTCGTTCAGACAACTGTTGAAGTTTTACTTGTACACCTTCTGAACAAAATATTAGCTTTGGTTTTGCCTGATCTAACAATCTTTCGAGTTCGCCTAAAAAGTTATTAAGTTTTATTCAGAAAAAATTGTACATATTACGTCGTATTATAAATACGAAATGCAAAAATTAAGTTCCAGAATTTTTATTTTTAACTTCGACATTGGGAGAATATGTAAAAAGCCACCACAAGGTATCGCCCATATCTTACCTTGGTTTGATGGCAATTAGGAGAATAATCAGGGTTGACAAGTTTCTTTTATTCTTATAAAAAAAATTTAAAAAATTCACCCTGACGAAATTTTGCATATAAGGCGAAACGTAGATATATATTTTTTATCTTCTTAATTTTTTTTTGACTACCTTTAACATTACATTTTAAAAATTTAGGGGGATAAGAATGGTAGACTTATTATGGAATTGCTGAATTGTTATCAGAGAATTCAAAATATCGAATTATCTCTCATTACAGCCTAAAATTTTCCTTAAATAAATTTGTTTTTGTCGTAATTTTGATCGCCTAAAAATTTTTATTTCCTTAAGAAGTGAATGTTATAGTTTGCAAGGCGAGGAAGATTCAAATGTGGTTACGAAATTTCGCAACTCGAAACGAACTTTCCGGAACTTATTTGTTACATTTTGCAGAAAATGAGTTGCAATTTGCAACAGACATATCTTACCAACTGTGTAAGTATGACTTAAACAACTAACTGCTATCCCCTGATAAAATGCAGCCAAGAGAGGAACTGTGAATTTAGTTGTGTTTGAGCTTATGATCGAAATTACGTCCCCTTGGCTTAAACCGACTTTTTGGAAATATTTTGCTAATTTCACGCTCTGTCTTAACAAATCTCCATAATGCAGTTCAACACCGGTTGATTCGTTAATCTGCAATAAAGGGTGGTATCTTTAAAACAGTAATATCCAATTTCGTAAATAGCCAGTTAGTTTTGGGAAATAGCATGTTAAATGTCAGTTCCTAATTTTTGCTATTTACTGAGAAAAGGGCGTTCCTTTAATATTAAAAAAACATTTTCAATCAGAAACAGTTCTTTAAATAATGGTAAAAATATATTGAAAATTAAAAAAAAGAATTCTTATAGCTACTCAGAGGAAAACCACCATTTCTTCATTAAGCATTAGTCAGATATTTCCCTAGATACCTAAATAAAAATCCAAAGTAAAAATCAGCTAAATGGATTCAAAAGAAGATTTCCTACAAGTAACTGGTCAGAAAATAAGGGACGTATAGTATAACGGTATTATAATATTCTTTGTTGAAAATTTAAATTTTTCTCAATGAACTTTATGTCATGACATGTGCTATTTTACCAAATGGACTAAAGTTTAGCCCATTTTTGATAATGTATCAAATATCTGCTACTTCGATAAGTAAAATTTTAAAAGATCCTGAGCAGCTATTATCAAAACCGAATTAAAAAAAAAAAAAAAAGAATTTACAATCAGCCTCATTAAGTCAAATTATTAAAATCATAAGTAATATTGGAATATGTGTATTATCGAGAAGGTAGGTATATATATATTACCAGCGCTGCCTTTTCTTTTGGAGCACTTTTAATTTTTTCAAATAACAGTTTTCCAATAGATACTATTGGTATGTTATTAATACTTGTAGGACCACGTAACACTTCACTTGCGTCGCAAAACACCATTTTTTTTTAAATGAAATAATGATTATTTTTCAAAGAATCGAGTTGAACTAATGTTAACTTAAGAAATTTCAATATACTGTAAATGCTGAGAGGTCCAACTTTTTGTACCCAATCATTGTACGAGTACATATAATGAATGTCAATGCCTTCACTTTATCAAAAAATTGTGGACACAGTATGTGCAAATGAAAAATATAAATAATAATTGATGATTGATAACAAACGATGCGGAAAAATAACAAAAATAGTTATTTAAAATTGGGTTAATTAGAAATTTTAATGTTGCGACATTTTGAATCATAATAGTTATTCTGGAATTGTGTTTTTCCTGGCCATAGTAGACTTCAACGAATATTCATAATAAAACACAATCAGTGACCCATGAACGCTTTTCAAGTGACCCATGCGTTGATTTTTTATATCTTAATCGAAATTATGTCGACTTTATTTTCCAAGTGGACATTGGCATTTTATATCGTATCATTTTTATTGCATTTGACTCATGCCATCGTCATTGTAGAGTCATTAGTTCAAAGACGTTAACAAAAACACCTCCAGTTCTTTCTATACTGAGTTAAGGATTAATTAAAGTTTGATTTTCATTTCTCTCTGCCTCCCATTACTCCTGTTTCTTTTTCTGTTATGAGACCTTCAACTTTTTTCTTATTATGCACTCAAATTTTTCGATTCCGATTTTAAAAAGTGTTTCCTCAAGTTTCAAAAAGTAACGTCCCATTGGTATCCTACTTGAGATTTATTAACATTTATTCGCCTTGGACGATTTCTATAAGTTTCCCATGGGACGTAATTGCTAGTACAAATTCTGAATTTATTTCGATGTGAAGTGATAATTTAATTAATTACGTACCTACACAAATAGCTAGTGCAATTCGTATCGAGCAAAGTGAAAAATCCAGGTGTTTTTCAAAGTCAAGGTTACTTTAATTATGGATATTGTTGTATACATTAAGTACACTAATACCTGAATCTATTCGTAGAAGTTGTCAAATAGCTATTTAAATAAAACGTACAATAGATTACATCACGTAATAGACCACATCCGTGACAAGGTGTTATTCGAAAAGAGTACAATAATGTTAAAATTACCTTCCTACACATTTCAATGCAGTTTTTAATAACAATTTGAAGAATAATTGTTGTGTTAAGCTGAAGATGCTTTATACAACCAAAAGGGCTTTAATTGTTTTCTTTATCTTATCTTCAATCGCCATAATAAAGGACACGTGTGTCATCGTCCTTAGCATTTTTTCGTTAAATATCCTTCCTATAATAAAACTTTTGCTAAACTAATTATATAAAGAGCATCTCTTCCTAAGGTTGCAGACACACTTTAAGGCCGTTTTCACACACACTGGCAAAAGAATCAGTGTCGGATCCGGTCCGGCGCCGGATGCTGTATATACTGCAAAAAAAGGACCCCAGACTTGATATTGGGGGGTGGGAGCTAAAAGTATTCATTACGCCAGTGATCAACGCTGGCTTACATTGTCGGAACGTGACCGGTGCCGGATCCGGTACCGATTAAAGGGCAATTTGTGTGCAGGCGATCTAACATTGCAATTATTCTCTCAAAACCGTCTATACACAGTTTGGAAATCTATTATATACAGATATACAGACACATTTCTTTGACTTATTTTTATTGCCATTTTGACGTAGATATTTATATTTATTTGCTAGTGCAATTCGTCCACTTAATTTGGTCTAATGTCAAGAACGAAATAAACGATCATTGTTTCGTGGATGTGTGGGAGTGAGTCTTTCTTTTTGGTCTAGTCTTGTCGTTGTTGTTCCGGAACAGCATAACTCTTTCTTGGACGAAATAATGACGCGAATATGGGACCTTGGGCGAAATAGCCGATCGGGTATGTAGATTTGCGAACCGCATTATGTATAATAATTGCCACAAATTACTATATCTACCCATTATAGCTGACCAGAAAATTGCAAACTATGTGCTCCAAGGTGTTAATACATTGTTATTACTATGCGATTGCTGTGATAGTGTTAATTATGGATACAATTTATGCACAAGGTAAGACTTTATTTTCTTTTTGAAAATTTTGCACACAAATAGAAATTCTAAGCAGGTAATCTAGTCTATATCATTTTCGTGGTTATTATCATTTTCCATTTAAGAACAATTACAGCCATATTCGAAACGGCACGATTTTTAAAAACTTAAAAAAGTTCCTGAAGAACGTGAAAGTCGTTGTTTTCTAAAACAATAAAAGGCCAATATATGAATATGTAGTCGTAATTCCAAAATTTCCTTTTTTATTTAACTTGAGCACATTTGAAAGTTCCAGATTTGTCTCAAAATATTGTTACAATTACACCCAGTACCTACATTAATTTTAATGAAACATTGTTTTGCACTAAAAATCAACCAAATTCATAAATAATCAAAATAAGAAAATTAAGCTAACTTTAAAAAGGCATAGTGGATTTATTACAAAAAGTACATTGTAATTATATGGATAATTTTTGATATTCTAGATCTAGAGACATGATTCATCATTGCATAAGTCACTTAAAATTAAAAAAGAAAAATAATCTGTAGTAGAATCTCTTTAAGCCTAGTAATTAGTTTCCCTCTATCACACAGAGAAAACAAAAATATCAAAACATTCCTAATGATTCATATGGTTTTTCCTCTTATTTCCTTGATCTGTCCGTTTAATTAATTCATCAATTGTTATTCACACTAAATTTAAATTACAATTTTTTTTTTCTATAATGAGTTATTTAGGATACGCTGTACATTTTTGTCATCTCTAATCCAAATCGTTAAGTTTTGCTCTCATTTGTAACACACATACAAAAAGTTTCATAGATGCAATATCATGCATTGTTTTCCTTTTGTAGTCATCCAAAAATTTTCAAAAAAATTAAAAATTTATCTATATATTTTTAACATAAAAACGTTTATAAAAATGTCTTATCTCAATTCGTATAATTAATTAGACAATAAATCCTTTAATGACAATAATCAATTATCCTTACGTACATGTTTCTTCAATTACCTATTGAGCTTTTTTCTCAACGTCTCTTTGTTTTAAATGTGTCTTTTAGATTTTTACATTTCTAATTTGGATCAGGAATGTATTCAGTGCTTATGTACGGCAGCAAGTGCTTGCAATTTGCAAGCAGGATGTGAAGGTGGATATTGTGGGCCGTTTCAAATAGAACTGAGGTACTGGATGGATTCAGGAAGACCTACGGTGGACGATGATGATCCTGACAGAGATGGAGGTAAAGTGCTGAACTTAACACAAAAGCTTTCCGAATTTACAAAATGTACAGCGATAGTGAAAATATTTTTTTAATTAAAAAATAAATTTGTTTTCCTTCTATTGTGAACCCCATTATTCAGATTTTTGAAAGAAACATTAATTAAAAGAATGACAACACCATCCGAGAATTACAATTGATTTATTTATTACTTACTCAACGTTTCGAGCTTCCAATAGTGCATCTCGTACATTTCAGAGCACTGATACGTCATCAAGTACGTCCAGTTAAAGCTCGAGGATTTTGGATCAAATCCTGGCGCAAAATATTTATGCATTTTAACTGTTTCTGACCACGATATTTTCACCATTTTTTTTTAAATTTATAATACCTATATTGTCCCAAACACTTCTATTTTTTTTTCTTTTATTCCTCGAGCACTTGATTATTTATTACCTACATCCCTTTATACTTTATAAAAGTGTTCCCTGTTTGTATAAAACTTAAAAAATAAAATTAATTGTATAATGGTTTAATGCAATTTATTTTTTAGCATATGAAACCTGTGGTACCAATTATTCGTGTTCGTTAAACTCATTAAGAAGTTACATCACCAAATATGGAACGGTAAGCTAAAATATATTTTTAGGGATAAAATACGACAGATATTTTTTTGTATGTATTTATATAATATTAACGATTAGACAAATTAAAATTTGATGTTTATTAGGTCTAATTACGAAAGTTCTTCAAAATGGAACGCTTTAAATATATTTGAAATTGAAATTTGCATTAATAGTTTATTTAGAGAGAAAGGAGATTATTAAACTTTTTAAATAAAGTCATGCTTTACAGACTTGTTAGTAAATGAATTTTACCTGTATCCTGTATAAGAAAATAAGCAGTTTATGTACATTTTGTTTCAAAATAAAACTAGTCAAATTACTAATCATAATTAGATATTAGAATTTATAAAAAATTCAATGCACACATTTTAATTATTCCTAAAACATAAAAGGGCTTTTATTTTTTAGGACTGTAATGGCGATGGAATTACAAATTGTGATGATTTTGCAATGTTAAACTACAACGGAAGAAACTTTTGTGACATGGAAGTAACAAGGAATGCCGATGGGAGAGAATACATGAGACGCTATTTAAGTTGTAAAAATGGATTTTTGAAGAACAATATTTTTCTACAAAACACTTAGTTAATTATTATTAATTATTTATAAATTGACCGGTGTAATATAAGATATTTATTTAAAATTATACACTTCCATTAGATTTACATCCATACATTCCTAACGTAAACGTATTAATTTACAAAAAAGAAATAATAATAATAACAAATTCTTTAAATGCCATTTGTTTAAACTTCTATTGTTTGACAAATTAGAGTTTAAACAAATAGGAGATTTTATTGTCGCACGAAAACTTGGGGCTAAAGATATAAAAGCTGAGCGGTTAATGGGAGAAGAGTTCGAACCCAAACCTGCTAGTGAGATTAATCTTAAAGTGCAATTTCTTACCAGTGGCGTGCGACATTTAGTAGAGAATGACCAACAAAGAGAAAAAAATTTAGATGGATTTAATCTCTGAGGGTGACACGTGAGGTATCGAAACGAGCCTTAAGTTTATAAACCAGAAATGCGTAATTTTGGATTTTTAATCTTTTATATTACCACTTATTATTACATATATTTAATTTTATTAATAGCAAATATGTAATATTGTAGTGTTTTCTACCACTATTCTTTATCGAACACTTAAGAAACATATTACATTAGACGAATGTTGGTATTTTGATTATAAAATTGTTAATAATTAGAATTACTTGGTCTGCTTTCATCATTATTGAATTTTAGGGATATCCAAGATTATCAAAAATTCAAGATTTTTAAGAAAGCAATGTAGATTTAATAATAGAAGAACAATAAGAAATTAATTAAAATAAAAAATTTGTATAGATATGGAGCGGCTTAGTACTTTGGTAAATGCTGTTTTGCAGTGGACATTGTTTGATTTTTTAAAAAAAAGTGAGTGAATTTAAATATCTCACTATAATTTAATCAAAAACTTTATAGACATTGAGTTATTTTAAAATTTCATTTTAAAAAAAAGTTGTTATTAGTATTTAATTGGTTTTAGTTTAAGAATAGAATTATTAGAATTCTATTTAATATAAAAAGGAAATTGTAAATTTAAAAATTTGGAACTTACACTAAGAATTGTTATTCAGTATTTAAAAATTTAATATCTAAATCAAATAAAAAAATAATTTAAATTTATAAAAAATTGTATTGTATCTGACAAATCATTACATATTTTTAATAATCCCAGCATAATTCATTGCAATGTTTTACCTGCATACGTAGACAATAACTACGGATTTACCTTGAATTTTAAACTTTACGCTGATTTTATTAATTGAAATGTGCCTTACTGTATTTGCAATCATAAATTTGCAGCGCATAATTTTGTCTTATATATAAATGACTCGAACAATTAAAAACTGCTCAAATTAAATGCATTTCTTAACAAGTAAGGTATAGTATAACTACAGTATTTACAATGGTAAGTCTACTTTTCCTATTGCAATTCAATTTTAAAATTAATCTTTTGCAGTTTAAATTGTTTGTCATCTTTTTAATTGCCATTATAATAAGGACTGAGGCTCAGAATGAGAAACAAACAGAAATAAAGATAATCAATAGACGACCAGAATATGTGATGAGACGTCCAATCTTGAGAAGGCCACAACAATCTAATAATGAAGATGATACTTTTATGACAATTAGGGTTAGACGAGATGATAGTTCGCAATCTTCCAATGGAAATGTATTACCACGACCTGGAATCACCTTAAGCCGTATAAGGGCATATCTTGAACCGGAAAATGGAAGTCTGAATGGAAGTCGACTTGTTATACAAACTAATCGTCAACTAGATGCTGAATGAAATAGCTTAAAAAGGTACTTTGTTAGATAATGTTGCTATTATATATTGTGAATATACTAAATTTTTTATTAACATAACGAACTTAAAAAAATACACAAAATGTGGAAAAGAATACTTTGGTTATTAATCATAAACTGCAGTCTGTGATAACAATGAGGGATTATCAGGGGCGGATCCATGATTTTAGGAAAGGGGATCCATAAAAACTTTTAGACTAGAAATATTTTATCATTTGGGGGTGGGATCTTAAATTCAAAAAGATGTCTATCCCCATAAAAATAGAAAATAAACACCAACAGCTTTTTAATTATTAAAAAAAAAAATGATTAATTAAGTTCATTAAGGAATAACTTTTTAAAGCTATCGATCCAGAATTAGTCAGAAATGTACAAGATACTACTAAAAGTATTTTAGTAAAAAGTATTTACAAAATACTAAGATACTAAACAAAAGGTATTTAAATACAAGATACAAAATGAATTTTAAAAAAGTATTTTAGATGCAATATGAAAATTCGTATTTTATATCTTGTATATGTATTTCAGATACTTGTATCTTAAATAAGTCACATCTCTGGAATTGGTGTATATAGAGCGGTGTTTCTCGGATCATTAAAGTTGATGTATCAGTAAAAAAACATACATATATGTAGTAACCGTAAGTAATATTACACGTACCTATTATGAGTGTCATAAATAACGTTTTAACGACCATTTAGGGAAATGCATGGCTATGAAATATCATATAAATTCATTGTTAATGTTTAACTCATAATCATTATACCGAAGGTTAACCATTCAAAACCCTATATTCTGTTTCAACAAGAGCCGTTAAGTTTAAATAATGAAAATTACCGCCATCCACTATCTATAGGTAGGTATATTTTTGGTAAACTGAAGGACTCAAAATTAAAACGGTAGAATCAAATAGTTACTCTAAATACGTAATTGGGTTCATGATTATGTAGGATTGATAATTGATTTCTGCTGTTATAAATACAAGAATTTTAAAAAAAATAAATGTGGGTACTAAAAAATCTAAAAGCATCTACTTATTCTTGTGAAGAATAGGATCGATAAGATGGATTTTTAGTTTATAAATCAGTAGGTATTTCCTTAGAACGAATCAAAGTTTCTTAACCCTTTACCAAAACGTAGGTATTAGAAAGTTCCATTTAGGTCAATTAATTCCAAGATTCCGAAAAACAGATGCAAAAGTGAAAAACTGCCCAAAACATGCAAAATCTGCCATTAGTTGATGAGATTAAAGAATAATATTGGTTTGTTAACTAGCAATTCAGGAACTACAATCACCAAAAAAATTGTAAAACAGTTGTTAAGGCATATTTTTGGAGTACAGTTTTTAGTAACTCTTAAGTTCTTCTGGTGCTGATCGATCTTTGAAATCTTGAAAACCTTAAACTACTTTGAAAACAATTAAAAAAATTATTCTTTGTGTACGACATCACAATTTATTAATCAGTTCAATAAAATTCGGTGAGATAGATTGCCATCTCTAATTTTATTTGTAAACTAGCAACTTTCATTAAATATCGAGTTTGAACAAAAGCTGAATTTCTTATCTAAAAACGAACGCAGTATTTTAATAACACGTTTTACCTTTTAATATCAATTGTTCCTATTTGAGAGCTAACTACAGTAGTCCGTCAGTCAATTAATCAGTTTGTAAACGTGTAGTGTACGGTGGAAAATTGAAACACAGTATTTACTCAGTCAATTTCTATCAAAATCTAAATATGGTAACGTAATAGTTTTTAAAATTATTAAGAATTTGTATTTTTTTCTTTCAATTTAATAATGAACTAGATTAAATTAAATTTCTCTTTCTTTTAACATAGTTTTGAGCTGAAAATAATTTTATGCCCACAATATTTTCAGTTATTACATTTTAATTTATCTCAACAAATTGTTTTAAATAAAGTAACTATCTTCCTGAAAGATTTCTGTGAATACCTTCTGCTTTTCTTTTTGTAATATTTAGTAAAGTTCGTTGCTTCACATTTAAATAACAAAAATAATAAGTAAATATAGAATTATTGACAAATTCAGATTCGGAGTTGAATTTTGAAATAAATGAACCCGCTTTGTATCAAGAGAATAAAATTCTTCCTCAAATAATTAAGAGGGATTTTATTTATATCATTATTGTCATTTATTATAAAAGAATTTATTTTAATACAACCAAATAGAAGTTCTGAGCAAAATTACACACTCAAAGTTAGATTACTTTAGTCAAAAGTAATATTTTTTTCGCTGTCATCGTCTAATTGAAAAGAACTGCTAAAAATTATTTTTATTCGAATAAAATGTCATAATATAAGTCAGGACTATTTAAAAAGTTGAATTATTTTTCAGTAAAATTTCGGTTCCATGATGTTTCTGAGACTTTCCCCGGTTATTTGTTAACAAGTTATTTCAACCAATACGATAAAATAAACAAAGAAATAGTTTCTCCACTGGGAAGTGATTGTTTTGTTGTTTAATATGATTTGGAAATTTTTAGAATTTTTTTTTCTGAATAATTAAGATTGTTAACAAAAATTTGTTAAACTAAATGAAATATGCCACAATCCCGCAAACCACGCGATTTTACGGATCACCTTTTAAACCGCATAATTTTTCAATGACTTGAGATTTGTTTTCCGATGTACAATTTTCAGACGACAAATAAAAATTCCATTAATTTCAATACAAAAATTAAATTGCGATGAGTAATTAATCTTAAAAAATTGGTCGTAATCGATTTTTGATTTGTTTTTATATTTTTATACATTTCTACTTACTGTACGCTTATAATTTTGATATATGATATGTTTGGTATAGGGAATAGAGTCATTCTTTTCGTTTATGCACAATTTTACTATAAATTTAAAAAAAATTAAACTATGTGTGTTTTTTATTTATAGAAAATTGAGCTTCAACGTATAAATCAAATTAAAATAAAGTACCTACCTACCCATTTTGAAACTAATTTAGGGCTTTAAATGACAAATTACTATTAATAAATGACCATTAATTGAATTATAGTAACGAAATTTGTTTCATTTTAATTCTGTTTTCAGATTACAACGAAAATGGTTGTCTTAAACATGCTATTGTTAACTTTGGTTTTCCATTGCAATATTTTTCTGCTTAATGCATCTGAGGGTGAACCGATCGCAAAGTTAAAGAATGAAGGCGTCATAGTAAAACTTGCTAACAGTTCATTTCCTAAAATTGATAAGGATAAACTGTATCTGTTTTTGTCACGTTCTAAAGATACTTCGGAAGACACGTCAGGCTCATTTGAAAAATCCGACGATTCTTCTAGTGGTGAAATTTATTACAAGAGCGGAGGAAATGATGGTTCGCTTTTCCTGTCTACCACAGAAGGGAGTTCATTTGAAGACCGTCTACTCGAAAAAATTAGGAACGTGAAAAATCAGTGATAATATAATGGGTACTCTCTAAACAGTTCTTGAGATTATTAGTTTATTAAGAAAGTTTCTTTTGTATCTAACCATAAATTGTATTGCTGAAATCATGTACCACAAGATGAAACTATTTCAGTATTAGGTACAAATCCGAATAAACAAATAAATATAAAGTCAAGAAAATAAACTTCTGGATCGTAGGGATTTGGACGGTAAAATATTAGCTTTTCTCAAAGAAAATCATTTGAATTTCGCTGAACGTTTTACTGCACGTCATTGTATTTTAGCTTCTTCAGTAACTCATTCAGGTTGTGACATTAGTGCACAAATTCTAAGTACACAAAATAACAAATAATAATCCCTATTTAAGCTTTGTTCGGTGCAACTTTTGTGAAACATATTGAATACAGATAATAAAGAAATAAATCACTGGAATGTTTTTTTAGGAGAAAACTATGACCCGATGGACAAGAGTGGTATCTACCAATTATTCTGTGATTCATGCGATGCGTCATACATAGGTCAAGGTGGTAGATCTATTAAAAAACGCATATCAGAACACATATACGCCATTAATAAAAGCGAAAACAAGACAGGTCTCGCAGAACATTGTTCAATAAATAACCACACAATAAATATCTTTACTGGAGAGTTTAGAAAATAAAAAAGCTATTAATAATCAGTTTAGAATTAGAATTAGAACTTGTTACATTTAATTCACCCCTAATATTACATAAACTAGAATAAGATTGCCATATACCACCACCCTCACTCAAATATTTATTTCTAAGTACCTATAAATACTAGTTAAGCATTCTTTAGACTTTAGTATAATCCATTTGTTACTCTTGAGAATGGCCGCATCAGTCGAAACAATATTGTTGTGTATTTAAATACAAATCTGTGTTTTATTTCTTTATCTGTAATAATAATTCCACCTAAAAGTAAAAATTGCTGAAACTAAACATTTTGGTATCCAAATTGCTCAGACGACTCAGAAATTTACATTAATAGTACATTGTGGAAACGAATACAAACTCTTTTTAGAATATTATTCGACATACAAACAGCATCCTGAGAACAAATCTAATCTAATTTTCACTAAGGCACTTTTTTTCTACTAAAACCAATTTTTTATAAAAAGAAAGTGTTTTCGTGTAAAAGTATAGTTCTACTAACGACTATGAGGGGTGTTCTCATTGCGAAATATACAAAAGGTAATTGTAAAAAAATAAAACATAGTAGAAAGTTTCACGAACTTTTCAGTTGACTTTTTTCTGTTGTTATACTGAATTATTTTGAAAAATTTTTAAACTTAAAATCAATTTTGTTAATAAATTTGACAAACATTTTGTTATTAGTGATTGAGGGTGAATGTCAGTATAAAAAAGCTGAGGGAAATTTTCATTAGTTTACCATTTCCTGAATTACGGAATTTATTAAACATTAAATTTAACTTGTAGTAAGTAAGTGAAGTTACTACTATTTAATTTCTTTCGAAAAAATAATGAACACATAAATAACACATTAAATTTTTACTAGAATAAGCATTTAATGTAACCATTACCATAATAAGAACAACAACAGTATTAGAATAAGAATCTGCTGAAAGAATGAATTTAAGTAAGCGAATAAGAATGGAAAATTTTCGAAAAATAATAAAATTTTGAAATGAATTTATTTATTGTAGTGTTGCATATATTAACGCACTACATTATAGACATAATATTATGGTCATTATAACACACGATATAAACTGAGATTGTATTATTTTAATTTTTGCGAAGTAATTCTTTTTTTATGTCTATTTATTTTCCTGTTTATAGGTTTTCCCAAAAGTTGATAAGTCAAGATTTCTGGTTATCAAAATATTACTAATTAAAATTAAGTAAATATTTAAATCGGCACCCACTGAAGGCTCATTTGACTGAAATTTAAAATAAAACACTACTAATTTGTGTTATTGTCTCTCAATTAATAATGTGTTTATATTTATGAGACAATACTAAAAAATTGAAAATGTGGAACGCAGATGATCATTAGCGAAAACACTAATAATGATTGTTTATTAATCTTGCATAAGATGTTTAATAAAATACAGCTTAATTACGACCTCCAAGGAGTTATCTTAATTGTTGATAATAATAAAATATTTATAAGGAAAGTGCATAAATACTGCGAAGAATTTAACTTGAGACAAGTATTCCAAAGATGTGGAAATTGACGGTAAGTCTACTTCAATACTTCTTTTTAAAATTATTTCTTATGAAAGACAGATACAGGAAATGACCGAACAAGTGACTCTATTAAGAACTACACAAAATTAGATCATATTTTGCTACATTGTAAACAAATATTGTTTACAATTTTGTTTTATTTATTGCTATTTACACCTATTAAAGTCATAAAACTTCAGAGTTGCGATCGATACATTTAATATTTTGCCCAATTTCTATTTCATACTCAATTGACGGTTTCTTTAGGGTAAATATAATATTTTTTATCAAGTCAAAACTAAATAATAATCCAAAAGCATCAGACACACTTATTATCAATCAATCGAAATCAGTATGTATCCTTAGGGGATTAATTTAATAACAATTTGATTTAATGAGTATTGAGGACATTCTCTCTTTTTATACAAATTCTGTAGATCATTGTACCTAAACTTAACAAATGAAAACAACATTTACAATAACAATTTATCAACGATCACCTTTCTTATTAACCAATTAATCGATCATTGGGGACGTAGAAAATAACAGCAAACTTTAAGGGTGTGTGAAGACGGAATACACGGCCGACGATTGAACGCCGTGTACCCTGTTCTCACCGCCATCAACCCGATTTCAATAACTCTTATTACTCCTATAGGTCTGTTCACACCACTAATGTTCTAGGGTTTTATTTTGTAGGTTTTCGTGTGCGTAACAGTTGCCTTAGTGTCTTCTGTATCAAGTTCACCATACGGAGGAGGACACGGTGGAGGTAACTTAGGTGGCGGTTCTGGTGGTGGTCACGGTGGTGGTCACGGTGGTGGACAAGGTGGTGGACAAGGGGGTGGATTCGGAGGTAGTCAGGGAGGACACAACGGTGGAGGATTTGGCGGCGGACCAGGAAATGGTGGTGGATTTGGTGGAGAAGAAGGAGGTAGATTTACTGGTGGGCAAGGTGGCAACCATGTAGGAGGTGGCGGTCATGGAGGACATAGCGGTGGTGGATTTGGTGGTGGTCCAGGTGGTGGCTTCGGTGGCAGACAAGATGATTTTGGTGGCGGACAAGGTGGTGGTTTTGGTGGAGGACAAGGTGGTGGTTTTGGTGGAGGACAAGGTGGTGGCTTTGGTGGCGGACAAGGCGGTGGTCATGGTGGCGCACATGGTGAACATGGTGGTTACAAGCATCATGGTTATTAGAAAAAAAGAAGCATTTGTTCATAACATACATATTTTGCACTAATTGTAAGATTGTAGAGGTTAATTTTTAAGTGTGACGCTATAACAAGTATTATTGGATATAGCATGTAAACATTTCTACATGTCAATAAACATTAAAATAACAGACATTATCATTAAATATAATACTTTGTTTATTAATATTTCTTTCAAAGTTTTATATTATTTGGACGACTAAAACTTTAATCTCAAAAAATAATTAGAGGAATAACAAATTCTTGTCTTACCATAATGATTAGGTATATTATTTTGTTTCTGTTGATGTAAACATAAAATTTAATCAGAATTGTTGCTGACATTAAATGATATTTAATTCAAATGATATACACTCGCTCGTATTTTTAATAAAATTATTGTCAAAAATGGATTTTGACGAAAATGCACAATATATGCCAATATTTTTTTAATGTTTTAACTTTAAGTGCAGAGACGTAACTACAGGATGGTAAAAAGGTCAGAATGCAAGGGACCTCAGCCGGAGAGTGCTACGAACATCGTAACAATCTAAAGTGCAGTCTTTCTCTAAACGTGTCCAAATTATCCCACCCTGTACAATTTATAAAAAAATTATTAATTTTTCAATGCTCTTGTATGAAAACAATTTCCAAATTAATAATTATTAGATAAATTCAATGAAATAAGGAGTTTTTTGCGGAGGTCTACGCGATATTATGTAATTGTGGTATTGCTGATTAGACAAATTAAAAAAAAAAAATTACTTATAAGTTAAGAAATAACTACACATGTAATTAAAATGTTTACAATAAAGTATCTAGAGATTACAATTCCTTTCATAATATAAATATTTGCTATAACTATAACATTAGAAGAATGGAAAAGTTATATTAGGTTAAATTTTTCGAAATTCATTTGATTATATTTAGTGATGGTTCTTTTACCCATTTTACGAATTGTGTTAATTTTATCCGCGAAAAAGTATAGTATAGATGAATTATTGAGATTGAGTTGATGATGTCATCTTGGAGACCGCAATCAATTTAATCAATTATTATTTGTGTACAATTAGAATATTAATTCAAAAATACGAGAAGCTAAATTAGCACAATTTAATTGTTTCGTCAGTCAATGTAGGTACATAGTACTTTATATCTAAAATATGGCATTGTCTGTAAAATTTTCATTAATTTCAAAACAAATACATGTTGTTTATTGCAATCTTTCTGGAAATTGTCTACTCTGACAATATACATATAATGTTTTTCTGTAGCTTTATCAACATTTAAAGGTTGGAAATATTATCAACTTTTAGGAATAGCAGGTCATCTCAACGATACTGATAAATTAAATATTTTGTAAAATTTGTTATCACAACGCTATATAAATAATATACAGTCAAAACACGGACTGTTATTCTTCTGAAGTAGTGAAACCACCAAACGGAAAAAAAATGATTAAATTTATGGTAAGAATATTTATTTATATTGTATATGTTAAAGCGCCCTTAATGATAAGTACCTACTTAGTTGCCATTGTAGTAGGTATGTTATTGTGTAAAGGCAAACTGTTATCATTAATATGATGTTTATGAAATATGAATATATAAATAATATAAATAACAGAAAAGAAGAGGAAGTTGTTCTATTTTATTTTAAATTTAAATCTGATACTTATAGTATTGATTATAGAACTTTTAATAATAATTTAGACTGTTTTAGAAACCTAATTAAAAGTAATTTTGTGCTTTCTCTTTCCTAATAAAACTCAGCAGAAAAGATAAAATTTTCAATTATAAAGTTTGAATAAAAAATGATTTGTTCATCTTTCACCATATACATACCTACGTTATACTTCTAGAAAAATAAATATTTTATGGCATATATCACATTCAAGAGTTTATAATCAGCGTAGACCACATAACCACCCTTTTATTTTTTTCAGATAAAGGTAGTGGTTCTGTTAGCTTTTCTAGCATGTGCTTTCTCCAAACCACTCCAGGGTGTAAAAGGTGGAAGAAGACAATATGATGATAGGGAAGTATACACAAACCCTTCAAGAAACGATAATTACTATGACGGACAATATGGTAGCAGACTAGAAGATGGACGTAATGGTAGAGATCGTTATCATGACAGAAACAGATATGACGGCCAATACAGGGCTAGTGGTGGTCAGGATATATTGACGGATGATGGGAGAGACCGTGCCAGGGGCCCAGTTGGTTCTCAAGACGAAAACCGAAGCCGTGGAAGACCTATCGGTCGAATATCCAATTATGACGATCAAGACGTACGTTACCATGGAAGAGATAATTACGATGCCAAGTATGTAGGATAGAGGGGAAGAAGTCGAGGACAGTATGAATTAAAACATTAATTAAAATTATTTATAAGTACCTGTATTTTGTTATAAATACTATAATATTATTGTGTCATTTTTGTAACTCTTATTGTTAGTAAACAATCCCTATAAATGTATTACATTAATGATTACAAGAATAAATTTTGTTAACGTGTAACAGATAAAAATTCGTCCAAACATCGGAAGTTGAAAATATATGACATTTTTATCCCTCACTAAGGGTACAAATACATCGAGCTCAATTTTACGTACGGTAATAAGTGAGAGTGAGTGTGTGTAAATGTACATACACCAAACCCCTACCCTAACCTTTTCCAATTACGTATTCTTGAAACAATTTAAGGATACTGTTCGGAAGGGGTAGGAGTACGGTTGTGGCCGCGTGAGTTTAAATGCGAACATCCACACCTACTACCATTTAACCTAGTACAGTAGTGTCTATATAACGAATTATTAGCCTTAATATTTTTTTTTCGATGGGGTGGCCGACGCATAACTCCTTCGGATTCTTGTCAATGACATGTTACTCTATAACCCCCTGTAACACCCACCCCCTACTCGAATGGGGTCATTAAATTTATATTTATCGTAATAAACAAGTACCCGCCATAAGATTCCCTACCTTCCTGCATCCCCTAACACTACTTCCTGGTAGAACATCCTGCACACTATTTAAATATAGACAGATATATTTTTTAGTTTGTAAGATAATAACTAACGCAAGAACTAAGCGGAAAATTTTGAATGTATTTTCCAATTTTATCTCAATTTACAGGTCCTAATTAAAATAGGTCTAATACCAAACGTGTGTCACTAGAAAAAAATATATTAAGTGTATTTATATAAAGTGACATAGCAAAAAAAAATGATTTACTTGGATATCCCCAATTAAAAGGTACAAATTATAAAAGTAAACGTTTTCTAGAAAAGTGATCCAATAGCTCGGTGCGACTTGGTATGTTTACTACCCAATGTGTGGAATAACGTCTGAACATGTCACGAAAAAATGTAAGTTGTTTTCAAAAATCCTTTAAATTTATTTCGACGAATTCGATTTTTTCAATTACTGTTTTACTAAATATATCTGCACAAAATTACCTAGGTATTTGATGAAGCTTTCAATTAGTTTTTTTTTTTTTTTTTTATTTAAATAAATTTATGGAAATTTTGTAATTCATAAGTTATAACATTTCTTAATATTTAAAAACAGTGCGCAGGCACCTAGTGAAATTATGGAACCCAAAAGTTAAAAAAAAACAGAGGTTCTAAATACAAAAACAGTTACAAAAAAAATTATCGATTCTAAACAAAAAAAAAATTGGTTGTAAGTATATTAAAGGGGTTGGATGAATTAACCCATCAGTATATTAAATCACCTGTACAAAGAATTAAATTATTATGTTGTTTTTTTTTAATTTCAGATTATATTATTGATAGTACTGTTAGCTACTGTAATTAATGAATCAAAATCATTTTTCCTAAACCCAGTAGTCATAGTTGGAATTCGACCATATTACGGATATAGGCCATATTACGGATATAAACCATATTTTGGATACAGACCCGGATTTGGATACAGACCCAGATTTGGATACAGACCCGCATTTGGATATAGACCAGGATATGGAGGTGGTTTTGGGGGAGGTGGTGGATTCGGCAGGGGTGGTGGATTTGGAGGTTTCGGTGGAGGTGGTGGATTTGGTTAAGTAATAAACATTATTGTACAGATTTAGTCTTAGTTTAAACATAATGCAGTATATAATAAATAGCAAAAGTGCATAAAAATTCGTATCTGTAAAAATTCCCAACGATATTAAATTAGAAACATTCCATTGTTTTTATGGCTTTTAGCACCTACGTTTAAATCACTGCCAAGGCGGATCCTACCTAAATTAAGTTAATTTAATTAAAAAGTACTAATGAATTACTAAGTTTGGTAGTTAGTTATTAAGCTTAGCTTTATATTACGCCTTGCAGTGCTATTTACTGAACTGATACCGGCAATTTGTACAACACAAACTTCAGCTCATTTGTTGTTAAAACTTGTGTGTTATCTATATAGTGTAATAATGTTATTTTATAAGGTAAGTACGAAAAGAAAAAAATATTACCCTAAAGCTTTTTATGGCAATCTAGAAAGAAAAAATCCTGTTAGATTTCATAGAAAATTTTGAATTATAAATACGTTCGAGAACTTTTTCAAAAACTAAACAGTTCCGTTTGATAATATCACTATCAGTATAGTTCATTATCTAAAAACCACTATTGATCATGTCCATTAGTCCATAATAACAAATTGTATTATTTATAACATTATTGTGCTCACATAAATAAATATCATCACTTTGGTATAATTATTTTTACCACTTTCCATATTTTAGTTTTTGATTTGTTTACTTCTAATTGCACCATTGGCTCTCTGTCAAAATGGGAACTATTTTAGAAGGAGACGCTATCCACCAATTTTTATTGGTGGAGGAGGTGGGTTTTTAGGAAGAGGTAGTGGAATTGGTAGAGGACATGGATTTGGTGGACGAGGGTTTGGAGGACGAGGATTAGGAGGGCGCGGATTTGGGGGCGCCAGAGGTGGTGGAGGCAGAGGTGGAGGAGGAAGAGGTTAATTATATTACATAACGTTATATATTAGCTTGTAATACAATATATTAATTGTAAGATTTTCGTCAGAACGATCTAATGTTTAATGATAAATTAATGTATTGTTTAATTAGCAAACATATATAAAAAGAAAGATAAAATTAAAATCGTAGTAGTTACACGTGTAATTTTGTTTCATTCTTTCATAATAACCGTGAGCATATTATTTTTCTGAAGTTTTAATAAAACACCTTATTTTATTAATTTATACCACCGTAAACGAAATATAAACGTTACAAAAAATCTACTAATAACTTTTGTTAATCTGTCTTTTTTTTTTTTTTGTTTTTAATGTATACATTTTAAGGAATAACGACTTTAGTTTAAATTGCAAAACCATTTTTTTTTGTATAACCACGATAATCAATTATAAAAAATTGCTGACAACACACCTAATAGACGAATAAATCATTATTAATCTTTTTTAATAAAAAAAAAACCTCTTTTTTCAGGTAAATAGCGGAATATTTTTATTGACGCACTAATAAAGGATAGAAATCTACAAAACCAAAAATAGAAATGCCAAGGTTGAAATAAAAAAATTCGATGTTTTGTACCACTTTGATCATTGATAATCAAAACAACCCATTTAAGGATTGGAATTTCGATATTTGCTGTAGGGTGATAATAACTAAGAAAAGCATTATCACATAAATATCTATAAATGGGGTAATTATTATCATTTTGGTCTCAAACTACATAAAACATGTTTTGTCTTGTTAACAAATTTATTTTGTACAGTATTAGAACACATTTTAATTGTACTACTTATCACCAACCTCCCCATCCTCCGCCGCCACCCCAGCCGCTACCACCTCCGCCACCACCCCAGCCGCCACCACCTCCGCCACCACCGCCTCCGCCATATCCTCCACCACCACCTCCGCCGTATCCTCCACCATATCCGCCACCATGTCCTCCTTGTATGCTATAGGTTGGTACGGCAATGTACTTTTTCACTACTACGTACGAAGGAGAAGACCAACCCCCTGAGTATCCACCACTATAGCCACTTCCGCCGCCCCAGCCACTTCCGCCGCCCCAGCCGCTTCCATAACCATGACTTGGGGCAGCAAATATTTCATTGCAAGCCACCAAGAGCATAAAGATGCTCAACTAATCGTGAGGATAAATAAATACATTTTTATTAAAATAAAATAATATAAAATTAATTATGTTAAATTACAACTTTAAATAATTAGGTACTTTTTAAAATTTTTGCAAAGAAGAAAAAAAAACGTACAAGCTTTTAAATATAACAAAAGGTCCACGAAGCAGTTATTTGAAAATAAAATAAAATGACAATTTGCCAGGAATAAATTTTACAATAAATCACTTTATTTGTTGATTAATAAATGCACTTTCTATGAATATGTACGAATATAAATAATAAAATTTACCTACAAGTAACGTAAAGCAACTTACCGCAAAAGTTGGAGATCTCATGTTTCTTGAAGAACCAATTGCACAGATTCACAAAAAATATCAGCTTGTCGTCCTTTTTATATCACCGAAAACGGCATGACGAAGCAACATAAATTTGGACAAAAATTTTCTGTTCTACAGAACTAAAAATAAACAGACGTCCTTCTGTTTGATCTCCGTCATAAAAAATTCCGTAAAGGAGAAAGCTATAAACCTGCTCTGCTAATGTTTTTGCATAAAATGAATTTTTAGATACTATTACTAATAATAAAAAAAACAGCAACAATTTAAGGTCCCAGGTCTATAGTAATGTCATTTATGATATTTGTAAAGACGCAATTAATCGACACTAATCTGACTATAGTTAAATTACCTTTAGATACTATAGGCAAAGTACTCCTCAATTAAGTACATTAACCAGTTACAGAAAAAGTCCTGAATAAATTAAACCAATTTTCAGGATACAGAATAAAAGGGTAAGAAACAATTAACTGGACTTAGCGTTTTATAAACATAGACAGGTACATCTTTCTTCAGTTATATTAATGATTTTAAAACAGTGGCTTTATTAAAGGGTATTTTTATTTATCATTTGAAAATGAGGAACTATTGTGTCAAATAAAGTTGAATTTATAATTAATGTGATTAAATAATAATAATTAAAAATTCAGACATTATACATTTTTATTTATGTTACCGGACTTCAACTTCGTCCAAAATGCAAAAAGCACCAAAATGAGATCGTCATCTTTCCATCTAGGATTGCGAACAACATAACTTTTATGATTTATTCTAGAATTTTTCATCATCATTGATTTACATAACAAGTTATTATTTTCTTTTTATAATGTTGACAAACATAAATACCGTTACAGGTATATTTAATAATTAAAAGATTAGCAGAAATCGGAAATCAAATTATCGAATCTCCTTGAGAAATTTCCATAACTAATGAAAATAAATGATGATATTCATTTCACTAAAATATTAAAAAGAATAAATGAAAGAAATTAATACATTAATTGTTGGTTCTGTTTATAACGAACAAACATCCGGCTTTATCGAACAATTCACTAATTAAAACTGTGTTCATTAACGAAAAGAAAGAAGGAAATTGGATGGTAGGAAATTTTCTAAGAGATAAAAAGGACAGTTAGTTGAGGATGTTAGATATTTGCCAATATTCTTTGTACTGACGATTCTGTGATAGTTGTAAAATTTCATGGAAAATGCTAATTACATAAGTATCTCATAATAAACTACTACTGTTAACCTTTGTTGAATATAAATGTAATTAAAATCTAGCATAAGTACTTATAGGTACATCCTTTTCTCGAAAAGAACAATTTATTGTCCATTTAAATGTACGAATAAGAAGGAAAACAAGGATTTTAGTAACACCTTCTTTAAAATACCTAATCAAACAACAAGTAGGAAAACCATTTATCAATTAAATAGATATTTGTATTCAAATTTTCAAATTGATTGGTTTTCTTATAATTTCTTATTAAATACCTATTTTCTACATGTTTATTTCAATAAGACAGAAGAAATAATAGAAAACTCGATGTTTTCTTTTTTAGATTATCAGTTTAGAAATTAATTAGTAAAACCCTTTAAAGAAATAAGAATTCAATATTTTGCACTTTTTTAAAAATTTTCGAAGACAAAAATTGAAACTAATATTAAAATATTTAAAATATACAGTACGTTTTAAAAATATAGATATCAAAGAATTCCGATTATAACTAATTACATAGGTGCTACTCACTTTCTTTTTGTCATCCAACTCGCAAAGAATTGCGTATAAATAATACATTTCTTAATTATGTTAAATGACGATTTTTGTATTAATTTTATTATATGTATTGGAGATTATGAGACAAACAAAAATGCAGCATCCGCTAAGTACTTAATACTTGGTATGAAATTAACAAACTGGAGGTCATTTTTGACACTAACGAAATGACTTTTTTTTTAAGTGAACTGCTAAATGTTCATTCTATAAAAGAGGTGCAGAGTGCAGACGATGGTAAACAAGTTCAAGTATTCCTTGTTAAACCTTGACTTTTTAAAGAACAAGGATTAAAATGTATAGTAACACCCGTAAAATACATGTACGTGCCTAAATATATGACTTTACACATACATAGTTAATATCTTTCACCCTGCTACTTCTATGGAATCATATTTTTAAATTAATTTTGAGAAGCGCCTTTTATTACAGTTTTTCATTTGTCTGGGATTTTTGAAATTTAACTTTTTTATTTTTAGATGCTTACATAACCAAATTAAATCAAAATAGTCATAAGCATAACCAAATTACCATTACAATAATAATAAATTCTTGAAAACAAAACGACTGGGTCTTGAAATATGTAATTTTATATAAAAATTTCTATATTCCTTCCATAGATTATTCATTATATAACCATAAAAGGGTGAAAAGGTTTACGAAAATTGACGTACAGGAACAGACAAGGTTTGATAACGATGAAAGTAAATGTCCTACCATTAAGTCCTGGAAGGATTTTTCACAATTGAATCCCTAAAACCCCAATATGAAAGTTTGCGATATAACTGAATTCTACGGGGATAAAGTCGCTAGTAACAGTTAGTTCTAATCGTATAAGTATACTCAATGAACTTTCATAGAAATTCCTGAAATAAAATTATTACATACAGACTAGGGTGGTCAACATCTTACGTGTTCATACGTATTTTAAAACTATCGTTGTTATTATTATGAAAATAAAGGAATGAAAAGTGCATTTTTACTTATAAAATTTAATCGTATTTTTTTATAAACATAAACACATACAAAACTTTATACACTTAAAAAATCAACTGATATTCCTCTGTTGGCAGTTTTCTTATTTCTATTTTCCCCATCCACCGCCACCACCACCACCACCACCTCCTCCACCTCCACCTCCAAATCCTCCTCCAAATCCACCTCCAAAGCCGAATCCACCGCCACCGCCACCACCACCTCCAAATCCTCCTCCATTTCCAAAACCTCCTCCTTTTCCAAAACCTCCTCCATAACCACCACCGTTTCCTCCATAACCACCATGTCCTCCATAACCACCGTGTCCTCCATAGCCTCCATATCCGACCTTTTTAATAATTAATACTGTCGTTCCTCCATGGCCTCCATACCCACCATGTCCTCCCCCATATCCTCCACCGTACCCTCCACCGTATCCTCCACCATAACTCTTTCCCCACGTTGGAATTGGTTTAGGTGATGGCGCTGCATTGATTAGTTGAAGTAATACTATGCAAAGCAGTAATATCTAAACAAAAATTAACATATTTTCCGTAAATTCCCAATAAATTACAACGAACTGTTGGATTTTCAAGGGAAAATAACTAAAATATAGTAATAAAAAAATTCAGCCACCCCTGCCTATTTCTTTTTTCAAGTTGTATTATATTGCTTTTTGTGTAGGTTTGTCATCCCTATTTTTTTAACTACTAATTAATTATTACCCTAAGTTTTAGATAAATGAAAATTCAGAAATCTCGATATGTAGGCACTTCCAACGTTTTGGTTTTCAAACAGACGAAATATTTTGGTTATCTTCAGGTATAGATATATTATTATTTATAACAGAAAAAATTCACTCAGCATATTCACAATTCCAAATTCCACTGTAAAATTGAACAAAAACGCTACCTAACTTTTTACAATTACAACAAATAAACTATTTGTTTAAACAATTTTTACATTGTTTTTTTTTAAGGAAATAAAACTTTATCGATTAAAAAACCCCTATAATTATTTTTTTTTTTACTGAATATGTAAATGATAACCATTAAACTTATTGCAGTTTTAAAGTCCCGACCATTATGCAGTTTTTTAAAATGGCCGTAAATAATTTTACATCCGGAGGGGAAATTGAAAAACAAATGTGACTTTGCAGTTGGCCTTGGGGTTTTTCCCTGCCTACAAAATATTTCATCTTTTAGCATCCAGGACAACCAATGTATTATGTATTTACACACTTCGAATATGAACGTATGTGTAATTTTGAATTTGACATTAAAAGGTAAGGTCAACAACAACCTTGCTGGTTTTACCGTTTTTAGTAAAATCAACAAAAATAATTTGATCATATTTAATTTGTAAAAAAATACATAATGTTCAAATGTTAGTTACACCTTGGCATCCAATTAATTCGAATCGTGTGTGTATAGACAGAAATAATATAAACAAAATTTTGTTGTCCTACTCAGGTAATTATTTTAATGAAGAACTATTTTAATGTGGATAAACTAAATATTTTATATGAGGTGCAAGAATCCAAGAAAAAGTCATCAGGTGGTGAAACAATTGTAGTAAAACAATACAAAATTGTTTAAATTTTTTGTACTTGAACGTGAATTCTGATGGGTTTCTCCTTTGTATTTAATTATTACCACATGTTAAAATTAGTTATTATTGTCAATTATTATTTTATTGCTATGTATATTTCATTATTGTGTGCAAAGTTAGTCGTAAAATACATTAGAAGTTTTATGATTCTAAATGTGTTTAAGAATTGTAATGAAACAATTTCTTGGTAGGTGTCAAGTATCTAATTGAATAAGTTTTATTGAGTTACAACAATTACGTTACAACTGAAGAAATATCCCACTTATTTTATTCTAATACAATCCCAAGTCAGTTCGATCTAATTAAATCTAAAAGTCAACTAAAACCCACCTCCTGCTCACCAAGAATATTTTTTTTAATATTGGACATATTTTAAAAAGTTGCTAACTTCATAAATAAATAAATAACTAATCATAAACATTTGTTGATCTGTATTGAATTTATTATTCGTCATTCACTAATTGGACTTCTTCAGCACTTGACAACTTTTCTAATGTTTAATCATAATTGCAGACTTATAAATATTAATCTGAACTTTAGAAACAAAAAACACCATGTGAAATAATACTGAATTTAATTTTAATGTTCGTTGGGATTATGCAGATAAGTGTTTTAATTTGGAAAATCCTTGTTAACAAAAAAATTCAATATAACATTATTGAAATTACATGTCAAGCAATAAACAAACCAATTATATTCTTGAAAATGAATTCCGAAATTCTTTGGGAGATGAATAATAAATTTCAAGGTAATTTTCCAGTGTGTGATTTTAATTTGTATCAATCAAATAAAACAGTTATTGTTAGGTATACTATCCTTCAAATAATTAGTTATCATGTTGTTTTTAAATTACTTAATTAAATTGAATCATAAGAAATTAGACGAAATGTTCTTCTCCTAGCAATTTAGTAGATATTATGCAGATGTAGCGGATTCTTGTATTCAGCGCGTGACTTATAAATATGTTAATAAAGCCAAAGAAAAAAAAAATTACACATTTATGCATTTTAAAAACATGAAATGTTATTAAATTATTCGTTGTATTTAATAACAGATTCCAAAATTTTGAATATGCACTTTAATTTCCAACTAAAATCAAAAGTTAAAAAATGCTATTATGTGAAGAGTAAAATACCTAACAAACTCATATTTCCCAATACCATTTAAGATAACAAAAAGCATATCAAACAATAAGTTTTTGTAGCCAGCCTCTTTATTATGAAAATCTAAATGTTGTTCTTTTCGTGGTTGCCAAAAATGATGTAGGGTAAGTAAAATATAAAAACAAATTTCTCTTAAAATGTTTCAAATGTCTTAAATACGTCGATTATTAATTATTTTTTTAACAAAAATGGCTATTGCTTTAATTATATAAGTCTAAATTGTACCATAAGTATCCAAAGAATGTAAAAATTTTCCTCCAAAACACTCGTCAGTGCTTAATCATTTATTATTCAACTTTACTGTATTTATAATAAGTATACGAGACTGGGGGAATTACTTCTGTACTAATTACATGAATAATAATTAATAACATAGAAAAATAGCTTTAAGTTCTTAGAGTCGATACAAAATTGGAATTTAATCATCTAAAGATTTCTTTCACCGTCAGTTATTAAGCAAAAGCAATTTGTTTACAACATAATTTATTGTTTATACAAATGATGACATTCACGCAGTCCAGATTGTATGATAGTTATATACTAAAATCACTTATTAGACTTATCAGTTAGATTAGTTAGAAAAGGGCAGCTAATTAATTGTTATAATAGTGTTCTAACTGTATCTCAACAGTTAATTCACTGTGTTCTGTATGTGCCCAATTTTTGATAAATGTCTCGATATTGAAATTTCTTATATATCCACTAATTGAGTTGTCAAAAATGACCACAAAAATCGTGGGTTGTGAAGATTGAAATTGGTTAAAAAAAAATAATAGTAGCATCTTCAATAATCTCACAAAAGTTGACTAAAAAGCAGGAACTTATTCTTTCTCATAGATATTTTTGAAGTCAGTGCCGGGTAAAAACTTCAATTGATGTAATGAAGAAGGATTGTGATTGTTTTGATAATTATTTTCTGTTTGTTGGTAGACCTTTGTGTTTTTAGAATTTTCCAATTTTCAGTAATGAACAGACGCTTCACTAACCTAACCCAAGTAAACCTAACCTACTCTATTCTGGGACTATCATACCTAACAGTTCCTTAATTAATTTAAATTTCCTATTTGATTTTGGGAAGTTTCCTGAAGTATCTTCTAAGCCCAAAAAGTCCTACATTAATAAAATTACTTAATATAAGACTATCTTGGAGCTATACTAAATCCGCAACATCAATAATTGAAAACATTATACACATAAGCAAGTTGACAAGCTTTTGAAATTGGTTAAAAAGGAACTTGGTGTTCTTTTGTTTCACTTGGAAAATGCTTTCAAAAATTAAAAATTCCTAATAATAACTAAAAGATTAATTCCTTCTTAAACATTTCAATTTAAATAATTTAATATCAAATATTTTCCCATACGACTAACAAGTTAAATGGGCCGGCCCACATGTTCGTATTTTTTTCTATTCACTTCATTGCACACTTTTCAAGAATCTATAGACTATTAAAAATAAAATATTCATAATCTTTTATAGGAATCATTACATATTTAACTCTAACTTTTCCAAAAAAAAAGTTGCAATAATTTAATAAAATGTCAGAATTATGCGTGTGGGTTCTTATTAATGTACCTAATACCTATTAAAAGTGAATAAATAAGTGATGTAGCTGCCAATAATTGTTTAATGTTCCTGCTTTCATTATATATTCATATAAATGTGTGTAAAATGTAAATAATATAACAAAAAACTACTTTTATAAGATTATTTATAGGCAAAAAATTTTTACTTACCCTTGTAGCTTCTCGAATCATCCTAACACCTTTTAACCCTTTCGATTGTTTGAAACACAATGCCACACTAGTGGCGGATGCTGTTATGTCTATTCAATTGCGATTTATTCCATTTTCTTATATATACCGTAGCTCATCGTACTTATAGTACAGAGCTCTCTACATTGCCGGACAGGTATTCAAGGTAATCGTTTAATTTGTCTTCAAGTAATTGAGCATCATCATGAATGGATCGGAAACCCCAAAAAATTTTCTAATTCAAGTCAGAAGCACTCGTCATGAGTACATTACGTAAACAAGATGTTTAGCATTGATTAGTTACGTGTGTATTCTATGATAATTCCAGTGGCAGTTTTGTGACTATTTCTATTTAGATAATTGAAACGCTTTGATGTTTCCTTATCGTTTTCCGTAAGCTTTCACGGCTAGTATTTAGAAATTGGGTCTTTGGCCAACGTTACTCATCGAAAAACGTTTCGCATAGCCAACTAGGGCATCTTTAGTGCGGCATAAAATTAATTAATACACAATATGGATGATAGTACTTGCTCTATTTCTATTATCATATCTATCAGTTCAAAAAAATTAATTTTGAAGTCCAAGAAGTGCTTCGAGATGTTATCTTCAGCTACATATACAATCGTATATTTTCAAATTTTTTGTGATGTTTTAGGATTTTAGTTTTTAAATGCATATGACTGAAATACATAACTGAGGCTAGGAAAATTTTTGGAAAAAAAAACGTATCTAGTAGTTAGCCCAAAATTACTCGAAGCATTTCGAATAAAACAATAAGAAGTATTCATGTTCGTGTTTCAAGTTTTTGAATTTTGGATTTTTTTTTCTGAATGCTTTGTATACATTATAAAGCTTAGTTTTGGTAGGAAATTTGGCTTAAGACTCGACTATAACTGGTAAAAAATTCAACACCCTAAGCCATTTTTGGTGAAAATAATAATAAAATATGTACCATTCTATTTAAAATGACAAAGTTGGTATTAATTTCCGGTATAACCGAAAGTACTACAAAGTTGAAAATATTTTAAAAATGTAGATCAAATCCCATAACGACTACGTGATTATTTTCAAAATTTTCCTAGCTTTAGTTTTCCATATACTTCTAACAGACCATCGACCGTGGCTCACCCTCTATTTAGATACTTATCAATAATGCATCAACAGATACTTAAAAAATTTACTACATATATTAGAGCCTTCAAAATTCAAATTTTAAGGGAGACAAAAAAAATCGAGTAAGTACTTTCGGTTTATGAAAATGTGTATCTTCGTTTGCTTAAATAATTTTGGATACAAATAAAAAAAATATATATTGAACAATTTGATGGTCTCTTATATATGGGCTTTCCCACTTTAGATCATAGTGATTATACCCTTTGCTTCATTGAATTGAAAATACTTAATTCCAAAATTAAAGTATTTTACCCATTTATAGTCAGAGTGAGGGCGTATATGCCACCAATCTGTGGTCTGATGACTGTGATGATCATGTTACAGCCACGACTGTCTCATAAAATTATTGTCTTCCTTTCTGTCATTCGAAGTGTCATTGAAAATAGAAATATTAAACAATTTTCCAGTTCTTTCATCCAACTTTTTTTTATACCTATGCCACGTATATTTTATAATTTGAACAGATTTTGAGTGTTCAGCGAAAATAACAAGTGACCTGACCGCTAATAAACACTAAAAGTTTTTAAAATAATCTTCGGCACGTGCATTTAGTGCATGCAAGTAATTAATTTACTAATGTTTTATTTATTAAACTTTTGTGTGTGTAGCTCTAATGGACAAGTCGCCGCTAGGCATATTCAGTATTTAGTTGTAAGTTGTAAGTATACATTACGGTATTCGTATCACGTTTTCTCAGTTTCAAGACAGTGAAATTAGAAATATGCAGCATCGCACATCATTATCTTTAACTAACTGATTCATATACCTAAGTGTACACATATTGTCAATAATTATTATTAATTACTCATATTTATGAGATCAACGTTTAAAAAGTGTTTGCGATACTAAAGCAAATTGCTTATTTAATTCAAAGTTAATTACTGTAACAAATAATTATGGTATATATATATATAAAGTGAAGAAAAAAGTCCGCTATCGAATAACTTTTATTATAAACTACTTACGATTAAAAAAGTACCTAAGTAAGTATAAGTTTAAAATTTTTGATACGGATTACCATAAAAATTAATTCCTAAACACGTCCTTCTAAAATAAATGTTTAAATGTCATAGGACATTAATTTTAAATTGCTGCTTAATAAACTGCATATAATAGAAATGTTCACTTCATAAAAAAAAAACGCATAAAAATCATAGATTTTTTTTAATAGACAATAATTTCAATATTTAACATTTCATGGTAGAAGGAAGTAATGTCACATGACACACTGACATAGGCTTTCGCGGCCGTTGGTCGTTACATCTGAATTTTTCGAATTTTTAAGCCCGCCTTGTGCAGTTACTTATACTGTGGGGCGCTTTTTTATACCAGTGGCTATAAATAATGAATTGTAATTTCACTTTCCTTGTTTTTTTTTAAGAACAACATAAACTCAAGGCGAAAGGTATTTATTCTTCCATTCTGGTCCAAGGAGATCATCTCTACAAAATATTCTTAAAATCGGCACAGTAATTTTATTTTGGTTTATCATGTATTGTTTTATTCTTTCGATTTAAAAATAAATATAAACATTACTTGGCGACTTGCATACCTCAAGCAGTCATGGATTGTTTTTTTTTTTAAACAATAAGAAAACCATAAATTTAACTGAGGGCATTATTTATTCGCATGATTCAAGAAAAATTGACAACCCAGGTCACCCAGTTTTGTATTAATTTACATTGAATTGCTAATTTGTTTTGGTGTCGTATGGATACGACTAAATTTTTTAAATTGGTGTATTTATTGTACAGTTCCTGAAATACCTTCCCTTTTTTGAATTATTTATCTTGTATATGTACCTATATTGCAGAAGATGAAAAATATAAGTTGACAAATTGCTTAAAATGCAATTATTCTGATAGGAATGTACAACTAACGTGTATCTTAGACAAATATGTGCTTTACCTTTTACGTCACCAAAGTGAAGCACCAAATTGTAATTACAAAACTTAATTGCCATGTTAATTGAAAGTTTACTTAGGACCTGCTACCTTATTAGTACAACGTTTGGAAATTAGTTCACATCTTTGGATCATAAGGATAATAATATATATGTGAGTAGAAGAGCAATATTATCCAGTCAGTTACGAAGAAATCACCCTTAAAGCTCACTAAGTGTTTTAAACACCAAAAATTGAGTCGTCTACTTAATTAATATATTGTACTATTTGCAATGATTATGTAAATTTTAATATCAGTTTCTTGGATTAGTAAACAATTAAATAATAGAAATTAATAAACACAAACAAAAAATTCGTTGTCTATGAAACTTAGGTAACTAATTCATACAATTGCCTTCGGTTTTTTTTTTTTTGAAGCTTAGTTTTGCTACTTTAACATTACGAAAAATTTTCCTAAATATAATTAAAGTTCAAAAATAAAAAACAGTACAGCAAGCAGTTTGGATTTTCGCTACCGAGTTTTGAATTAATTAAAATACCAAAGATTAAATCTGTGTTTTTTTCTGTAGTAGTAAATTACATAATCGTTGGCAATTTACTTTGATGTGCCGCAAATATTCAGCGTTTACGTCAGTTTTGTATTTAATGTAATTTTTGTATTAGTTTTCAAGTAAATTTTAGGATTGCAATTGAAATTGCCTGTAATTATTATTGGTCATAGAAATTTCGGTGAGTTATTCAAAAAATTGAAATGTCTGAACTGTTGCAAAATTAATTATTTTTATAATAGTTTAGAATTGTTTCTAAAATCTTTATCCACAATAATCTCATTATTGCCATTAAATATCAAATTGTCAAATGATAACGATGCCCTTAAAAGAAAATAAAAATGACAATTTCAAATTGAAAGATGGATTTAATATGTATAGACAACATCCTTATTTATAATATATAAAATGTGTATGAAAAGTACAAAATTTAATCCAGTTTATGAAACCCAAAACCACTCTCCTGTATTTTCAAAAAATTATTGTGTCAGTCAATTGAGTTATAAAAAAATAAATCTAATGTATGTGTCTCTTATCGTCCAAATCTACCGCCTCCAAATCCACCTCCAAATCCTCCTCCACCTCCTCTACCAAATCCACCACCACCACCAAAACCGCCGCCACCTCCAAAACCTCCACCACCGCCACCACCTCCTCCGAAACCTCCGCCTAGTCCTCCTCCTCTACCTCCACCACCTCCAAATCCACCACCAAGTCCTCCTCCTCGACCCCAAGTTGGAATTGGTTCCGGCCTAGGAAGAGCATTGGCGCTCCAAAGGGTTATCACCAGGATAAAAGCGATCTAATGACATTATAAAATATTTATAGAAACTACTCTTAATGGATTATTATTATAATAAAATTTCAAATAGTCTTATCGTTATTTTTAATTATGAATCAATTTTTAGTTAATTAAGTTAGATTAAAGACGACACACACTAAACATAAAATTAAACTAAAAATCGACACATAAGTTGATATTTGATGAAGTATTGCCTACTAAAGTAACATTTTATCCCTTTAAGAATTATTTTCAAGAAAATAAAAAAAATTGGATCTCATAATTCTTAAAATAAGTAAATCTTATATTCCATTAATTTATATTATAAGTAAATGGGCTTACCTTGAGAAGTCTTATGAGCATCCTGCAATGATTTTCATGAAAAGTGAACTGAAACAGCACTTACAACTTCTGATGGTCGATTTTATTTTCTGAACATATTTATAGCAATTGAAAAGTTCTATTCTCCCTATTCAAACAAAAACTATGTTTGTTCTCTTATTTAAATAATTAAAAAAAAAATGGAAAACCCCTTCTAGCACGTATGGGCGCTGGGCGCTAATTATCACATTTATTATTATCACCGATTTCATTTAAATCGACGATCATTCGTCATACTGATGAACAATAAAAAAATGTAGAGCTATTTAACGTAGTGAACAAACTATTACCAGTTCTAAAATCAATTAAAGAAATAGATAAATATTAACTTAAAGTAGCCAAGCCCCGATTAGTACGTAAGTATACATGCTCGGTTATGTTAATTGAAAATATTTGTATGTCTGATTCTCATACTTGTGTAAATTATTAAAAAACGAAAATTTTATACCTACATCATTCTCTTACGTAATTTAAGTGGAAAATACTGATTAAAGTATATCACGAAGGAAGGGTACTAAAAGTTAAAAGTTGTACACACATTATTTTGGATTAGGAGTGAATGATCTTGACTAGGATAGAATTGAGCATGATCAAATAATAAATGGAAATGATTACAATGACTTTATCAATATTAATCGATAAAATAATGACCTGGAAGAAAGAAGGATAACTTTTCTTTCGTGTTGTGTACATTTGAAAACGAGAAAGATGATGTAGTGTCTCCAGCTGATCATCAAACTCTCTGTGTAATAAAAGCTCAGATAAATACTCTGTTTGTATCAATAAATTAATAACGATAAGGTAAGTGGTAGATGTAAATTATGTATATTGCAAATATGAAATACTAAATCCCGAAAATTTGGTCGTATGTTTGAAAAACTGTTCGATTATTATCAGAAAACCATATCTATTCAATACGTGTATTTTTGAGACGTTAAATATTGACTAACAGAACAAGAAACAAAGTTCAAAGTTTCATCAACTTACGTATAATCATTCATTTTACTATCAATTTAACCCAATAATACATTTAGGGACTCTTTGATACCGTTAGGAAATTCAGATTCCAAAAATTGAAATTTTACGTTCGAGATTAATCCCAACAGCAGCATATCACTGAAATCCTGTAACGTGACTGATGTGATCATTTTGGAACGTTGCGGTATTGTTCCAATTTTTAAGTTACGATTAAATAAATTATGTCAAAATTTTGATGTGAACCAAATCATTTCTTCTCTTCCTTTATTAAATTTTAAAATAGAATGTCTGACGATATTTTATTCGCATGTTCAAGTCAATTTAGTATGTGAACAAAAATGATGATGTCTTTTTTCTGAAAACTGAAGACCATAATAAATAAAATAAAATAAAAATACAAAGCCTATTTTTATACATACTACGAATCGTAATACCATTGTATAGAAATTGTGGTCTCAAATGCGATATGACTATATTTAAATTATACAAGAGCGCTGAATTGGAAAATTAGCGAGCATGAAGCCACCTGGTGACGAAGAGCAAAATAAAAATTTAAACTTTTTAACGCATTCTAATGATAAATAGCTGAAGCAAATGGCATATACAAATATGTAAATAGCAACAAATTAGCATTCACAACTATTTTGTTGTATTTTACTAAGGCAACTGTATATATAACACCCATACAAATCGCATTACTCATATACCATATGTTTTATTATGACAGATGATATCGATATATAATTTGTAACATTTAAATTTTAAACCGTCATTTTGAGCTTATTATAAAATCAGTAATTTTGGTAAATAAATCAAGTACTACGTAATTATACGAATCATCTCTATATTTAGAAGTATTTATACCAGAAGATATAATAAAAAGATAAAAATTTACTTAATTAGCGCTAAGTATTAGGTAGAAGCATGTACATATTTTATGGCCATAAATGTTCATTAAAGTAAATACAAAACAGTGAGTTCATGGTTTTTCTACGTTTTATTTTAATTACTTAACAATCATAATGAATTATAGAGGGAAACAAGTTTGTTAAAACTGTGTCACAAAGGTGTCATCAGTCCAAAAACCGAATATTTAAAACGAATTTTAGGCACCATTCTCTTATTCCTTTTTGAAAAGCGATTTGAACATATACCTACGAAGGCTAGCCTTTTTTTTCTTAATACATATTCTATCCTCTCTATATCATAGACGGTTTTTCTAATATATATATATATATTTTTTTTAAAATAAACATCTCACTTTACAGCGTAGGATATGGACAAATATAAAAGAAAACTTCTTGTATTAACATTTATTTAGAAAATAATAAAACTTAACATCAACTTCTGAAACGATTTAACTCTTCATCATCTACGAGCCACTTTACTTTCCATAACCACCTTTTCCTTTGCCACCTCCATATCCACCACCACCACCCCCACCGTATCCACCACCACCTCCTTTTCCACCGCCGAAACCGCCACCCTCTCCTCCTCCAAAACCACCTCCGCTACCTCCTCCAAATCCACCGCCACCTCCACCGCCACCTCCACCTCCACCTCCCTTTCCACCTCCACCTCCACCTCCCTTGCTCAATCCACCTCCGCCGTAGCCACCAGGTAGTGGTTCTGGTTCAGGGAGTGCTGCTATACCCCACAACGCTACCACAAGGAAAAAGGCGATCTAAAATAAATGCAAAACATATATCTACATATTAAATACCACCCTCTTTAATATACATATTAATATTATACCTATTTATTATTATTAAATATATTAAAATATTAACCAGATGAATGAATTTGATTTTATTCAAACGCCAGTTAAAATTTCAGTGGACGATATGGAAGTCAACAAGGAAAAGGAAAAATGAGACTTGAAGATTAGGGGCAAAACAAAAGAAATAAATAGGGAGACAGGGAGGCCCAAATTAGATTAATTACGAAAACTGACTTACAATATCAATCTAATCATATTTCAGATTGACAAGAATATTATAATGATAACAATACCTGGTTTGCATAAATAGAAAGTCGGTTTTCGAATCAAAATCCAAATTTTCCTATCCTAAGCTAATCAAAATATTTCTAGAAAACCATTTACGATGAAAAACCTAATTTAGGTATCTCTCTGACACCCACTTATTCCTGTTTTTGTCTCTAATATATCTCTTACTAACGTGAACGAAATTTTTATTAGAACGAAACAATAGAAATGAAGTTATATTTTTTATCAACTGATACTAAAGAAATAGTGGATCAATTAAACAAATTAAACGCAGTTTCGATTAACTGTTACGTATATCAAATGAGTTATTGTTGCTCTATGTCCTTATTGAATGAAAGCAAAAAAATTAGAGGCAAAGCTGTTAAGTTACTAGCAAATTTTAATTTTCCTAACATTGTTTTATCAATTATTTGTAACAGATAAATGAAAAACGACAAAAACATTGACTTATTGTAAAAAATGAACTACATTTAAGAAGGTAAATTGAAAAACTATTTTTAAAACTAGGAAAAAGTAAAATTGGTTCTATACTTACCCTTAGAATTCGCCTGACCATTTTGCAATCAACTATTGTTCTTCACGTACAGTATTCACTAACGTTTGAATATATTCCGGTTTAGTATTTATAGTTTGCAAGTTTTTTTTTTCTTATTAACGGCGCTCGATTCAAGGAAAAGTGCTATTTGTTCTTCGTCTTTGTTTAATTAATTAAAACCGATTGTCGGGAAGCCCCTTTAATTTAAATCAAACTATCGTTGCTACAGCAAATGAATTAATTGTTATTAGCATATTTTTTTACTCCCGTGTATCTTAAGCTAACACTATTGGAACGCCCTTGACAAATGAAAGTAAACGTTTAAAAATTAAACAAAAAACTAATCAAACTTCTCACAGAAGATTGTTAAACACGTGGACGTTAAAAAATCGTGTTTGTAGAAAAAAGATGGGAAATAATGGATTCTCATGCTGTTCTTCAGATGTCTGTGCCTTATAGATATGTATATGACTTATGTGTCTTAGGAAATTCAAAAGAATAAAAGTATGTAATCAATTCTGACCCAATGTTGTATTAAGTAGATTGTGATTAAGTTACATTTTTACGTATCACGTGCGTGACTTTATGTTGTCTGCTCGTGACATTGCAATAGAAGAAAAGAAGGACTATTTCAACCTTAAACTTTAAAATTTAAGATTACTTCATTTCTCTAATTATAATGTACACAAGTCATTAAATTTAAAATTTAATGGAAATTATAGTTCTCACTTAAAACTACATTAAATAATAGGAAACTTTTTCAAAAACAAGCAGGAACACTTGGCCGAGAAAAAAATAGGAAAACCGATCCGACAGATGAAGTACTATACATATTAGCCTCGATTACCACCCTCCTCTCCAACATAAGAAACTTGATCTAACTACACTACACAGAAAACACTGAAGATGCCATCAGCAAAGAATGGCAAAACGTCTGAAATTGGCAAATATCGTTTACAATGTACAGTCTACACAAGCGAAGTCCTTATAAGTAACTTTTTTACAGTGTTAGAAGTTTCTAAATGCAGTAGTTTCGACTGCGTAATGAAATACCAAATTCAGAAACCCCATTCCACCCCTTAAAAGTTGAAATTCAAAAACGTACTTTATATTAATTATATTATATTTTACTTATAAAGTGGACATCTTTAAGATTTTAAAGAATTTCATAGAATTTCACCCTTTTAAGGGTTGAATTTTAAGAAATTCTTTCTTAGTGCACACTTCTGTTGTACGGAGAACATCTGTGCAAAATTTCAAGTCTGTAGGGTCAGGAGTTTGGACTTCTTTATTATTTTTTTTAATAAATAATAGGCGACGCGGGTTCGTCGCTTGATTCACTGTTGGTGTCTTCGAAGTTTTCGTAAAGTAACGGAAAATTAAAACGCTTTATAATTTTTTTTTTTCTCATATAGAAGTCATTCTATGATCTAAGGAATATCCCATAATGTGAGTGGCAAATATATATCGAGCATATTAGATGACCTCTGTCCCAAATAATATGAATTCTAACGGATTTTAAAGCTTTTCGGTAATAAAATCATATTTGGTAGTACTTTAAAATTTTATACTTAATCCTTTTCCAATTTCAATTCAAAACTATGGAGTACCAACGACTATTTCCTTTGGAAATTCTTTTAAATAATTAAGGGATGATGGATAAAACAATTAATTATAATTATTAAATTATTGATGTTGTTAGTTGTTTGCCCGATGATGACCGAAATTGGCGGTCGAAACGTTGGATAATTAAAGGGATTTTCATTAATTATTATTGTTGGTTAATGGCAAGATTACCTTTTATCGGTTATATTTTAATATACATAATCATATTAGCAACAAACCAACAAAATTAAATTCTTATATCTAACTGAAAAATAATTAAAGCTCTCGTAACTTCACGTATTTACCTATTAACTAAAAAGTTATAGTTGTTTTTAAGTTCATCGCCATTATTATAAACGAAGTCACGTCTACAGGTGCATAAATAAGAAATAAAAAATATTATTCAACGAATAAACAGACAAAAGACTTTGTACAAAACTTGTGACCACACATGAATACCTATAATTTAATGACTACCTTTACGTTTAGATAATTCATTTAATAATAATTCTAATCATCGGCATTGTTTTACTATATTACGCATGCAAAGATGAAAAACACTTACCGGAACTGGAAATTAATCAATTGGTTTTAGCAGCACTTTTTTCCATTGGCACGAGTCAAAATCTGGAACGAATCAAAAACTACATTCTAATTATTTTGTATTATCTCATCTTACAATTTAATATTGAATGATGAATGTTATTAAAAAACACATAGTGAATTAAAGGAAAGGTCATAAAGAATAGCTACCTATTGCTAAAGTAGAGGGTGGCAAAATTTAGATGCTTGTTTAAGTGACACACTAAGTGACACAGATAGAATTCAATAATTAATAACAAACTAGTTGAAAATCCCGTAAATTAGCTAAACTTTCCTTCTTATAACATTTCAGTCTAAAACAGGGCCCGAATTATCAGATGAGGAAATCGGATAACACAGGGTTTCTCAATCAGGGGGTCGCATTCAGCAAAGTGTGGGGGTCGCGTTTAGTAATATTGGGGATGCAATGTACATATTCAGTAAAAAAGATCTGTACACAAAATATCCTTTATTTTTTAATGGAACACCCTTATATTTTTACATCTTTCCATATACCCCTAAATTGTATTTTTTTATTATGCCCACGCTAACAGTTTATGCAGAAATCTGGGGTTTCTATACTTTTGCTCAACCCTATATAATTGCCATTAATACAACAACATTTACCTATAATTGAAATTAAACGCTTATTTACAAAATAAGTTAGTAGATGTGATTGATCTGCTTCGAGGTTTGAATCTGTACACAGTTTTTTTTTGATTAATTATAAATATAATTGGCATGTTTACGTTGTCGTGAAAGAATGTTTTTGCTGCGATTACTTTATTACTACATACTTCAATTAGTCTGACAAATAAAACGTTTTTCAGTGGTGAACCCATTGTTCTAGTACAAATTTTTTTTTACACTTGCTGGCGTCTTGGAAATAAAGGTCGTAATAATAAATGTTTAACTCAAAACAGCTTTAAGCTTTAATTGTCTCGAAAATAAGTTTATTGTGTTATTGCAGGTCAAAATCTTTTTAATACGATTCAAGGTAAAAGCTGTTGTTATAAAATTGTTTGATTGCAGTGCCAAGCATCCCTACTGACAGTCTTAATTTTAACCTTGAAATTATATTATTATTGAAAATAGAATTTATTATTACCATATAGACTCTTGAGAAGTTAGACTTAAAAAACAACCACCAAAATTACCTATTACGTTGGTACGTGGTTAGTAAACCTTTGAAATCCTTCCTAGTCCTTACTAGAGACAATTGCAATTATGGTTTTAAAAGATAATAACATTCCTATTAATTTATGCAACCTTCATCAAAATAAAATTCCACCCTATCTCACCCCTTAAAAGGCTGAATTTTCAAAAACGCTTTCTGTGTCAATAAATACTGTTACACTACTCTACTATTTCCTGAAAAACTTTAAGATTCTGGAATGGTCTAAAATAGGCATTTAAAGTAAACTTTTAACCCTCGTTTCACCCCTTTAGGAGCTGAATTTTAAAAACTCTCCTATATTGGCTTAGGAACCTCTTTGTAAAATTTCAAATCTCTGTAGGGCCAGGGGTTTGAGGTACTTTATCTTTTGTATACACGTTTAGACGGTATGGATTCATCGCTTAACTCACTGTTGATGTCTCTGTAATTTTCTTTAAGTATCGAAGAATCTACTGTCATAATATCCTTTTTTTAAATAAAAGTCAATCTATGATTCCAGGGCTATCTAGCGATATAAGTGGCAAATCCTTACCTTGTATATTAGACGACCTTTGACCCAAAAGAAAAAATTAATTGAAACTATTTTTGAAACTGTAACAAAATCGTGTCAGTAGCAAATTTTACAGTATGTAAAAGAATTTGTAATCAGACACTGACAGTTTTAAAAGGACGATGGCACCTTGGGTGTCGAAACGTGTTTTAAGTCTCTAAATCGTTTCTGTGGAATTCAATGTACCACAGTACCTATACTCCTCCTACTAGTTTGTGTATCAATCCATTAAATAAATGTTATAATTTTAAAACCTCCATTTTTTTATGTAATATAGTATGAACAACTATTATTGTTTCTATTTCACCAACGTTTCATTCGTTTATGCAAGGCTTCATCAAGGTTATAAAAAAATTACTAAGTACCTAGTCAATGTTCCTAGAAGCAGTCATCATAATACTACAGATGCCATATAAACGCCATCTATGGGTTATAGCTACAAATTTAGATTCAACGCCAACAAGGACAACTTAAGGGCATTTGTAGCTAGACCCTAAAGATGGCGTTCGTATGTCATATGCGGACTTATGTTGAACCTTATCCGGAGATTTTTACTGCAGTTTGGTCGTTGTTCTGTCGAGACAAAGACCATCGAGGCTTCCTACAAGGTGCTGACTAGAGTTCGAAATGCAATTTTGTTTTGTTTGATCAATATATATGAAAAAAGGTGATACCCATGACTGTATTTTTTAGAAAATCTCAAAAATGTATATTTGGCTATTTTAAGGTAAAAAAAATCCAGCCCTTAAAATATTATTCATGCATTTTATGTGTGTTTAAATACTAAAAAACTCCTCAAAGATTTCTTTGCCAGATTTTAATGAAGTGCAGAAGTAATTCCCACCTTCAGAAAATCATAATATTGTTCTTAAATTAAAGCTTCGAGTATATAAAAAAAAATCTATACCAATATACAAAATATATTCAAAAAAGTTTAATTTACAAATTCCTTAGCTTGATACAATAAAAAAATGTATTTTAACACATTAAATCGTCAAATATGATTGAATATTTAACTCCAATTTCTGTCTTTTTTTCAGATAAAATAAAACAATTTTAATCTAATTGCACATTTAAAATGTTACAATGTTAGTTGTAATACAGAAAACTGTTTTATTATTATCTGAAAAAAATTATAAATCAAGAAATCTCTGAATCCTTCTATATCTATCTCCCCCAACCCCATCCTCTTCCATAGCCGTACCCTCTCCCGTATCCTCCTCCCCATCCTCGACCATAACCACCGCTATATCCGTATGGTCTATAGCCCCATCCGCTATAACCACGATAACCTCCCCATCCACCATAGCCGCGGTAACCTAACCAGGATTTTGGTGAAGCAACAGGATCCGCTTTAGGATCGGCAAGCACCGTTTGAAGAAATACCACAAAGACTACCAACAACTGCAATTAGAAACCAAACAGTAATGGTTTCATTGTAAGCATAAAGTTCCTTAAAATTGTTACCAAATATTGCAAATTATATTTTCATATCCAATCAATCTATGACCATTGCTTATAACTGTACATAATTTTATTATTATTATTATTATGACAATCATACTTTCTTTCGCTCTGTGATCAACTGAATTTAAAAGTCACTTTTTCCAAAGAGCACAATTAAAAATAATTCGAGTAAGGCCCCTGTATTGGTTTAGCATAAAAATCAAGACAGAACATTTGTGACTTGAATAACAGACAAAAGGATTTCATTAACTAATTACAATTAAAAGAGAAATTTAGGACTTCAAATATGTAGGCATTGATATACAAATCACATTGAAGTCGTAGGTCATAAAAATAGAAAAATTTTAAGTAATTATTCACACAACCGTTAACATAAAATTATCAATAGACGATGAAGGTCAATAATTTCTGATAGTAAAAAAAGTGCAATAATAAAATTAATAACAATATCTTTAATTAAAACTAATAAAAGTCAGACCTAATTAAAATGTTAAGATTTAATTAAGTTCTATCAAATTTGAATTTTTTGTATTGGCTTATATTTTTTATTACCTACAGATATCTATTCTGAGTAAACTTATGTACAGAATTAAATAATGCTGATTTATAGTAAAAAAAAAAGCTGGCCAGAGTCAAAATTGCTAAAATTATTAATATGAAATTTAGTACCTTTTGTTTTTGTGATACAAATAGGTACCTACTCAGAAATTATTCTCTATGAAGAAAAATATACATGACAATACAGTTGGATCACAAATCGTATGTTTGACTATGAAATAACCCAAACGATCGAAAATATTAAAATTGTAATTTATGAACATAAGTGTAATAAAAAAATTAAGAAAATTGGAATTACTATAAACCGGCAATCAATTAAAAAATCGATATAGATAATGAAATCGTTTTAATATTGTCTATTCAAAAAATTAAAATTTTTAAAATCTGTAAAATAAGTATTCAATAAATTAATAAATAAAAAAGAAATATTTAAAATAGTAATTTTCAAATTATGCATAAATAATAATTTAAGAGAACTTACAAAAAATCCAGTAACTTTCATTTTCGTTTTGTTAAAATAATTAGCACTTGATCACTGTAAAAGAGCGAACTCTCCTTTACCTGAGCAAAAATGCGTCTACATACTTTTTTAGTTAGCAATTGTATTTATAAACATTCGTCGCATCTTTGTCTTGTTGGGCTGAATACGTAAGTACACATCTTTACGAATGGTAGCCAAGGTAACCTACATGTTGACATTCTACAGTTTAATCAACTGGGTGAACATTACTTCAAGGGAAACCCCCTGAAGAAAGTTACTCGCTCAGCAACACCAAATATTTCCAAAAACCTCGGTTATAGGTACGAAGGTTCATACATTAAGTACAAAACTTAAACAATAGTCAAAGGTTGTAGAATTAACAGGAAAAAAAAATATGTACCTTTATATTATGTAAAATTAATACATCTAACGTGCATCAATGACATATTATGATGGGTGTAATTTTGGACCTTGTTTTTGATGGTCAACCAATAATTAGTGGTCGGAAAATATAAGAAAATAATTTAAACCAATTTCCTAATGATTGTACGATTGTGCAATATTAGATAAAGGAGTATTTTTTGCGAATTACCTTTCTATTCAGCCTTTGGTGATCGATGTGTTTACTCTGAACTGTTTTAAATTTGTAAAAAAAATATGTATAGTTAGAGACATCATCAAAAAGATAGGATCCTAAATTAAAACTTTGTTGCCAGAGCTTGGTTCCATAGCTTTTTCAATACTTGGAACAAATGCTTCTTTCAAAAAAGTTAAATTAACCAATTATTGCAAAAAAACAGTTAATTTATTAAATTTCAAATTTACGAAAACATATGTTTTTATGTTAATGAAATTCTCTGTAAATTAGCTAATAAATTATCGCATTTTTTACATACTTATATAATAATGATTTATAAGTCGTAACCACTATCATCCTAGATTAATTTTTAATCTACTTGGCAATAAATTATTATTTTTCGAATGTTATAAAATCAAGGAAAAACATTTTGCTTGTACAGGAAAATTGAAATGCTTATAAATAATAAAGGCCACCCAAAGTATTTAATATGTTAGTTTAATAAATTCGGATCTTGTTTCCTAAAAGAAGGAGTAGGTAACGAAAATATAAGAAAAACCACATAATCTTTTAATTGGAAAAAGTGTTTTCCTATATACATGTATTGGTGTACCAACAATAGCAAGTATGGGAGTGGCATTGCAGAAATTTCCCATAAGTAGGTAATGTTAATTAATTTTTTATTAGTTTATTATTTATAAATATTACTAATTAATTATCCATTAAAGCTCATTAATTTATGTAGTAGCAGTTCTATAGCCAACCGATAAAAACAAAGTACCTAATTCATTTTAATTAGAAAACTTTCCCAAAATAAAATAAACTAAAACAATCACTCCGATTTTATATACAAATTTTTATTAAAAAAAAATATGGTATAAATAAATTTTAATTGCGAGGTGTATGTACATAATATTCTTAATTAAATCTACTGCATTGTTTATTTGCCAAATCCTCCACCAGAACCTCCACCATATCCGCCACCATATCCGCCACCAGATCCTCCACCATATCCGCCACCATATCCGCCACCATATCCGCCACCATATCCGCCACCATATCCGCCTCCATATCCTCCTCCGTATCCACCACCGTATCCTCCACCAAATCCACCACCTTGATGCCCGTAACCATGTCCTGGAAAGCCACCATGTCCATAGCCACCCTTATGTATTGGTTGTGGAGCTCCACTCACATAGCTCACAAGTAATATGAAAAGAACTGCGAACTTAAACATAAAACGTAGATAACGACTATTTTTTTTTTAGACAATAATAAATACCCATAGAAAGTAACACGTAAACAAGTTAATTATTATATTAACAACAAAGGTGAAAATAATGTTATTATTATGTTTACTTACCAACTTTACCAACGAATTCATATTCACAATTTTTTAACGATTTTACACACAGTGCTCTTGAAAGAAAAGTGAGATTCTGTCTTAAAAATAGAGTAGAACGCCTATATTTATAAGCCCAATCAATCCGGTTTTTAAGAAATTTATTCACCTTATGTTTACATCTGGACTTTACCAAAGCCGAATTGTATTTATCCACGCATAAGATGAAATAAATAATTCAACAGGATTTTCCAGATTAGAGGGTTACAAGGTACCTTTTCATTGATGTATGACTTATGGATTTTTTAATGGTGACTTAATTGTTACTAAAAACACAAAATTAAATATTTTTATGCAAATAAAATAACACCACTCATTCAAAGAAGCCATAAAAGTGCATAAAAGCATTATAAATAATTTTTATGTGATTTGAAATTATAGCTTGCAACTAATTAAATAAAATTAATAACGCCATAATTGTATATAGTGTTCCTGTAGAACACCACTCGAGGATAATAAGTTATACTACATTCCAGAATGAGCTGGAATGTAGAGAATAATCTAAAATATTTCAAAAGTTTAGGAACGAACATTTCAGGATGATCTAAAATCTTTGAGAAAGATCCAGAGCAGTCTGGAATGTTCTGTAAATGTTACAGAATGTTCTTTTACATTCTAGAATAATTCGGAATGTCCCAAAATGATGTATGGTGTACCAAAATGTTAAAAAAATATTTTAAAATGTTCCAAAATTGTAGATAAGGATTAATTCCATCAAATAAGTCACGTAAAGGTCTCCAATACTTAATTAGATATAATAAAGTTGGAGGAAAATCATCCAGAATTTTTTTTGTTCAATTTAAACAGGACGCTATATGAACGATACTGTTGCACAATAAGGCATCACATATTATTTTATTTAACGTTCAAGAAATGCTATATCTTCTCCAGTAAGTATTTAGATGTGTTATTAATACATGTAAGAAATAATGACAGGTTTTCTGACGAACTTGGAAACATTTAGATGTATGCTAGAGATGATTCTATATAAAGACATTTTTTATTTGGTTTTATAATTTTCACAATAAATACTTCTCTGGTGTTATTATGGTGATAATTAAAGAAAGAAAACGAAACATAAAGCATTTACGACAGTGAATTTTTGAATAAGTATTTTTGGAATTACCTATCAAAATGTGTTAATTATAATTTTAGCATAATAATTTTACCATAATAATTTTACACACATTAATTTATATCCATCCCTCAAATGTATTCTTCAAAGCCAGAATTCAAGTTTTCGTTTGTATGTACAAAATTTCATTAAATCGAAATTTCACAATTTTGGAACTCGTTACCTATCTTCAAAAAAAAAAACGTGATATTTGTTTCGACTGCTTTTATGAATAATTTTTTCTTATAGTTATTATAATCAAAACTCTCTTCTAAACATTCATATTACCTTTCTAGGGTGCACTTACTGTGAAACATATTGACTTCAACATAAAATAAATAAAAGAATGGAAAAAGTCTCTGAGACTATTTTATGTTGATTCATATTACCTATATAGATTTCACATCGATAACGTCTCTTAGAGTTAAAAAATTCGGTAACATAAATTGATGGCAATATCTGGTATCTACCATGGATGTAAGAAGTTTAATAGATATATAGTTTGTAATTTGGATGTGTAGAAAAAACCTATTGACAGATGGTTTCCACAAAAACAAAAAATGACCTTCAAATTGGTCACTCGTCCCTGCACTACCATGCCATCATGACTGGCATATTTTTAATAAGCAGTAGTTTTTATAATCCGTTTTTTAGGAGAAGCACCTGATTTCAAATATACCATTGCCTTCGGGAAAATTCAAATCAAAACTGCGCTTTAATATTACGACTATATCAGAATTGCCATCATCATTACGAAGTTATATTGAACACGCACCTCCACCTTTTTCTATCCTGAGCTAATCTTCGTACTCCTTTATCTTTTGATAAGGATACTAACCTAATTTAAGTTTCCTTCCTCCCCTCTATATTTCTGTTACTGCCTCTAATATGTTATTAACTTTTTTTCGTAAATTAAAACAGAAACTCAAAATAAAGTTTTATTTAATTTATCCAAAATCTTAAACGTCCATAATTTTCACTTTATTATACATTTCTCCTATCTTCTTCCAATTCCAGTTCCAGTTCCTATTCCAATACCCTCCCCTACACCGATACCTTCCCCAACACCTATTCCTTCTCCCATACCAATTCCAGACCCAATACCAGTTCCAGAACCAATACCAGTTCCAGATCCGATTCCAGTTCCCGAGCCCATCCCAGTGCCTCCTCCATGACCCCCATGTCCACACAACCCTCCCGCTCCACCCATTCCCCCCATTCCTCCTATACCAGCACCTTCACCAAAACCAAGTCCTCCATATCCATAATTTGCTTTTTCCAGTTGATCAACTGCGTCCAAGTTTCGTTCAACGCGGGCATTCGATGGTTGGACTGGTAACTGACCAAAAGTTTGGTTGTAAAAATTCGTTCCAAATTTTCCTATCTTACCTACGAGGTCCAACACATCGTCAGCGGACTGAGGGGCTGGTTTCGCCAACGATATCATCGCCATCGACAACAACAAAATTGAAGTCTAATTCAAAAGAAATATTTATCTATAGATGGGTGAAAAAACCGATTACATAGCCATAACGAAGGTGCTGAAGTTTTCCAAAAATTTAAAATTTGTTATTTGTAAAAATAAATAAATAAGATTAACCTTAGCAAAATGATTCTATTGTTAAATTCAATTTTTGCACATTAAGACTTTCTGGAACTTTAACCATTAGCTTTAAGCACCAACGATTTATTTATTCAAAACTCACCCCTAAATTCATCGACTTCATCGTGTGTGTGTTATTTTTACGTTTAAACTTGAACTTCTAATTTAAATATGAGGACAAACGTGCAATTCCCAACAGCATTTATAAAGCAACATTTAGCACGGTTTTAGTGTAACAAGGACATGGTAATTAATTGAAAACAATAAATCAGTGTGATCAGATTAATCATTGTTATCCTGTCAGAAAACAAAAGTTCAACAGAAATTGTTATATGCAATACTTCATTGACCGTATATCCTCTTTATCAAAGTGTCTAAATGAATTCTATGATTTTTAACAAAATAAAATAAGCAGACAATTAGATAAAATAAATAGGACTGCATAATACAGATATATTTGTGTAGTACCTATTTTTATTTCTGTTTGTTAATATATAATCAACACCCACACTAACAATTTTTTAGACATTCGTACCTCCAAAGAATAATATTTTTCAACAAACAATTAAATCGTCGAAAAAGTTACCGAAAAGTAAGAAATAAATTTATTTACGTTTTTAAGGATCCTAATTTACATTAATATGATAATCAATGCAATAAGTGTTTTGTAAAAGATGTGCGGTTTTAAATTAGTGTAAATACTCTCGATTAAAAAATTACTAAAAAAGTTTGTTTATTAAACATCATTGCCATTGGGGTTTTAAAAAAATTATTCAATTTCTTAAAACGTGCCTTTCTGCAGCTTTATTAGTATTTCAAATTAATGAAAACAGATTTTAATTTTGATAGGTAAACCCAAAAAGAAACCGGTATTAATAAAAGTATTGACAAAACAAATTGACAATGTTTCAGAAAATTTCCCAATAAGTAGGTAATACACAATTAATATGTGTTTATGTAGGCAATATTTTGACAATTTTGCAAATTCGTAAATATTTTGTAGCCTCAATATATTTTTAGATTAAGAATTAATTTTTATACAAATTAAACTATTTTCATAGCCGGCGTCAACCATTTTTATCTATAGATATTATTTTTACAAAAAAATACTTCGTGTTCAATAAAACATTTTCTAATTTAAACTATTTATGTTAATATCCTCCCCTCCAACCGGGGGATGCTCTCCACCCGCTCCTGTGGGTAAGTGGACTGGGTCCAATAGCAGCAATTCCTGTATAGGTCCCGAAACCTGGATAATTTGAATAACCGTATCCGTAACCTCCATAATTTCCATACCCCGGATAACCAGAGTAGGAAGAAGAATAAATCCTTAAAGGATCTCCAAATATAGTCCCTACTGTCCTTTTGGATCTTAAACTCGTCTGATGATTGAATGGATACGCTTTCGTCAACGTGTGAAAAACGAAAATAAAAAGGATGGTCGCAAGTATTCTCTAAAAGACAAGATTGGAGTGATGAGCCTCCAAATTAAAAATTAAAATTAGCATAAATAATGAATATGTTCCTATTAACATAATGGAGCTTTTGACAAGGTTTAATGACAACAATTATCTCCATAAATAGGATTTGAAATAATAATTTAAAATTGATATGAATGTTTTTGACGGATTTGCAAATGCCAGTAATTCAATCGAATTTTGATTTTCCAAACGGTTTCTAAAAATTACTTAAATCAAAATATTTTTTATAATTTTTGTTGTTTAAAAAACGTACCCAGACTCAATAACTATTCTAATTTATGTTTTTGTGATCTAAAAAGTATCTTAATAGCACAATTAATTGGGTTTGAAGATGTATTTTATTTTTATGATAATAAGAAAATAAAATAAATAATAAACACCAATATTTACATAAATTACCGTAGGAATATAATCTCAGAATTTAATTACGTACTATTACAGACTACGAAGAAAATTGAATTTTATTTTTCCAGGTTTTCCCCATTGCTTTTAATGACTAAATAACGTAGACGTGAATGCTTAATCTCTATTAATAATGTTTTTTCCCGTAAAATTTAAAATATTCTTGTTACATAAAAACAATAATTGAATATTTTTCCCTTTTGTTTCGATACAACTACATACTTAAGTACAATATAAAAAAAATTGTACAGGAAAAATGTATCTACTATTATTTTGTCTTTGTTAAACATTTTGATATAAAAAAATATTGTAAAATATTACGAACTTTTATAGCTCTAATCGACCATGTTGCTTGAATTATTCAAATGCAAAATAATTAATTTTCAAATGAATGAAGACGTGAAATATGAACTTGTCTTTTTACCAACAAATTTTCTGATTTTTAACTCACCCTTAATAACATACCCATATTACAACATGCACAATCTCACTTCTGGTGTTCGTATTTAAGAAATTAATGCGTTACTACTTCCTGCCAGATATTCAGATTTCTTTTATAGATTCCTCAGCCCTTTATTAACCGAAGAAACTTTGTTTATCTTTTTGGGTCTCTAAACAAGGTTAACAATCCATTTATATGGATGGAGACATAATACGTAGGCACGTACATTAAAGACAAACAATTGGCTTTCTCCTTTAAAAGTTTGTGTACCATGGAGGCATACCTATATGAAGGGCAAAGAATATATCGAATTGCACTAAAGTTACAATCAATATATTTCGGATCTTATTTTTTTTTTTTTATACTTCTTATGACTAATAATAAATCAAATGGAAACGTGACAAAATTATGAAAGGGTTCAAGTTTTTAGGGAGGAAGTTATTCAAAGTGGATCAACTATAGTTGATCATCCAACGTTTCGCTGGCTACTGTGAACAGCATCCCCATGGAACATAGCAAATATGTAGTCCTTCACTAGGGTGAAACTGAGACTGAGTCTCAAGTCAACGCCTTTCGTACGTTTGCTAAGGATGCCAGCTAAAGGATACCACGAAACGTTGGATGGATACCTTCACCTACAAATCCTCTAAGGATAAAAAGAAAGCCATCCCTAAAGAACGTAACGAGGATATACGAGCATTTAGCTGGGGTGCAGCTAGGACTTATTCTCTGAAGTATTCATTGGATGGACAATTCCCCTAACCTAACCTAACCCACCAAAGAAGAAGAACAAATCACATGCCACTTCAGAACCAAAATCATGATATTTTGGATGTGATTTTGAATGGTTTTCTAACTACTTCATAAACTATGCCATATATATGGAGTAAAGAATACTTCATCAGTAAGTCAGATGACGAATTAATAGAATCGAATAAATAAACAATTAAAAAGTATAATAAAGTAATTAAGAAAGTACTGTTCTGTTTCAAAACTTATGCAATTTTTGATTATTGTTTTTTTTTATTTTTTACAGATCACAAACAAGAAAACGTTGGTGCAATTCAGAACTTTGTTTGATTTGAGTATTCTTTTCGGGTGTTTGTCTCGTAACTGGTCATTGACATTACCATTACCTGAGAACAAGTGTGACGTAAGACATAAGTAACTATTTAAAACATAATGACGACCTTTCGTTTTATAATGACCGTGACTTTGGGATGTTTATCAACAAAGTCGATATATTTTTTCAATTATAAGGTCAGTAGGTTTAGAACAATTATCTACAGGTATGTACTAGTAGTGTAAATAAAATAGGCACACAACGAATTTGCAGAAGAAAAGTTCTAAAAGACTACAAAAGAATAACTTCTTAAAATATTATTAAACTACTTTTGCTTTCTGCTTTACAACCCTAAGAGCAATTCTTAGTTCATAATTGGTTAATTAATTTTTAGTGGTTGAAGATTGTAGTATAAAATATATTTTAGGTACATTTTAAAATAATCATAAAAATTTGTTTTAAGAGGTCAAAGTTTTGTAAAAATCAGGGGTACTCTTAAGATAAAGATAGCACATATAGGTACCTAAGATATTTTAAATAGATAGGTATACCTAAACCTAAAATTCGTCTTTCAAAATTGTAAATAATCAAAGTAAAATAAATTTTGTTTCCAAGAGAATTAAAAATTATAACAGAAGGTACTGATTTGAGCAAGGAAAATAATCAGACTTTAAAAAAAGAAATCTTTGGAATGATTGATTCTACGAAATTTTAAACGTTTATGCCAAATTTCAAACAGAAAAAGTAAAAGTTAAGGAAAAAAAAAACCAAAATACAGATTATAATCGCACATTATTTCTAAAACGTATTCTTTTCTTCTGTTTGAATAGGTCTTATTTCCCACAGAAATTAACAATTTAGAAACCTATGGTTCCTCGTCATAGACAGTTTGGGCAGAGTACCTATTGACCAAAAATTGGCAATTATGAACAATTTCGATTTTTTTTAATAAAGTAGGTATTTTGTAGGTTTGTGGAGTTCGTCATGCTGATCAAGAATATGTTGGGCGCGGAAATGAGGCGTTCATGGTGTTTATGAGCTTTTAAATTTTGAAAAATGTCTTGTATTTGTCTTCAATGTGTACGTGTACCAACGTGATAATGACATCATTAGTACTTGTATTGTTGTGTTTAATTAATCTTGAGACCATGTACTGTTTATGTTAAGATGAGATTAAAGAACGGTTGACGAGGAATTGTTTATATTTGTACTAGCTTACTACGTAGGTTATGTGGTGTAGGCGTGGACGTGTGCATTTACACGAACCCACACCTACTACCGCATAACCTATGGTTCGTTATCTAATCTAAAAATACCAAATACAACATGCACCCAATATTTAAATAAACCGACAACACAACTACCAAAAAATCTCATTTTTTGCCACAATAACTGTAGGTATATTGATTTAGTTTAGGAATTGTGTTATTCGACTAGGCCACACTTAATGCGCCCCTGTATGTCCTTATGTATAAATCCAAAAATCCAAAATGATAAATAAGATCCCTTTTTTGAAGTTGACAACCCATACGATAATTGTCAAAACATTTGCCTATGTGACAGAATTTGAATTCTAAGAAAAATAACAATGGAACACTTTAAACTTTTAGTGCAACAGCAAGGAAGAGATGCGAGAAATCTCCTTACTTTTAACATTTCTGCTGATAATGCTTTTGATAGTGGTAAAATATTTTTCATACTATAAACTGCCTTAATATAAAGTGTCTTTATTGTAGGAAAAATTGCTCGTAAGCCCCCTTGCCCTCCAAAATTTACAGAACATCGTAGAAGCGATAAGGGAAGGTCTCTTGGAAATTTGAGGGATCATACAGGAGCTAGAGTTCGATCTGCCTCAACTGGTCGAGACAAAAAATCAGATTTGAGGGCAAGATATTGGGCTTTACTGTTTGGAAATTTAAAAAGATCAGTAAGTCTCACATTTACAATTACGATTTCTTAAATAAACTGTAATTCTATTGACCATACTTGAAACAAAGCGGTTATAACCAGTTCTCAAGTGCTGACCTAATACCTGAGGTTACTGACAGTAATCACAAATAAATAGAATAGTGACACAGTTTATCAGTACCAAATTTAAGCATGGATTTATATATTTTCCAGTGTATATGATACAATGCTTTAGATTCTGGAATACATTCTATTCCACTTAAAACAATAAAGTTCTGAAAAACTGGAGGTGGCCCACAGTTGAAATCATTTCAGTTAAAAAGACCTTACTATTAGATTTTCCAATTTCTAACACCCTTAGTTTTCCCAAAACGTCTAATTTGCTGCAAAGTTTGAAGAATACTGTATATTCACAATTTTCTGATTTTTCCGCTAGGGGACGCTTTAGAACTATTTTACACTAAAGTCCCCAGATAATCAGTCTGGACGGTTGCATTTACTTGTTTGAGTAAGACTGCGAACCTTTTGTCCTTTTCTAAATATGAAAAGATGGCAACGTTCACGCGACTGTGTGTATATCATCAATGGTTCATCTCAATGGAATCGTAGTAAAATATGTCGCGAAGGTTAAGAGCACTGTCACTGTGACCGATGAGTTGTAAATTATTTTTTGTGTGTATATCTAAAGAACGTCCGTTAAACATTGAAATAAATAAATAAAAATTTTTAAACTTACTTTCACGCCAAAACCTGTTGTTTTTTTCTTTTTTTTTTTTTAATTTGACTAATTTCTTAATAAATACGTATACAATTCAATGAAAAACTCAGCTGTCACTAAAGACGTTTAAGAATATAACCTAGAAATGTAGCTGTCATTCAACCCCACCTTTTATTATTTTCATTTACTTCCATTGGCGTCGCCATTTTATTCTTGTTTAAATTGCATGATTAGTAAGCATTGACCAGACTTTAATTTTACACTGTACAGTCTATAACTGAAATACGTACAAATATTTAAAGAGTGTCAACTAAATTTAGTATATAACCGAATGATGAATATACCAGTAGATTAAAGGGTAAAAGCTTTTAAAAAAAAACAGTAAAATCTTACAATTTAAAGCCCGTTCAATCGACAGACGTGAAGGAAAGCGCGCCCCTTATCAGACGACTAACGTAAACATCAACAAGTTACCGCTTATTTATCGATAGCGATGAAAACGATACGAATAACGATACCCACACATATGAGTATGTTACAAAAATTGGGTAATTATGTACAATAGCCTACCCCTTTCCGATTTTCTTGAAAAAAAAAGTATGTCGTAGAGTTCGTCATTCTGATCAAGAATATAGGTATAAATTCACCCCTTCATGGTGTTTTTGAGCTTCTTCATTTCGTGTATTTTTCTCCCATGTCTATTGTAAAACGCGATTAGTAGTAGTGGTTTGTTGATTTATTCGAATATTGGGATCGTGTAGTATTTGCTTATTTTGTAGATTAGATACGGAATTATTTATAGTCTTTATCTATAGGTGATACATGATACTGCTTGTTTTGTTAAACTTTGAAAGCGGTTATTCTTAGTGTGTTACGAATACAAATACTTATTGGGAAAAGGTGAGGGGTATGTAAATGTATACACACCCATCCTGAACCGTAACCTATTACAATACACGCGGAAGTATTACGACAGTTTTTTTTTCTATTTTATGACATTTTCATACTGGTATCAACTTATCTGTGCGTCATTATTTTATCAGTGCCAATATTTTTTTGAAGTCTTCATAAACCTCTAATTAGATAAAGGACGCAAGAGTTATTAAATATTTGCAATTAAAAAAATACGCAAGGTTCCAACTGAAAGTTCGTCACTAAAGTCGCACCCTTGTTACCTACTTTCAGATTGCTGAAATATACAATACTGTTGAAACGCATGAAAGTCTTCCTGAATGCCAGGAAGTACTATTAGTTTTGGAAAATTATTTAAGAGACTTTCAAGCCCTAGCAGAGTGGTTTAGGTTAAAATGGGAATACGAAAATACACCCGTTCCCCAACGACCGACATCACTCGCTTGGGACGTCTCCAAGACCAATCTTACAAAAACTAGTCGTTCAGGAAAGTCAAGTCCTAGTGTTAGTTCCGGTAGAAGTAGCCCGAGTGTGTCAGGAAAAGCAAGTCCGAAACCTCTAGGTACTAAAAAGTCAGGATCTCTTCCTACAAGTCCATTACCAATTCCCGAAAATGCGATTCTAAATGATAAAACTGCATGTGTTGATGATAAAAAAAATAACTTATTGTCAGTAAATGAAGCCAAAGATGAAATGGTACAGAAAATTGGGGAAACTTTAGAGAAATATGTTAGTGAAAATTATATTCCTCGAACCCATGAAACTTACGAAAATAAAACACAAAAAGTTGATGAAATTCAAACGAATACAAATGGGGATATACTACCTACTATAGTAACTCATTCTGATAATGTTTTGGAAAATAATAATAATTCGGTTAAAATTTTGCCTGAATGTCCAAAGATTGTAGAAAGTTTTGAAAAAAATGAAATACCAACCTCTATTTTGTTAGATAAAACTATTGAAAATAGTAATGCAACTACTGAAGAATTCAGTCATACAAATCTTCTTAAATCTGAACAAGAATCTTCTAAAAACGACATTACTGCAGAGAATACTAAAACTGTACTTGTTAAGGACGATAATTCTAAGACCAAAAACATTGACTCTCCAAGTGAAGATCAAAGGACCTACGACGTTTACAGGAAGTTTGGTGTTGTAAGTGTCGATAAAAGTACAACAACGGATGACTTTGTAAAATTACCCAAAAAAACTACCATAAAAGTCAATCAAGATTGCCAAACTGATGACTTGGAAAAGAAAATTCAACCTTGTGTGCCTCCCGTGGGAAAACAAACCCCTTTAACAACTGCGAAGACTGATGTTCCACGTCAATCAAAACCATCGCTTTCTACAAGACATCCATATTCCCTTGCAGTAACCAAAACAGTAGTACCAAGAATATCTGCTGTGAATCGTCCAAATGGCAGACCGTCAACTACAAATGCAACTACACAAAAGGTTTCAACCTCTTCAAACAGCTCAAACGCAATTAAGTCTGTTAGCTCTCGTACAGTTTCAGCAATTCCTTCGACCACTCCTTTACCCAATAAGCGGCCGGCAATATCCAGAAATTCTAATTTATCCCGCAGTAAAACTGTTGGCGACTTTAAACCGATAAGTTCTGCCCCTTCCCGACAGTCGGTACATTCCTCCAGAATTTCCTTAAAAGGTCCCTCAAAACCGGAAACAAAAACACTAGATAAAAGTCAACTGAAAGGCCAGCCAACAGAAGGAAAAAAGGCTAGACTGCGCAAATCCCTCTCCAATGAACTTAGCTCTTCTGCAGAAACTATAGTGAATAAGACCATGTCCACTGAAAACGTTGAAGACTTTGTTAGTTCATCGGAAACAATCAGCAGTGAACAACAACAAGATAAAATGAGCAGTATGCATTCAGATGGATGGTTAACCGTGAGATGTCGATCAAGATTTAAAAATCCAACAAGTAAACCAAAGAAGTCTGTGACTTATTGGGCTACACGTTTTCATCAAATTAGTGCCACAGCGAGTTTACCTGCTCTAGCTCTCTTACCAGAAAATAGTGAGAAAAATACTCCGCCAAAACCCATCAACAAATCCCTCAAAGACAGTTTCAACATGTTAAAGTCCTTAAAAAGCATTGAACTGAGCTCCAAAAGCTCCGAACCAAAGAATACGGAAGGTTCCGATGTAAAAGATACAGTTGAAAAGGCATTAACATCGAAACCAAAATTTCTTACGAGAAGATCATACACCACCTTAAGTAGAATGAGCATTAACAGGAGCGAAAATAATTTAATGTCCGATAGGCCCCTTTCTGCTTCGATAAAACCAACTGAGAGAGGTGTCTCAAAGCCTGTTGTAACAAAAGAGGAGAAAATTTTAGAAGTCGATTCAGAAACTGATGACGAAAGAGGAAAAGACATTCATGAATTACAGGAGAATGCAGACGATCTTATAAGTGAAGAAGAAGACACAAAAAAAGCGCAGCAACTGTCAGAAGAGGAGGAAAGACTGACACAAGAAATTGCACATCTTCAGGGACTTGAAATAGAAGTAGATACAGAAACAGACGGAACGGAAACTGACGGTGAACTTCCGGGAGATAACGACGAGAGTGACGAACAAAATACTATTGAAGATGATAAATTGTCGTTGGAAGCAAGATACGAAACAATGTTGGAAGGTAAAAGTCATTGATTATTCAATTAATTTTGAATCTCAATTTATTAATTTTAATGTTTTTTTACAGGAATGTCTTGGGGAGAAAGAGTAGACACCTTGGCAGCACTGGAAGCTTTAGTAGCAAGACACCCTGGAAGGGCATTGGAATTGCATCAAAAACTCTCAAATCCAGCACGACGTATAACTTTGCAAGAAACTTTGAGGAAATATCAAGTGAAGCATGCAAGAGCTCAACAGCGAAGGCAAGTTTTACAAAAAGAGAGGGCGCTCAAGTTGCAAGCCCTTTTAGCGAGGGTTGAAGACGTTAAAGCTGCTAAACTGCAGTTAATTGAAGAAAAACGAAGAAGAATGGAAATAAGGTAAACACCAACCTGCATAGGTACTTATGGGAAACAAATAACTACGCCATTTTTATTTTAGGATGCAGAGGGCTGCTCAGAACAGGAAGAAACACATTAGAGGCATAATAAGGAAGGCACATGACGAAGAAGAGAAGCTTAAAGAAATAGCTTTCATTAATGAACTGGAAGCTCAAAATAAAAGGTAAGACCACTTCTTCTTCGTATTCAATACTCAGTATAATATATTTATTTCTATTTCTTGCAGACACGATTTTTTGCAACATTGTCGAGAACAGAGAGGTAGAATTCAAGGTATCCACGAGGACCGGAAAAAAAGGCAAGAAGAAAAGGCTGCCAAAGAAGCCGCTGTTGAAGAAAGACGAAGAGCTCTTGAAAAGGAAAGGCTGGAAAGGTTGGATCGTTTACAAGACGAAAGAAGACAAAGGGACGAAAGACAATTACAGCACCAGCAACAGCGAGAAAGGGAAAGGCAGGAACTTGCAAGAGAAAAGGCTAGAGATCGAGAGGTGAAAATTATAATTATTTTTTATTTATTTCCCACTTAAAATCTAATTGTTACAGGAACGACTTCAAGCTCTTCAGGCTCAGCAAATCGCTTCCACCAAAGAACTACAGAAACGCATTGAACAAAAACAAGAGGAATCAGCCAGAAGACATGAAGAAAACATGGAGCAAATCAGGCAAAAAGCTTTCGAATTGTCAATTCACAGATGTAACAGCGATGACAATCAAGCACCAAACAACACCTTGTATCCAACGACGAAGTTCTGCTCCGTCTGCAATGTTCTGGTAAGAAAATTGAATATAGATCGTCAAAATAAAATAAAAGTGTTTTTTTTTCCTGTTATTTCAGATAAAATCCGAGGTGTATTTGATGAGTCATCTCCGAGGTCGCATGCACCAAGAGGCTGTAAAACAAGCAAACGTAGAAAGCCGTCCAATGACACCAAACGACATCGAACAGTTCAATTTAAAACAAATCGTGGATGCTCCTGCTGATAAAGTAGATCCTAAAGACACAGCAGCTAAGGAGCGTGGTAAAGCCTATCGGAAACGATGTAAAAAGATCCGACAGCGCATGAGCGTAAAAGGAGCCGAATTCGAAACGTCATACAAACCGCCTGTGATAGAATGTTCTAATAAACGAACGTTGAACAGAAACGTGAACTCAATTGGCAGTATTACAAATCAAGCGAATCAAGGATGGTCCCCATCCACCTCTAGTCAACTGGATAGAATTTTGAATGAACTGAATAGGATTCTGGCGAAAGGAGAAAACAATGACATCGTCGTGTTTCAAGCTGTTGGTGGGTTTTCGGTGTTGGCGAAGTTATTATCTTTAGGACAGGATGTGCGCACACCCATCTCAGCAAAGTAAGTTTAATAATATGAATCTATTTTTCTTCCATTTTCAAAACTTCAAAAGTCTTTGGAATAACGCTGCTTTTATTTGAGGTTTTTTTAAAGTATTCTTTTACATCCGTAATTTACGCGATTGCTATACCATTTTCTAAGTTTGACACCCCCTATAGGCTGTTAACTTTTTTAATTTACTTTTTCAGATAATAGTGAAATTTTATGTTGTACACATTCCCATGTTATTTGAATTTTGTTACCTCGTAGGTGTTGTTACAGAAGCATGATAATAGCCTGCAACGTGTGGCAAGGAGCTTGCAAGGACGAGAAAGGGGGCAGAAGCAACTGTGAATATGTAGTCCTTTCCAACAAAATTATTGCAGCTCTTGATTTACTCAACATTAAATTACAGGTTAGTCCTTTATTTTAATTATTATTTGAATTATTTCAGTAGGAGTGATACATCATTTCTTAAAAACATTTTTTTTTGGTGTCTTATTTCCTTTAATACTTAACACCAAAATGAAGCATTGAGATATAATTTCATAGATTACGTTTGACAAAAGATATAAAAAAAGTTTAAAATTAATATTTTGGTTTAAAAACATTTTTTAAAAGAATTTATTGAAGCCCGATTTTAGTAAATTTTTTGGGCGTTCATCAGACTAAAAAAGTTCAAATGTTGAAGATTTTCGATAAACTTTTTGAATTTGTTGCGTTTTAGAGTTTCTAGATTCCTTTTTAGAGCCATCTTACAGTTTAGCACATTTAATAAGTGTAGGAAGATCGATGAGAATATTTCTCATGCATCTCAGTATTAAGCAGATGTTCGCTAGGGGGCGATACCATTTCTATGTTCAATATTTAATTTTATAAAATGTAATAATTAATTATCGCAATTAAATTAAAATATTTTAACCCCTAAATGAAAAATACCAATAAGTATTTATATTCAAATATGTAGTATAATTATCCTTTAATCGAATAGAAAGTACAGGAATTATTGGTCATCTGCACAATATTTTTGAATTATGAAATTATTTGTAATTATTTTAAAAATAAAAATAAGAAAAAAAATATGATATAGGTCAATAAAATGACCGATTATAAAATACTGACCCAAGAAATCGAGCAGTTTCTCTCGACTCCCGATTGTAACTATAAATCTCCTAAATTCAGTAAATTAAATTTTTATTAGATAATCAAGATTAATTAACATTTTAATTATCAGAAACTTCTCAGAACTTTTCGACTTGATTTTTGATAAAAATGTATTGTAGGATTGTTTCAAAAAATATTCAAGGTAGGTATGACTTCAAAAGTTAAAAAAAAAATAATTTTAATAAGAAGGATAATATTAATGGGGCCACAAAATTTAATTAATCCTAGGATGTATTCAATTTCATTATCACCATAAAAAAAATGTACGTTTCCTAGAATATTTTTTGAGTAGGTATTACGTATGTATTAAATATGCTGATTTTATAAAAGAAAACATTTAAAGAAAACAAAAATAGTGGCGGCAATTAAGTTATGTTTTTATTACAATATTTCTTGACAATTTCTTTAAACCAACAGAAGGAGGAATCGCGACTAAATATTTACAAATCTATCTCACATACTTATTAAAATTTATCGTAAAGGATGTGGAGGAAGCAAATACATATTTGTGATTGCTTTTTCTGAAGATGACCTTATATAGGTCGAAACGAATTATCAAGAAATTTCACAATAAAAAAAATTAACTTTAAAATTTTGCGAAATAAGAGTACAAGGGACAATTATCTATATGTACCTTGGATAGGTAAAAGTTGAGAAAAGATACGAGGTGTGAAAGAAGCGTACACACCTCATGTCTTTCGCGAACTATAACAGAAAGGTAGAGGAAATTGTTCTATTTCATTTTAAATTTTAATCTGATTTAATTTCGAATATAGAACTTTTAACAGTAATTTAGACTATTTTAGAAATCTAATTAAAAGTTATTTTGTTGTCTCTCTTTCTTTTTTCTCGCGAAATTATTTTCGTTGCAATAATAATTATAATTATTTAAATTAAAAAATATAATAAAATCGTATATTTTTTTATCTTTGAATTTAATTTATGTAATAATTATGAATATTATTACAACGGAAATGATTTTGAGAAAAATAGGAGAATAGTCTGCTTTTATCAAGAATACGAAATAAAATCATCTTCAATTGGGTTTTTAAAAATATTCTAAATTACTACCCGAAGTTCAATATTCTATCGTAAATCGCCCTTAAATTTCTAGAACACAATCAGAATTATTCATTAATAAAAATTGTTCGGATACAGTGTGATGGAAATCAGAAATGATCACCTTGTACGCTTATTTCACAAGTAGAACATAAATAACAACCCCTATTAAGACGTAATTAACCCCCAACGCACCGTTTGCTTTTTTCGCGACACCTTTACCGTCTAACAAAATAGAAGGTTAGCCTTAGGCGACCATAAAATGTCAGCAGTATGCTGACTGAAGTAAATGTTATGTGCCTCAGTTGGACATGATCCCACGCCTTTTATTCTATGGTCTGCCTCAGTTGGTTTACATTTAAAATTATTGAATACTTCAGATTACTTCTGACTTTTTTAAAATTTTTGAGGGTATGAATTTGTAAAATGTTGTAGGTAGGTATGCTTTTATCATGTATTTTATTTAATAAAATACGACGACATTTGGTACAAGGCGATGAATAAGACATTTATTTTACTTTGAAGTTTAGATACTACATATTCAATCAAATGCTTTCTGAGCGGTGCGAGTTTTCTTTATCTTTTCATTTTGAAGCATACAAAATATCTAGTCGCTGGTTACATTTCAAGTTTTTGATAACGCGGTCTCCGAACGTTGTTTTGTTGTCTTTTTTTTTTATACGTCGGATCACCTTTTGTCCGCGTCGTCTTCCGTTTTTTTTTTTCCTCTCGTTAGTCGCATGTTCGTGGATGGCCCTGGTCGTCTTTGATTAATATTCAGGCCATTGTCGTTCTTCTCCGCAGCCTACCTACCGAAATTGATTCTGAGAAGCTCTCCGACCTGTCGCTGTCGGCCCGCGAAGCCGATCATATTTTGTTTATCTTCAATAAAAAATGGCCGAACATCAGAAACGTATTGTGTGTTCTTTGATAAGTGCGCACACGTTGACCGATAATGCGCTGTTAATCCGGTCATAGTAGGCTACGATATTTTGGAATTTCTCGATCCGATGCGACGCGACGCGACGCGACGCGACGCGACGACCGCCACTTTCTACTTCGTTATTTTTACGATTCGTCGTCAGTAGAAAATTCGTGTTAATGATTGACAACAAAACGTTGTTTTTAATTGATTTAATGACGAGAGAAAATTAAAGTTATTATCTAACTTCCCTCATCCCCTTGGAGATTTAAGGGGTGTTACAGGACTATTAAAATATAAGATTATGGGAATTTTCAATATAAGGGATGAAGATAACGTCATGCAGTGTTTTCCATTAAACATTTCCCAAAAAATGGAGACATCAGTGTGTTTAGATGATAGCAGTTTTTGGAAACTTTCGAAAAACTTATTGTTATATTAATGCATAATACATAGTAAAAAATTGTTTAAAAAAATCCGCAAATTTATTCGTTTAATGAAACTTATCCATTTTAATATCTTAATATTTACGTACCAACAAAGCAGACTGGTGGAGATGAAATGTAAATTTTTATGGTAAACGGTCCGGAAAAGTGAAATTGTACAAATGGGACGATGTATTAGCATGAGTGTGAGGAGGAGTTTTTCCCATCGTTGCATTAGCGTGATGGATACACATAGTATACGTGGCGCGGGTTCGGCATCCCCATGCCGTCCGTCCGTTCCGACCACCCTTTAGTTCGGTCGAAGGCATCGTTTCTTTTGTTTTTTCCCCTTTCACGGAAACGTAGCGAACGCAGTGAAATATGAGGATTGTCCGCAAACCGTCGGAAGAATTCTTTTGCGCCACCCTTTTCCTGAAACACATTGTCTCGCAACCGTCTGGAGCTTAATAAAACGAATTGCGCCGTTACCATTACTGTCATCATCAACAAAGTACTTTCATATACATGCATGTACATGTACATGTAACGTATGTCAAGTAGACCACTATGTTAGTGTAATTGGCAAAAAATTTGGTTATTGGTTAACTATCGAATTCCTGAGTGTATCTAAGTATCTTTTTCTCTTAAAATAATAATATCAATAAAATCAATTCTCAGGTCTTAATTAATCAACTCAATCACAAGGCGATCATTTCTGATTTCCATCACATTGTATCCAAAGAATTTATATTAATGAATAATTCTGATTGTGTTCTAGAAATTTAAGGGCGATTTACTGCTGAATATTGAACTTTACGTGGAATTTCAGATTATTTTTAAAAACCCAATTGAAGATGATTTTATTTCGTATTTTTGATAAAAGCAGACTATTCTCCTATTTTTCGCAAAATCATTTCCGTTGTAATAATATTCATAATTATTACGTAAATTAAATTTAAGAACAAAAAATTGTACAATTTTATTATATTTTTTAATTTAAATAATTATAATTATTATTGCAACCAAAATGTTTTCGCGAGAAATAGGAAAGAGAAAGAACAAAATCACTTTTATTTTTTTTTAATTCTATTTCTTATTTTTTAATTCTATTCTTAGTATATAATTGCGCGCGCATTGCAACGACGTCATCATAAGTAGGCTGCCGTTTAACGGCAGTTTCAGTACATTGTTGTTTTTTTTTCTATTCCGAAGGGAATTACCAACGTAGAAGATACACCACCATCGGATGCCTTATCTACCGCACTTCTTCAATTGATAACAGTAGTCCTACGGAATGCACCCAAAGACATTCCAGCCAACCGAATGCAAGACCTTGTCAGGTAGGTTTTTTTAATTAATCAAATGCATTTCCTAATCAATACATAGGTATATTTCTAAAAAAGGGGTATTTTAAAGGTAGGTAATTGTGGTGGTGTAGTAAATGATTTAAAACACTGTGGGACAAAAATATCGCCCGAAAAACCGCCAAAACTGAATTTTGGATGTATATCATAGATATGCATAGGTACTGGGAAACATTTTTATTAATTTTGACACTATTATTCACGTGACAATAATTAAACTGTCGGTATATTATTTATCGATAAAATATATGCTCGTAGGTGCTCAGCAGTGCTCAGTTATTGTCATTTGTGACAAATATTCGCTAGATGGGTAGGTATTAATAAATATCAAAGTAGACGGGCATCAGAGAGAATATAAATAGAGCAAATGAATTATAAAATAGGGCTGTGATTGAAACATCACGCTGCGCTGTGGGCTATCAAAGTAAAATAATCAAGGATTATCATTGTTTGCAGATGTCAGGAGGACACAGGGGTTGAATCGTAGTACGGTAGTGACGATGATGTCTGTGTGTAGGGTGCCAAATAAAATGGTCAGGCGACGGGGGAGGGTGAGGGTAGCGCGACGGATCGAATGAGAAAAACACATCGACCATATACGAATGACATGTACATTAGGGGGTGGAGGGCGCGAAGAGAGGAATGTGACGACTGTTTTAAAATTTTATCAAAAAAAGGTACGGGCAAAAGTTAAATAATAAAACATTAAGAGGGTTGAAAAATATCTAAGGGAACGTGGAGTATAATTATTATGTGAAAATAAGGACTGTGTAACACGTTAAAAATAATTTTAAAAAACATTTTGAAACAATTTTGTCGCCCTCTGTTGTTGTGGTGGGATCTAGTTTCTATTGGGAAAACTTTAAAATGCTCGTTTATGTTAATATTAAACGCTCTGCTTGTCTGGCCTACGTATACAATTACTACAACTTCGATTGCGTTAAAATTAGTCATATGGTCATATCACAAAACTCATTTTTAAGGAAAAATATCCACCTACGTTCTCCTACTTTAATCATAATTAAATTAAAATAATTAATTGACTAATTCATTTGTTTTTTTATATGTATTAAACAAACTGAATAGAAATTCAAAAAAGTTCTTCAGATTCTGATTTTCTTTTTGTTGATCCTGTATTTAAATTCGATGCCAGTAACAACTCTTTTTAGTGAATGTACTTACGTATAATTTCTACCTTTTGTTAACGCGTCCCTTTGTTTATCTGGATGGCAAAAAAAATAGAATATTCAATTAGGTATTATGTGCATGCATATAGAGCATGGGCTCTCGAAAGTGCAGTTGTTACAACAGATCGGTGAACGACATGTGCACAAAAAGTTGCTCTTTTTGCGGCGACATACGGTCAAACGGGGCGATCGCGAAATACCACCCCGATTTAGAGGGCACGCTTGATGCATGGTTTATATCGTCAAAGGTGCACAAGAGTAAAGCAAGTACCTAGGGTTTTGATGGTTCTATTGACAGGTTGTAGATTTAATCTGTTATCGATTATTTTCTACACAATAAAACTGTATCAGTCATCAATTAGTAACAACAACAACTATATAATTACACAAAATCATCTTGGTTAATATTTGTGATGTGTTTAATTAATTATAGGAGGTATCAGACATTTCAAAATAAAAATAACTCAGACAATTTGAGGGAAAAACGAAAAATATGAAAGTAAGATTAAAAAAAGTCATTTTTACTATTTTTGCTACTAATGGAAATAAAAATTTTGACAAATTTAGGATTATCCATAGATTACATCAAAAGTTAAGGGGGTCCATAAGGTGTCACATTATGCGACCGAAAGGGGGTCATACAATTCGTGAAGTCAATTATTAATAAATCTAAAGCGAAGTGCTGGCTGATATGCTATAAATAATTTATTTTATAAAGATGTAGATGAATAAATTTTGCATTGTTTTTATATTGTAATTTTTTTAAAATATGCTTGCTTTATTGTTAATTTTATGAAAAAATATTCTTAACAGAAACATATACATTTAAATAATTTATAAGGAATCATGCAAAGATTGAAAAAATCATAAAATTATTATGAAACTGCCCCTATACTGACGTTTTCGTCTGCTAAATTATAGAAACTTAAAGAAAATTATTTTTAGGTTATAATGCCCCAAAACAGTTTTTTTAGTGTTTCTAAATGTTAGAGAATTATTTAGAATGTTTCAGAATTTTCTAAAAAAAAAATGCTTGACTTTTATTAAAATTAAAATTTTCTAGGATAGGTTTGTAATTTTCTAGAAAGAAAATTAGGTCTTAATTTCATAATTTTTTTCGTCTGAGTGAATCCTAACAATTTAACAAATCTTTTTGTGGGTTTTATAACAAAAAATTTTCACGTTTATCATTTGAAGAAGAATTTTTGACTAAAATTTTGAAATTTTATATGAACGAACAAAAAACGAGTCAGTAGGTAACAGGTTGACTAAACAATTGCATCCCTTCGAGAACACCCTGTGTCTATTCCGTATCATCCTATTGTTATCTTTATTTTATCCATCAATCAAGCCATATTAAACCCATGACCCACAAATGTTGTACAATGCTCCAATTCAAATGCGATTATAAAGAGAAAATAATACGTACACTTCACGGTAGTGACAGAGAGTGACGTCGTTCTCTTGGGGGTGACTACCACCACACCGCCCGCTACCTTTGCTCCCGATCAGTGAATTTTGTCCGGCAGATGTGCAAAGATAAAGCCCCAAAGATAAGGGCGTTAGTGCACACATACACCAGTTTCGAATACGTGCACTTTATCTATGGGTTTGTATTTTATATGATGTGTAGGCGAGTGTCAGTGTGTGTCATGCTATGGATGTGATGCGATATGGCTTGTTACCGTCATTATCATCCTACGATGCGCATTACTGTTATTACTACTCTCACCCCCCTGTGTAGGACATACAGATACAGATGTGTGGTTGTGTAGGGGGTGATTGATAATTAATAAATATTTGATTATGGTGTTTTGCTCGATATGATGATGGTCAAGTTTATGAACAACAGCTCACCCCCTTTCGATTTCTTTAAAAAAAAGAAAAGGATAATGTAGAGTTCGTCATGCTCATCGAGGACACATACAGGGTGTCCCCTCTCAATTGGAAAAAACTTCTAGAGCATATTGAGGAACCATAGACAAGCAGTTTGAGATATTAGACTGATGTCCGGAAGTGCATGGTTTTCAAAATACAGGGTGTCAAAGTTTTTTTCAAAAAACTTTTTTTTTATCAATATCTCAAAGGCACGTTGACCGATTTTCTTGAAATTCGCTGGTGATGTAAGCTTTAATAAGACGCTCAGTTAGCACTAATTAAATGGTAATTATTACTTCCAGTGGCGGCCCGGGGGGACAGTGTCACGAATAAAAATGACAAAAAAATGTACGCCACTGACTTTTTTTGAAAATTTTATATTTTTTAGAAAGCTCAGTTAAAATTTTCAAAAAAAGTCAGTGGTGTACATTTTTTTGTCATTTTTATTCGTGACACTGTCCCCCGGGGCGCCACTGGAAGTAATAATTACCATTTAATTAGTGCTAACTGAGCGTCTTATTAAAGCTTACATCACCAGCGAATTTCAAGAAAATCGGTCAACGTGCCTTTGAGATATTGATAAAAAAAAAGTTTTTTGAAAAAAACTTTGACACCCTGTATTTTGAAAACCATGCACTTCCGGACATCAGTCTAATATCTCAAACTGCTTGTCTATGGTTCCTCAATATGCTCTAGAAGTTTTTTCCAATTGAGAGGGGATACCCTGTATATATGTCTTGTATTTGCCTTCAATGTGTAAGTATACCAACGCGATAATGACATCACCAGTACTTGTATTGTTACCTTTTACAGTTTATTTTCGTTAAATAATTTCAATGGTAATTTACTCTATGAGTCGTTTCGTATGTCACGCATTCTCGAACACATGTTGGTAAGTAAACATGTTTCCAGAGGAGATAACAAGAGCCGTTGCAAATCATTCGAAATAGCAAATTATTACTTCTAGTTGCGCACCGATTATCGTTACCATTTCGCAGAAGTCTTGGCTGCCGTCTGACCGAATTTATAGCCGCCATCGGTCAGTAATAAAGATATCTCTTTTTCTGCTCCTTTTTCTATCTGCAAGTTGTTTGTGTATCACTCCTTGACTTCGAGGACACCGCACCGTAAACCAACGTGTCATTCCACGCAAGAATGTTCCAAAGAGCGATAAACGACTAAGCGAGCAACTCTTAAGCATGCGAAATTTTTTTTTTCTTTTTTTTTTTTACAATAAAATTCGCATGAATTTTTAATATTTGTAATACATTTTAATATACCGATTTCATACAAAATTTAGGGTGAGTTATATATCTACCCTACAGTTACGGCATAAATTCAATTTTTTTTTTGCGATTGTTAAATCGATGATGGGATACGGACGCAGCGGCTCAGGGCAATTATCCTCTTAATTAAATACAATGCAAATCGAAAACTAGAAAGTTATTTGCCTGAAATGCTAATACAATTACAAAGAGAACGGCTTTGTTAGCGAATGGAAACTCTTCCCGTGCAAATAGACTGTGTTTGCGTTGGAACCGCGGTAATTTGAAACCCACCCCCGCCCGACCCAGTAAATTCGGGGTCGGTCGACGCGGCAACGGCGGGCAGGAGATTGACGATGCGGCGATGGTTGCGGCTGATGGCGCTACGATAGCCGCTACTCTACTGCCACCCCCAAAAGCTAAACCGAGAGAAATGTAAAACGATCTCATTAATGTCGCTGTTTTTGTTGGTAATTGAACAGGCTCGACGTTTATTGTGAAATAACACAGATTATTGTTATTAAAAAACATCGAATTTACCACTAAAAATCACTTATTTATGTTTAATTACATTGTAAACAATCAAATTAATTATGCAGGTTTCGCAATTATTTCATTTCTATTTATTTATTTCGACTAAACTAAAAATTTTAGATCTTTCACCCGCTTTCGTTTATAAAATTTCTTTAGTAACCCTCAGGGGCGCATCCAGGATAAAGGACGGTTCTGGTCTTTCTCCCCTCATTAACTGTCAATAAAAACGTCAAATTTTAAAATCTTTGGTAATTATGCAGTTTGGCTGATTCCCACTCGATTTTCTTGAACGTACAGTATGCTGTCAAGCTTAACAAAAATGTTATAAACGGAAATGAGCCGCTCATGGCGTTTTTGAGCTTCTAGAAATTTAAGAAACCGTAGTAATTGTTTCAATGCAGATTATAGATTAGATAAAGAACGATTAAATGTTTTTATATCTGTAGTAGGTTACGGTAAGAGGTGTAGGTCTGTACATTAACACACATACACATACCCGCTACCGTAACCACTCCATCTAAAGAAGGTTTTATGAGATTTCGATGGGCTCCCTTCCCCACATTTAATTAATGAATACCTATCTCCCATACACTAGCGTTCAGTTTTCTTCTTCTTTTACTAATATCCCATTTTTAAGTCTTTTTTATTCTTGATTATATTTCCATCATACACACTACATTTCAGACGCTAAAAAGTATAACATTGAATTAACAGTAACTTTTCCCTTAGTAAGAGTTTTCTATTACCATCTGAACGTTATTTTTTTTTTATGCCAAAAACCACGGTATCGTAAAAGTTGAAAAGTTACAAAAAATTAATTTCGAACGTACAAATCCTTTGATTGCAATCTTTGTAAGGTAGTCACTTAAAAGCTTCATCAAATATAAAGAAGACTTCACAGTCGTCTTTTCTAATTAAATTTGTTTGCGAAACTGGGAATTGGCGCTGTCTTTGCAGATATTTTAGCTCTACATCAAACGCCTCGAACTGACTCGAGGAAATTTTAATTAACTTCAGCAAATTTAAAATCCAGAAGGGAAAATTGCTCGTCTTAAATTAGATATACAGTTAACCCTATGTAGGTACATTGAAAATGTAAAATATACAGGTAGAAAACTACACTCAAGAATTTATCAAAACACAAATTAGGTATATTTTAAATGTTCAGGTCCATTTTGAAGTGTATACATACAATCTACAACATTTATTAAACATGTGTTTTACTACGAGTTGAATTTCACTTAAGATAAATGGAAACTCACAACCAAAGTAAAAAGGAAGTTCAATTAAGAAAAGTGTCTAAAAATATCTATGAACTTTTTAATATGTAATATCCATTTCTATATAAAAAAAAAAGTTAATTAGTCTATCACGAATTTCTTGCTCTTGTCTTATCTTTTGAAATTCACTTGGTAGCAAAATACCTCAGAAGCTACAAGCATCATCCCTTCTTTGAATATTTAGGAACCCCATTTAAATCAACTTATTCATAAATTTAAAATAAATTATTGTTTTTGACCCAAGAAATTAAATGTAGGTATTTTGTAAATTTCGAGTTGATATCATAGGTATTTTTTTGTCACAATTATCGACAATCATGAATTCTAAAATAGCATAAATTGTTTGGTATTAATGGCAGTGAAAAATTATTTTATATCCGTAAACTTCCGCAATCCCCTTCGTCATTCGCTCCACTCAGCGCTTACTGATTTATGCATCAACGCGGCGGTTTACCCCACAATGAGCCGATTTTAAAATTCCGCCCCTCGACGTCTTATCCGGGGATTTCCTTCGGCCCAAAAGTGTGGGTGTGTTCCTGTATATTATAAATGTAAGGACGTATGTACCCAGTATCCGATTTGCATTGTGACAACGTGTATTATAACTATTAATGCTTATATACACGACGTCACACATTCACTTCCGTAGATGCACCAAAAAGAATTTTGCAATTATGCAAATTATACAACTTTTTAAATAAGTAGGTAATCTATTTTGCTCTTGCCATGTACTTATAAAACGATATACATAATCGGGTATAAAAGTCACTATTGAAATACTGTAAAAAGTTGTTGTAATGAAAATGCAATAGTTTTTGTGTGCATATTGAAAAGTATCTAAACTACATCCTGCTAAAATTAAACGATGTCTGTTTATTTAATCAAATAATTAAATACCTGCAATTTTCTATTCGACGGTAACCAACAAAGTATTAAAATAAAGTGGAGATAAGAAGTTAACTATGTATTATGCGTAAAAGTGAATGCAAAATAGTAATTACCATATTAAGGCTGAATTTTAATTTATTTTATTTTGCCACCGAGCGCTATAGATCTATAAATAATTGTAGAAATATTTGACTTTGAAGTGAGCAGATAAATTTAAGCGATAAGTGATAACTCGAGAGGAGATCTGACAATGAATGAACTTCATCCCCATTTAAATTTCTCAAACGAGGAGACAGAACCGTCAGAAATTGCTCTGTTTATGACATTTTTGAAATTAATTTGTGATTCCCTGTATGTACCTATGTACTTACATCCAAGATCACTGCTGCATTTTCTGTCGGCACTACTACTGCGTTTCCTTGATCCCTTTCGCCCCACCCTCAACGCACGTCGTTTCGAATACTCTCATCAATCACCGGCCACTTACCGTAATTGCAACCCTCTGTATTACGAGGTAAATTTGATACGGTAACCGAACGATATGAATGCATTAGCTTGCATATGTACCATCTGTATAGAATTTATTATGAATTATTCCAAATGAAACCGTAACGTCATTGTGTACTTTTGGTTTTTGAATTCTGAAAGAAAATTCTGACCGCAGATGGCGTGTGGTTCGCGTTGTTATAAATATTTATTTATATTTTTTAATTTTATTTATTTATTTCCTTACTTCTTTTAAATTACATACTTCTTTATACTAACGTAGTAAGTATTAAATTTTAGGTATAACCAACATAATCGTAATTTATTATTACGAGAGACTCGATTAAACTTTTCCGTCTTCAAGAATACACAACTACTGTAGGTACAAGTATCAAGTACGGAGCGTCGTTCTGTACACATCATTTAATCTTATATATACACCAAGTTTAATAAAAGCAGTCTTAAGGTAGGATTATACGTTAATTGAAATTTATTCCAAGAGCGCAACGTCTTGGTAGGAAATGTTTGTTAACAAGATGCTGGTTTTGTTTTCTTTAAACAAGGCATAAACTTATCTTGTCTTATGTAATTAAAAAAATTAATTCTGCCTATAACCGATAAATTAAATTCTTATCTTACTAAAACATAAACTCGTTTTAATTGATATTTTCCCTACAGGTGCACAGTTATTTTACGAAATCTCATTTCCTCTACCTCACCCACACTTTCATCAAAACTTTTTTGGAATTCTTTAAATTGGAAATTTGGTACCTATTGGATTTCTAAGAAATTTGTCCTATTTTTAAATTTAAACTTTCTATGATGAGAGTAAAGCCTAATTAGACACCAATTTATTATATTCGCTTATTACCTACAGTTAAAAGCTTCATTCTATTATAATAGGAATTCTTGGTTGCACCTAAGCGCCTCAGACAAATTAATTAATTAAAATTGTAATTCCCAGCAATTATTTAACAAAATACCTGCTGATTTCTAAAGAATCCTTTAATGTAGAAGAATATTGAAAGAAAATTAACTCACCTATTACACCTCGTCTGTCTTAAAAGATCTGAAAATATAAAAGAAAAGTGTTTAGTGTTATACATTCAAATACGTTGCATAATTAAAAGTTTAATTTAAAATAAGGTAAAAAAGCATTTAGATAAACTACAAAACAAATTGATTCCCTAAAAACTCTTCAGATAAATAATTACAATTAGGTATATTAATTAATGAATAAATGTTAAATAACGTGAGTAATAGACGCGAGGTACGGATAGTTCTTTTCGCCTTACCCCCTCTCGACAGAATGTCATTGATTACGTACCATCTCAAAGGGGGAAGGTTTTCTCTTTACACTAAAAAAAAAAAAATGTGATGAAAGGATCTACATGGGATGCTGTTATTTTTATATCAAAACAACAGTTAAAAAATGCTGTTAATTTATTAATTTAATTTAAAACATTCTTATAGATGGTGCTAGAATTCTTAATTTCAAAAAATCTACAAAATTAAACGTTCGTTTACCGATCAATGATTCAATGAAAAAACTTTTTTGTTTTTTCGTATTTTTAATTATAAAGTTATTTAGTTAATTCAACAATAAATAAGTAATCCAAAACATTAATTCTAGACAACAAAATGTTTTTACTTTTTTTCCTTGTACATCATTCGCTTAATTTCATCTATGTGTAACGGATACACATACTCTTTTTTCTTTAGTAAATATTTTACGATTTACAAGAAGACCTATTTGTTACCCTGAAGTTTTTTTTTTTTTTTAAATTGCTCAGTCGTATGTGTTAAAAAGGGCCATGTGTGGGTTTAATCCGGGCCTAATAAAATAACGATCACTACAATGCTACGTGACATGAATATCCATTCGGCGTCTTTATTAAATACAGTCGCGAGTAGCGCCGCTTATACGGACCCCATTCATTTCATTCAACCATATGCACGAATTTAAATCGCACGTATGAAATTTAAATAGACTCGCATATCATTTTATTAGTTAGCCGAGAGTGCCCCATACGCGATGCGGAACACCCTGAAAGAAGGGGGCGTTACGGTAAAATTGTATAGAAACGACAATTAGTTTTTAGGGTTGGCACAGGCTACAGTTGCAAATGTGCAGAGAGTGTGCCTTTTTCGGTTTGCTTTGTATAAAAGTATTTTTTTTTAGTAGGTATGTTTAAGTAGTGGTGGGTTCAAAGAATTATTGATATATACCAGACGGGCGGATTTGCTCTGGGGTTCTGGAGCGGTCTCGGTCTTGGTAACGCGAATTCACAATAAGTAACTTCAAATTATATTTAAAAATAATTTAAATTGACTGATTATTTACTAAATGTATATTTCTACCACCAAGTGGTCATCTTCAATGGGTAGGTAACAGACTTCTACATTCAGCATGTGATAGTAGAAAAGCATATTTGCTAGAAAAAATGGTTTATTGTGAACTTTTTGGTGTTTTCATTATTAAATCAAATCTGCAATAAGTTTAACTTCATACTTCTTCTATATTCTGCAATGTATCTATTTCTAGTGGTTTTTCTTCAATAATTTTCTTAATACGTGCAGGACCTTTGACTATGCATGTAAATAACGGTTGTCGGTATCCGTTGATTTGTACATACAAATGAAGCATTGTTAGCTTTACAAACGATCTCAAAATACTGAAGAAGTTGCGATGGTTCACTCATTTGTTGAGTCCATGTATGTTATGTAAGTCGTATGTGTGCATGTATAATTTTCGGCACCGCAGTGAGTGTCGGCGTGGTCGCGACAAAAGATCGAAGAAGTTTCTTTCAAGTGTTCAGCAAACTCAAAAGCAGAACTCAACGACAACACGTGCAAACGGTCCATGCTAAACAGAACAAGTTCAAACAGACGCCACTAAATCCAGCGGGTAGTATGAAGAATTCGTAAATACAGAAGTTGGAGCTATTTCGTGACTAAAAATAACTCGTTTATTTACTTATAAGTACAAATGTTAATACGTTAAACAATAAAAAAAATTAAAAAAAGTTATTTGCTTAAGATAAGTGTGAATCGTAACATTCGTAAGGGTTCTTACTTCCTGACCATGGAAAATAATTTTTGTATATTGCAATGAAAATTGAAGAGGAGAAAATACTATTTTTTTTTTTAATCGACATAAAAAAAGGTAAAAATCTTCATACAGCTGATATTATAAGGAATCCATTCTAAAATAATAAAGAAAACCTAATGTTTGTGTATACAGTAGGCACAATGAAAGTTTTTGTTAAAAAATAGATATTGTGAGCTTTTTTGTTAAAATAGCAGAAATTTTTAAACAAAAGCTACATGTAATAGCTTTATGTCTACAAAAACCCACCCAAAGTTCTCGTTGGCAAAAAAAAAACAAAATAGAAAATATTGCAAGCTGCCTGATAACTTTTGTTTCTACTTTTTCGCTAAATATCTGGAACAAACAAAAGCTATTTCTGCTGAAACACATGGCGCATTTGGCTTCGGAAAATACAAATACACACGCTCACACACATAATGCAGAAACAACCAAATTATAAAGGCGAACTCGAGTGGCACTTCCACCTAGATTGAAATACTGTTTTAGATTGTTTGCTTTGCCCTCAAAGTCGGTTCCTATGCTGGAATATTACTGCCAACTCGGCTTTCAGTTCGACTGCTGGCACATTTACTTCCGATGCTACCATCAGTTTACTGTATTAAACAAAACATTTACTATTTTCAACATTTGATTACCATACCTATTTTATTATAAACAAAAGATAATTGAGAAAACCTTTCTCTACATTATAATTACCTACTCTAAATAATCAAGAATAATATATCCAAAAGCTCAACCTGAAAGCTTCCAAAGAATTTTAAAAATCAGTTGTTTTAGCGAGTATACTGAACTTGACGTACAAAAAAAATCAGAGTGTCATTTGGTCCAATACTTTTTACCTACTTATATAAAAAGTTTTTCACAAAATAGTAACTTTCTCATTTTTTTTTTTGGGAAACCCAATAAGTAGTGACAACATAAAGTTTTGTCGCTCGGGTTTGCTGTGTCGCGTCGCGTCGCATCGGCCGCAGCTGCGAGTTTTCCGAACGAGAACACGATAAGTGGGCGGACGCAGAGACGAAAGGAGACGACGACGAGTTTACTTTTCGAAAAGTTTACATTTGCGGGGTCTGCGACTGCTTTTGCCCTGGCAAAACAAAACCGTACAGAAGCAGCAGCCAGCCAACAGTTCACTAGGTAGTACGTAATGCTAAACTCATGCAAACAATGAGATCTTCTTGAAGCAAAAGCGCATCACTGAATTTGAACACTAAACGGAATACCTAATGGTTACTTGGTTAGGTTTAGATATTAGTGTACTTTGATGATGGAACTTATAAAAACAAAATTCCCGGTGTTTTTCTTCTTTACAAAAAAGATGGATTTTACATTTTATTTTGAAAGTATTAAATGGTTCTTCGCCACGATTATATTTAATGGAAATCGGTTCAACTGTCAATAAGTCAGAAACCCTTTGGTGTCAATAATCGTTCGAATTTTCTTTATCAGAGTCTGTAAATCGTTCAGAATTTGTACCATGAACTGCAATATTCCACTATAATTTTGAGTTCGATGGAACATCAGACGAAGAGATACGACGCTGAGCGTCATTCTGGCGTCGTTGTCGTCCTTATTCGTCTTCGTGCACATGTCATCTCCCAGGCCTACTATACTTACCACTACCGATAATGTAAAGAAATGATGAGCGCCCCAGCGCAGCGTTCGCCCTCTGTGTAAACAAAGGCTCAGGTCGCACTGACGCGAAGCAAAGTCAACGCCAAACTAGGACGATTATGACTGATGCAGTATTTCGATGGGCCGTTCTAGATTCTGTTTAGACGATCAATCATGTTCCAAAATTTATTTATGACTTTTTGTAAAATTTATATTAAGGACACAATTAGGTATAATTTCCTCTAAAAATTGTCTTAATTTTCTATTACTGGTTTATTTTAAGACTTTATTTATGTAGGTAGGTATAGTTTAGAGACTTGACATTTTGTGCAAAGGTTCCTTGTACAACGTAAGGATGAAGTCTAAAAAAAATTTATGTGTAGATCAATTTAAGGCACAGCCCAAATCGTTGAGTCAGGAAGTTTCAAATTTTATCCAGTTTTCTTTACAACATTATAGATTCTAAGACTTCTATGGAATTTTAAAATTCTTTATTGATTATGTTCCTTATCCACCAGTAATTTTTTTTCTGAAAAATCAGTTTTTGTCACACCGTATACCTACTGCAAACGATATTTGCAAAACAAGGGGTGTGAAAAAATTGCTGAGAAATAGCACTACAAGTGAAGGTTTGATGAGGATGATCATGAAAGTAAATCTTCTGCTAATAAGTTACCTATGTTATACCAGCCATCAAGTGTTTTTTTTTTAATTTCCAAATATTTTCGAAAATTGAACCCCTAAAACAGTCACCTGAAGGTTTGGCTAAATTAGTTATTTAAATAATGTTTCTTGGCACTGAAGAAGCGAAAACGATTAATCATTAAGTCGTGTTTGTTTAGGTTTAGAAATGATTACTTCTACTATTTTCTTAATTGTACGAGTGGTTGAAATAACTAGAGTGAGTAACGTCACTAAATGACATCCTCCTACAGTAAAGTGAACATTCATTTTAATTATCTCGAGATGGAAGAAGGGGGTGGTAGAGTGAAACCCATTTCAGCCTAACTAACTTGATCAGCAGGGCGGCTATAATCCGATAAGCAAAAACTTATGCCTTTTTGTCGCAATTCTACCCCCAAGTACACCAACGTGTCATTACACTCATCATACATATATGTTATTCATACTTATAGAAATTTGGCTTATTTTGAGAATTATACTTGACCCATAGGTACCAAACCATTTCTAAAAAAGAAACAAACTAATTAATGGTTACCTGAGCTGAGTATATACGTAATACTAAAACAGTTTTTGAAAAATTAAATTTAATGATAATTTTAAAATAATTAATCTCAAAAAATTAGTATCTATAGGTACCTGCCTATGACGGGCCACGGGCCCTCATTAAAATACTACCAACTGGGACAATTTTGTTGTCCAGAGGTTAAGGGAGGGTTAATTGCGTCTTAATAGGGGTAGCTATTTATGTTCTACTTGTGAAATAAGCGTACAAGGTGATCATTTCTGATTTCCATCACATTGTTTCCGAAGAATTTGTATTGTTGAGTAATTCTGATTGTGTTCTGGGCGATTTACTGATGAATGTTGATCTTTCGGTGGTAATTTAGACTATTTTAAAAACTCAATTAAAGATGATTTTATTTCGTATTTTTGATAAAAGCAGACTATTCTCCTATTTTTCGCAAAATCATTTCCGCTGTAATAATATTCATAATTATTACATAAATTAAATTTAAGAATAAAAAATTATACGATTTTATTATATTTTTTAATTTAAATTATTATAATTATTCTTGCAACCAAAATGATTTGGCGAGAAATAGGAAAGAGAAACAACAAATTCACTTTAAATTAGGGTTTCTAAAATAGTCTAAATTACTGTTAAAAATTCTATATTCAGTACCTATTATATCAGATTTAAAATAAAATAGAACAATTTCCTCTTCCTTTCTGTTATAGTTCTTCAAAGACATGAGCTGTATACCCTTTTTTCATACCTATAACATTTCCTATCTTTTACCTGACCAAATATAGGCAATCATAATTATTCCTTGTACGCTTATTTCATAAAATTTTGAATGTACCCTTTTTTCACTGTATTTACATATTCGGCGTAACCTAACCTAACCTGCTCAGGTCAGGTAAAAAACGCCTCAGTTAGTACACCTGCGTTGCCTCAGTTGGTATACTTTCTTTATTTGGTTAGCGTTGATTTGATTGATATTATTGATGAATCAATGAAACGTTACTTGATTATGTACTTTGTTTTTAAGTAAAATTCACTCGAACTATTTTCCCAATTTGTTAAAATCACCCTTTACCCTGAATCCCGCAAAATTTAGTCAGATGCAAACGATTACGGTTTTTCGTCTCATGTGGCGCTTCGTTTGAACAAATGGCGTTGGTTGTGCTGGCGTGGCGGTATAATATCGATGGGACTAGGCACACATGCCGCGATAATCACATCAGATGTGTCATGTGCACGGCTGATTATCGCACCCCCGCCCCCATTCAAGATAACTATCGCAATAGCGTTGACGACTGGGACGACTTCGTATCAGGAGCAGGAGAAGCACTCTTCTGGCTCCTGTTGTTGCTGTTGCTGTTTTGTTGTCGTCGTAGAGTGGCACTACAGACGTCCTCGCAGGGCGACAGCCACTTATTACAATGACGCCACTCCAACCAATGCCATTTCACAGGACTATATATCAAATTTTATACCGAGCGTTCAATTTTTTTCCAACTAATAAATATCATAAGTACAGTAATTAAGATAATCTTTTAGTTGTTTGATTATTAAGCCGGACATTACTAGTTATATGTACTTTTTTGACGCAAAACATCCCCCACTGATCATAAAAATTAAGGGGTAGATATTGTATTTTCTTATATCCAACAATTTGTATGATTTGCTTTTGATTTTTTTCTGGATCTGTCTAATACAAAGGAACTAAATGCATGTACCTATATACGTGTGTATGTATGGAAAATGGAGATACCCAGACTGACGATCAGCCGTTCTTTGTGGTAGGTACCGTTCGAAACTTCATCGACGTGGAGGAATGATAGCGTCTTGCAAATCCATTAGTAGATTGGGTCGCCGATTTTACCCCCTCGAAACAGCAAAGAAGGGCAAAGCGTAGCGGCAACAGCACATTCGGTTCTACCAAAGCATTTTGTCACATTGTGTATGGAAAAAGTATTCTTTTTGCCGTTTAGTCTTCAAAGAAATTTGTTTCTCAAAAAAGCATTCATTCGTTGAAAGAGCCACATTGAAACGCTCCTAGAGTAGAATGAACTAACGAAATACTTTACAATAACCAATGCATTTGTTGAATTCAAAATTTTTTTACATTTTTCTTGAAATTATTGAAAAAATAATTTGATGTGTGACTGTGTTTGCATGCAGTTTTCTCAGAAAGCATATCAAACAAAATTGTATGATCTGTCTTCGTTTGGAACCCATTAGAGGTCTTGTATAGTGTATACCATCCATTCTTTCCGAAAACTTATCCCAGACCAACCCATTAGTCACGCCTCTCCAGTTTTCCGGAAAAATAAATTCTGGGACCAAGTTTCCCAAGCAGTGCTCCCTTCTAGCAAGATAACGCCAGAGTAGTTACGTTGTTGGTGTCAACTATTTCTACTTCATGCATGTTCGTTAACCAAGAAAAGCTCGTGGTCGTCGTCCAATCTACTAATGTGCACAGCGTTGTAAAAGGACGACGCCAAGCGTCGTTATGAATCCGATTTAAGGGAGAGAGAAAACGACGCGTGCGGTAAACCGTACATCACAATTACGTCACGGATACCGTCGCGACACCACTGTGGTCATGTCTCATCCGTAAAAGTGCTCTCGACGACGAAATTACACCTTAGTACACATGTTCGTTGGACACATACGGAGTGTCCCTAGACGAGTTCTGCATTCAAATACCTTTTTTTATTTAGGCATAAGTTAAATGAAATCTAAAGGGAATCACACAGAACTACAGATATCATTTTGGTCTTTTGGAAATTAAAAAAGCATGTTGAAGTTTAGTTCTCATGAGTGCGCCACAGACAGCTCTGACGGAATCTGAATCTCCTGATTGGTTATCAAGAAAATTAGTAAACTACCACGGATACCAAGTGAACGCCATCTGTGGCGATTTGTTTATAGATTCACGAAATGTGTGTTTCTATAGGTATTAAATATTATTCTAGACAAAATGGGTATCTTTAAATGAACACCCTGTATATTTGCGTAACGCAGTTAATGACCACATGTGGTCCTGAGACATAATGAGAATTTATACTTGGGTCAGAAAATATAAGGGTGATTAGACGTTACCTTCCACCATCATCGTACAGTAGACTTTTAGTGGGGAAAATCCCAAAAAAGAAAAAATGAGAAAAGCAAAAAATGTCATCCACGATGTCCGAGTTCTGAGTCTAATTCTGAATTATTAGACACTGATTACTTACACGCGAATGTACTTCTAGTGGAGAAAAGATGGTCTACAATTTTTTTGATCAGACGTAATGTGTTAGATGTTGTTGTGCCAAGAGGATTGAGAATTAAGATAGTATTTTTTCTTACAATTAGTCTTATTATTATTTAAAAATATTAATAATTTATTACTTTTATTCTATTTATATGAATTTGTTACAGTTTTGCGGTTTGCGTCGGGATAGTCGAACAGCTTACAAAGTGTTGTTTGGCCGTTCGTAGTCCTGTTCATGATATTCCTCCAGCCTGTTCTTTCCTTTTGGCTGCTCTTGAATTTTTGGCCGCTTTGGCTGATCATTGCCCCGAGGATTCGGATGCAACGCATTTGGTAATACGATTATTAGCTTTCCTTATATAAAATAATATCATATATTAATTTGTTTGTTCCTTTTCAGGTTGCTACTCTGCATGGTACTGAACTTATGGGTGCAGTGTCAATGTTGTATGGCTCATTGCTGCCACCAGACACTGTCCCAAGAATCGAGGGACAATCACCTCCTGTGGTACCAGTGCCTTGCTTGAATCTTGCAAGAGCTACGTTTAGATTGCTAAGGAGGGTTGCTGAGTTAGATCTCAACAAGTTTCAGGTAGGATAATAATTACTCATTATATTTTCAAAAATTTTGTTAATTGTACCAAATTTTAAATTTTTCGAATAATTTTGAAAAAGGATTTTGTCTTTAGTCAAATGAGTATTTATGATATAAAAATTATGCAAGAAAAGAAGGAACTCTTTTGGGCCCATTGAACGAATGTGGTAAGCCTGAGATTTTTTTCGACGATATTAGACAGGCGGCGGTTTGAAAATGACCTGCTGAGAAAACCGAAGCAAACTAACTTGTAAACTTTGGATTGGTTCCCAAAGGAAAACGTATACAAGGCACGCGTTTATTCCCGTGGGGTTGTCGATGATCCCTCTGCACCGTGAACGATTCTCACTCATCCACTACATCAACGTCGTGCGATCGTTAATCAAAGCAAAGCAACTTTGGTGTCGTTGCGGTGAACTTGGCCCGTCAGGATTGAAATAATTTTAGTATTTTCTTTATTAAATAGAAATTGTTATATTGCTTTACATTTCCATTCCTAATAATCTACTTTTAGGGTTCTGTATACATATTCAAATTGAAAAAAAGAACCCTTAAAATGTCACTCTTGTGTCTATCATTCATCCAATTTTATAGAGACGTCTCAAAGTGGACAAAACACGTGTCCGAATTGGGTTTCTTTAAATTGTAGGGAGACATAGATAATTATTAAATTTTTGAAATTCTTCATTTCGTGCAAAAAAAAATAGATTACAACTTTAACTTTCCTATAGGTATGTTTTATTTTTAATTTGAAATGTAGTTACCTATCAGTAAATGGACTAATTCGATGTTTCTTTTAAAACATTGCCGCATTTTCGTTTTATCTACACGGTAGATACACAGACAAACAGGCATATGAATTCGATTTGGTGTTCATGGAACATACGCGAAATGCAATGTTTAAATATCGGGCGGTGTGTGGATTGGTGGGAACTAGAGCGCACGGCTGCGTCCCAAAGGTCCCAGTGCAAATTAACTCGGGACATGATCTCACCATCTTTACCAACGAGCCCAATTTCGAATTGAAGCTGAACTATATGATTCAATTAAAACACGAACGGCCAATGTAAATATGGCTAGAGGTCGATCGGCAAACAAGGGCACTAACTGAAAAGGATATTATAGATGACTACAACATAATAAACAAACCAACAGATCTTTGTAAACTAAACATTGATTGGTGAACGAATCTGGTGTTGTTGGTTTAAAGAAAGAGATTCTGTAAGGGTGTTTTTTATAGTATCATATTAAAAAAATGAATCTCTGTTATTACCTACATATCTGTGGTACTTTGTACTATACTTACACAGAAATTATTTTTTTCTCAGTCACAGAACAAAAACCCAATTTGTCTCCAAACATTAGCCCTAGGTATCTAAGAGAATATGTGAAAAGAGCGTTCAATGAAAAACCGTACACTCAAAATTTTGTCATAACTAACACTGTACTCTGTACTCATAGCGTTCTTATACATATTCGTCTGGTACTTACACCACATTTAGAACGATTTCTTTTTCTTTCCACAGAGCCGTGCTCCAAAGCAAATAATTTTAATAAGCGTTTCCATGTTTCCCGATGGGGCCTTCTCTGGTACAGAACTCTGCTCACTTCCCGATTTTTTTATAAAAATTTAGAACATTAATATTCGTCGAAATGACATCAGTTAGATTTTCCAGTTTCCTTTTTTTTTTCAGGAAGTTCTTGGAGCTGAAGGTATTTCGTTGCAGTATCGGCACATTGCTAATCAACTTATTTGGTGTTGTGCTACACCGACAATACCAAAATCTCCAACTAAAAACAATAACGGGCCAACAGCGGAAATGCATCAGGAACTTCTTAACGAAGTCATTAGCGTGACAGGTTATTTCGCCGTAGGGAATCAGGATAACCAGGTAACATTTTCTTTTGATTTGATTTATCAAAATTATCCTATAATTTTGTGGTAAAAGCGTATTTTATATGCGTTCTAGGAACTTAACTTTTTCAGAGAGAATATAAAGTAATAATATTCAAAAAACATTTTTGTAACCTTAAATCATTTAAACAAAAAAATTTTGCAAAACGGTATCGAAAAAAATTGCCAAGTGTTTGCAAGAAAAATATTAATTTTTTAAAACACTGAATCACAGGCTAAACGTGGTCATCAGTCACAGTTACCAGTGACTGGACTATTCCACTAGTCACAGTAATATGTGGCTACACTTGGTCAGCAATTACTTATATTTACAAGTTGCTAGACTCTGCCACCGTTCACAGGTATTAGTGGCTTAATATATGACCATAAGTCAGAGTTACAAGTGGCTAAAGTGATATCTAACCAGTTACAGTTACAGGTGATTGGATTTTACCACTAGTGGCAGTTACAAGTGGCTACACTTGGTCACTAGTTACAATTACAAGTTTCCAGGCTCGGCCACCGTTGTTACCAGTGGCTAAACGTAGCCACAAGTCACTTGCAGTTACAAGTGGCTGGACTTTGCCACTAGTCATCGTCACTAGCAAATCGCCACACATGGCGTTTACTTGCTGTTTAAATTTTTTGCAATTTCATTACGATCGGCACACAAACTTAAATGAAGAAAATTTTCTCTGTGATCGTGAATGGTGACCACTTACCATAACCTTCTTCGTTCTGGTATTATTTTATAAAATTTAGTTGTATATAAACCGTTATTTGTTTCTCAATAATTAATAGCTTTTTTTTTTCAATTTTGTTTTTGGGTCACAACCTCTTAAAATTGCATACAATTCCGAAACTTTGCAAATCATTTTTCGCCTTATATATGCCCACAGCGGTTGGTTTTGGTTCATTAATAATGTACCAGTCAAATTGCCGATAGGTGTCGCGCGCGTTTTTTTTTTTACGTCCAAAGCCTTCTTTGACCGCAACAAACAACCCCTCATTATCATTGTTCGTGCTATTAGTGTTGGCTGTTCTGACGTCGATATATCGACAAGTTGGCGACGTTGACTTCCAAAAAGGCACATCGACGTCGTCATACATTAGCCGTCATTTAATTTGACTTCCGCTCACACGCAACAATCGCGTGTCTCTCACCCCCGCGCAACCCCTTCTTTGATCGAACGAATGAACTCCTGCTTTAGTGTCTTTTATGTTCGTTGAAAAAAAAAAATACTTTTATGAGGATACAGGTAACTTAGACCAAGGGAGTTTATGAAAGCGAAGTGCATCTCTGTCAGTCATGAAACACAAAAATCACTAGATACACATTACCTAATTTGTATTGGTCGTAATAATTTTTTGCTAGGAGTTATGAGATTATGTGGAAAAAGAAAAAAAAAAAGGAAAACGAAGTAAAAAAGGTTATGTCTATCAGGTTAGGTGACGTTAGAAACTTGAGCCTCTTTGTAGGTGGCGCATTTGGACGAGATTAAGGCGAAATTCTGACAAGTGACTTTTTATTGTGACTAAAACGACCACTTCTTGCAAAGTATGATCGGACAGGCTTTTTTAATTTATTTTACTTTGAACTACATAATATTCTGCAAAATTGAGTATTCAAGTAATTTGAGTATGTATTAAAGAAATTTGAATATATTTTGGCGGAATTTTACTATGTCCAAAAGGTGCGATCGGAGGGTATAATGTACGCCTGAATCTAGCCGATAATAAGTACCTTCAGAGTCGGGTGGCGAATGCATTAGCGAAATGAAATCAATTTGTAACATCGTACCTACGTGGGGCTGGGTGCAAGGTGCATTACGCTACAGTCGTAAAAAGCGTGTAATTCAACGGAAATTGTACTTTTATAATAATAATTAGTATTGTTTACTACCTGTTCCGTGATTCCAAGCCATATAAACGTGAAACGTTAATTGAAAATAAATTACTTTTGAAATACGGACCGTTTTTAACTATACGGTGCAAACTAATTAATTACATAACTATCAGAAATAAACAGCTAAATTTATAGCTACGTAATTGCTTAATTGCTTCAGAAAAAAAGTAAAATCCTTAAAATAATTATGGAACGGAGAAAAAACAAAGAGGTAGAAAGAATTCTATTAGGTACCTATAGTGAGAGAACCATTAAATAACTGAAGGAATTATAGTTTTAATTAATTTTGTAAATCCTATATTTTTCCATAAAAAATACGTTGGTTATTATAATTTTTGTTTAATCACGAACAAAAATAAATAGAAAGATCGAAAAAATAAAAAGTATTTTTGTCTAAGAATCACAAACATACGTATTTATTTCTGAATATAATCACCACGATACGTTTATTCCAAAGTGTGATCAATTCCGTCACCTAATCGTCCGAAATGTAAAGATCTTCCTAGAGGTTTTTCTTAAGCGAAAGAAAGAAGTATACCTAAATTGTAAGGCGCAAAATCAGAAGAGGAAGGAGGATGTGGATTGGATTTAAACGTCACATTTCGCAGACCTTTTCGATTAAGCGCGAGGTGTTGGAGGAGATGTTGACCAGCATTGCCTTGTTACAGGAAGACCAGGCGCCAATCTACAAATTGTACCTTGTTGTACAGTTATTTTACCCTCCTTACTCCCGCAGTCTCGCGCCCTACGATTTTTTTTCTCCTACATATAGGTACTTAAGCAAAACCTCAAGAGTACCTAATCATTAAACTAGTTGAAGGATGAGGAGAAGGCAACTATATCAAGTCCTGGATTTGAGATTTTTCAATGACTGAAAATATTTTGCTTAGTTTACAATATTACAATAGTAAAAACAAATTATATACGTATATGTATATAATTTATTATATTATTAATATGTAACTATATAAGTACGTGAACCACGGTTAGGTAACACTGACAAACAAAAATTTCAACAGCTACACGAAGCATTCATAGAAAATTAGTACGATCAGGTAAGTGCTCGTACATAAAAGGCGCCAGTTTTAAACAAATATTAGTTCACACGGTCGTAACAATTACAATAGATACTATAGCATATTGTCAACAGCGTAGACAGAATATTAAAACTAATAATAACCGTGAACATCATAATAGTAGCAGTCGACTACGGTAAGAAAAAAAAAAAAGATATGTTAGCCAAAAAAATTTGAACATGCTAAAAACGTCGTCAGTGTTCGGTGTCCATATTATAATTTGGTGTAGGTAGGTAGTTTATAACACGGATAGATAGATAGATAGATAGATGGTAACATAAGAAAGTTTGTCAGGTAAAAAGAGGTCCCACAGAAGAACGAACGGTGTCTGTCGTCGTCGACGAGGCGGTGTCTTTTGACTGAGAGGAGGAGGCATCGAATCTCAGCCCTTCTTCTGCTGGTTGGTCGCGTCTCTTGCGGCAATTAAGATAGACTGGGCGCCATCCTCAGTGACCGACATCGCTGACGGCGGCGGACCGTCTTTCATAACTCAAATTCTTTAATACCGACGCGACTCGGTTATGTCGTATACTTTTTTATTAACTGAACATAGTGAAATGTTACATGAAAAATACAAAGCCGGATCTAGGGTAGAGCAAGAGGACAGCGGCTGGTGCAGAAATGAGTCGTTCATGGTATTTTTGTGCTTCTAAATTTTCGAAAATGTCTTCAATGTGCAGGTGTACCAACGCGATAATGACATCATTAGTACTTGTACTGTCGTGTTTAAATAATATTGTGACTATGTACTTACTGTTTATGTTAAGATGAGACTAAAGAACGGTTGACGAGGAATTTTTTTATATTTATACTAGCCTACTAGCTGATATGGTGTAGGCGTGGACGTGTGCATTTACACGAACCCACACCTACTACCGCATAACCTATGCATAGTTCGTTATCTTATCTAAAAATAACAAACACAACATGCACCCGATATTAAAATAAAACAACAACTCAGCTACTAATGATGGCATTATCGCGTTTTACACATAAGTACACATTGAAGACAAATCCAAGAAAATTATTGAAAATTTGGAAGCTCAAAAACAACATTTTTTTTTTTTCGTTTGTCCTTAATTTGTTTGTGTTTCTTAGTAACTATGAGAATGATAGATATTGTTAAGTGTAACACACTGTATATTTGTATTTGTTTCACCAGCCCTCTCTATTCGTATCCACATTAATACTGTTCATACGTTAGGTACTAGCATTTAGCAGTTTAATTACTTAAATGAATAATTGATGGGTTCAAATGGTCACTTCCATTACTGTGGCCGTTAAGTCTGTCAATGTGTCGAAGTCAGGGGCCTATTAAAGATGTCGTAACTAAATACGAGTCGATGAAACATTGTACTTAGTGCCCGCAATGTCCGACGCCAATTTCAAATGACAGTTTACGTTTGTCTCGCTTTGAATTAGGTAATCGAAACTCAAACCGCTATGGAATTTTGAAGTGGCAATAAACTAAAGGCATTTCAGTTTAGTTTAAAACAAACAATTATTGAGGCGTTGAAGTTGCTTTTCATTCATTGTATTTTGTTTTTAATTCTGTGTTCCTACAAGGCCATTAAAATTTATTTATATATTTTTTTATCATTCTTGCGTTTTCAATTTTATTATCTATCAGTAAGTTTAAATCAACCCTTGAAACGTTTAGAAAAAAAAATTAAATTTAGTAGGAAAACACCTAATAGGTAATTATAAACCTACTCACAAGCAAGTCAAGTTTGGTGTACTTTTATAAATTTTTATTGGGTTTGTTTTGGTGTCTCATAGTTAAGGTTCCTTTTTATTTAAGATGTTGCTAGTTAGTGGTCAACCGCCGTCTGTTCTTCAGCAGCTGTGCACTCTTCCGTTTTCGTATTTCTCTGTGGAAGAATTTTCCAGAATTTTGTATCCCACACTTCTAGCTTGTTGTGTTGGCAACGAACATACAACAGCAATTTTGAAACAAGAGCTTTCGTATGAGGTAAGTTGAATCAAAAATCCTTTCATAATACCTAACCAACGGCCAATACGAATCAATCCAAAAATTAATTGCTGAGGTTATAAACAACAAAGAAATCCCCTATTCTTTTTTCGTACAGATGTTAACAATTTAACAAAATAAATTTATAAAAATTTCTTGAAATTTTGATTACCTACTACAACCGTCAGACGTACATATTCATTAAAAATATTTCGTTGTTTCTTATCACTTACAGACTCTTGAAGACTTCCGAAAATCGGAATATGGAAAGGAGCATCGTTTGGTTAAATTACTTTCCAACAAGTGATTCGATTAATAAAAAATAATGTGAGCTTTAAGAAGTACTCCATAGCGCCTTTAATACATTTTTATTGTTTCCAAAAGTTGTGCAATAAAAAACGTTAAATCTGATAACACACAAAATGATTATAAAAGCTTATATCGGCACATATAACCTATGTAGCACATTTTTTACAGTACGTAAGTCAAAAAATTAAACTTAACAACGTTATTGTTTGTTTATATACCTATCATTTTTTCAATAGAGCATTTATTTAAATTACGTTTAGGGTCTGTGTAAAATTGTAATGTGATAGAAACGGATTGATAAAGACGTAAAAACGTACTTAGAAAGTGAGTCTATATGTACCGTGTGATTTACTGTTTACGTTTATTAAAATTTTCATTTCGAAATGTTTTATTCCTCTTGTGTATTTTATATTTATTATATTATTTTATGGAAATAAGTAAAATTTGAAAAAAAAACTTATTTTAAAAATCTAGATCAGTAATTAATCAGTATTTTCACTAATCATGTCCAAAACTTAAGTTTATCTTATAGGTATGAAACAGTATTTTTTGACTAATATAAAATGTGATACTAAAACGTATACTGCTTGAATGAAAACTTTTGAAAAGTATCAGTCCCAGATTAAACTCCAATAACAGGAACTTGGGTCAATTTTCCCTACATTTTCCTCGTTGAATAAATGTTGCTATTTTAAATATCTCGAAAAACATACAATAAAAACAATAACTATCAACAATGAAATACATTTTTAGGCTTCCTGAGCTATCACTTATTGAGGTTTTTTGGATAATGTTTCGTCCAGGTGCAATTTTATTTTACGTATTCATCTTAATTATTATGAACATGAAATTCTTTCTAAAGATTTTTGACCCAAATGCACCAGTTATGAAAGTTCAATGTCAATTTAACATCTTGCAGACATTATAAGTACCTACCTACCGATAGTACCAATCTCACAAGATACTTCCTCCCAATTCACTACAAGCCAAACTTTCACTCTCTGGGCTATAAACAACTCATATAATAATTTTGTGGAGGTTCTTGACGTCCCACTAAAGTCAATAATTGTCTACTCCTATCAGGAATGACACCTAATTGGAAATAAATTCGTTTTTTATTCTCAACGAGGACCGAACAACTTAAGAAAAAACAACCCAAAAATCCACTAATTGCAATGAAAGTTTGCTCCAATTTTTGAAGCAACATACAGACTTTCGTTAAGGTATTTTGTAAAAACATATTTCAACTTCTAAATATTACCAAAATGTTTTATACTCTTTACTATTTCACAGAATTGTTACCACAACCGAATTAAGTAGTGTTTTATAATTCTATATTAGGTACCTAGGTACTCTTTTGCCATTAAACCAGCGACAATCACCGACTTTCTATCTTTATCACAATTCTTTGGGGTGTAAAATCCATTCACACATCATAGATAAAATAACTTGTTGTTCCAAATCGACTATTATTTTAATAAAATTTTTACCTATTTATCTCTCATAGTCTTCAAGAAAAAGTAAAATTTCAGTAACACGTGGGTCTGTTATTATAGTCATAGGATATTTCTAAAACGCCTGACATCCTTGTCAAACGTTAGTCCCTTAAATCATGACCCTGCGACTAAATTGTTACAATACAAATATTTTTTTAGGACATGATTAATTGAACCTGCTTACTTTAGTCGTACAATTTGTGCTTTAATTATTTTATTTGATTGTGATGTTATTTTTGGATATCTTTAGTAATAGGTACCTATTTTATTTTTTCCGTCTATAAATGTAGTGAATGATCTTTATTTCCAATAAATCTTTTTCAACAAAAAGACTAATACTTTTATTTCATATTTACCAAATAACATTTTTTTTTTTTAATGAACTGCTGATCCAAATCTCTAGCGATATTTTCGGAACACAAAGTTTCGAAGTTCGTATTTTATAGGCCGGGGACTGAAAATGATAGAATAACAGAAGACCTCGACCGAACTCCCTCGCCCCGGGGAGTAGATTAACACGAGCACTTAGCGTTAAGAGCATGTAGGGGATGCTTCCCATTCGTTCCAGAGGTAAAGTAAGTATAAGCAGGAGGGCTGTTTGTCTATTATGGCCTTGTACGCAGTCGAAGCTCTCTCCGAACACGGAAAAGCATGGTTAGTGGAACTCAAATTTAAAATTATATATTTTTTTTTTTTGGGATATATAAAAGGTAGGTAGGTAAGGTGCAAATAACTGATAAGGTATTACCGTTGTTGTCAAGAATCGCAGTATTTGAACAATTGTTAATTTTATATAATTTAAATTAATAATTAGGTACTTTAACAGCCTCTTGCATTAGACATTGGACAAGGGAAGGAATTACGATTTCAAATGGCGGGTTGTTGAGGCTGATGGGCAATGGTCTGTTGGGGTTTTCTCTTATTGTAGTGGACGGAACGGTCGATACTTCATGATCCTCCCACAGAAGGAATGGCTGATTTGTTGATTTGATTAATATTTAAGTTAGTCTTTGATGTCAAAGGTCTATTAAATATGTGACGGTATAGAACAAACCGAAAATTCTAAAAATTGTCAGTTACAGATAGTTTGTCAAAAGCCAATCGTAAAACATGACATTTCTGTAGATGGATGTATGTCATCTACCTATTTTCATTAACTCCTTTTCAAGTTCAGTTGTTCATTTTCCGGATTTTTCGAATAAGTTCGCGACAATTTGTCAAAAACTTCATTCCCGACGCGACCCGACCCGACCCGTTTCATTTTCGCCTGATGTTCCCATAAATCATGGAAAGTGCGAAATCAGTCAGTTCGTTCGATCCTCATCTACGGCGTCGCATCGGCCTGGGCTAGCACATTTTTTGCGGTCGTCATGGTAGGCGGAAATTAATGATATACAGATGTAAAGTTTACAGGTTTTCGCACCGACCTACGACGCCACCGCAGCGGTTCCGGCGTCGTCGTCGCCTTGATCGCAGCAGCAGTCGTCGGAACCCAGCCGTAAATTTTCTTAGGTATTAACAACGGGAGCCGCAGCTTTTACGGAAATGGGTACGGCCCATTATCCTGTCAGCTCTTCGACCCCGTGACACTTGTCATCGGATCGTTTTAGAAAGCTTCCAAAGTAAAGAAGCAGCCGCGATAAATTGGTACTCACAAACCATCTATAAATTCAACTCATCGAAATTATCAATCTAACTAACATCAGAAAGGAGATTTTCTAAGTACATCAAAATATTTGTAGAAGTAGTACTGTCTGCAAGCGAGTTATAGATCATCAAACTTTGAACCCCTTTTCATCCCTTAAGATGTTAAATTTTAGAAAATCCTTTTTTCTTGCTCGCGCACTCTAAATAAGGAACCCTGTATTGGGTTTCGGACTTTTGAAGTCCATTTGCACCCCTTTACAAATTGAGTTGCAAAAAATTCTTGAATTTACATTTTCATTTTTATTTCCCTTAAAACCGTAGAAGTAGAGACATAGTCTGAGGTCTTTTCAATATTCCATCAGTGCAAACTGTTCGTTCGTCCGTGCCACCCCAGCGCAGTGGTAGGTAATTGGGCACCAACGACAAAAATTAGAACAGGCAATCGGGACATTGTCCCGAGTGCTTGGGATGAATGAATAGCGAAGCTTGCTAGGATAATGCCGTGTGAGAGATGTGGGTCCTTGTCGTCGTTCATCTCTTATATCCCGGACTGTGATTATTGCCGTTGTCGTGCCGTGTCCTGTTCTAATACGTAGTAATCACGATCAGATCCACCCCCTTGCAGATTAAAACTCCGAAACAAAGGTTAACTGTGCGAGTACTTGCAAACCTTCACAATACGACTGCTGTCAGGACCCAACAGCCCCAATACAATGCTGTCTCAAACTGACTTTCCTTTTTATCTACAGGGTGTCTGTTACATAAGAAATATACATTTATTACAGAAGTAGGGCCAAGAGGACTCTGTGTCATTTAACGACTTGCTCTTATGGTCTTGATGAGGATAATGAGCCAGTTTTGGTATAATTATCAATATTTACAAATTGAAAGTTTGTTCGAATTGAGAAACTATTTCGTCAATGACTAGGAATTCTTTGGAGGAAGATTAATCACAAAATTGCCGAATCATAAGACTGATCACAGAATAATAAGAATCACTGTTGAACAATAGGTATTGATTACCTATATTTGTAATCCTGAACAGGAGCACTTTGCTGCAAAAATTTTTGCCAAATTGTCAATTCTCTCAAATTCGCTCATACTCATAATTTTCTAAGTAAATGTGGTAAAATGTAGAACAGGATTAACTAAGTCATATTACCTACATTAAATAAAAATACGATTTTTAAAAAAAATGTACCATTTTTATTTGTCATTTTCCATAGAATTGTTTATTTTTTTAATTTACGTAGATTTCAATTATTTAGGTATCTCCTGGTAAATGAGTTGAACCACTGCTAAATGGGGGTGCTATAAATCAAAATTAAGAACAACGACGTATATTCATTCGTCCCACAATTTGCAGCCAAGCAAATACAAGTGCAAAGCAATGAAAACGGTAGCAATCTCTAAAAGGGCAACGGTAAATTGGTTGCTGTTTGGTTGTGGGAACCCTCACATTAGACCTATAGAGTGAAATAGATGCTAATAATAAAAAAACTAATATAAACTAAAAAGGGAAAGAAATGCCTGTCTTTGAGTGTCAGGGATAAGAAATTAATTTTATTATAGGTACATACATTTTTTTTACACAAGCCAAATTTCCGTTAATACTTCACTGAAATTAATTATTGAGATATAATTTTAAAGACAACGTTGTCTATTAATGAGAAAAAAAAATAAAAAGTTTAAAACCAATGTTTTGGTTAATAAAAATAAATATTGATTTTATTTTTAAGTAAATTGAAGGCGCCATCTACAGGCGACCTGTTTAATTAACATCAATAGAACTGTTGGTTGGTTGATTGGAGTTGTTATTGTTATTGTATTGTATTAAAATAGTTACCTACCTAAATAACAATTATTTATTGTTGAAATTAGGACATTTTAAATAATACTAAGTTAATATCGCGTAAAAAACTTTTCAGCGATAAAAACCCTTTTGTTGATTAAAAAGAAAAGAGACACCGGTTGAGTTTACCAATGTTAGTCAAAGTTGGTGGCGGATAAACGCGTGCCAGAAATGAGTATTTGGATTGCAGTGGTGCTACAATAATTCCTGAAGAACGCTTACGCTTAGTCGCAGAAATTAATTCAGCCGTTGTTCCAGGATTGGAATAAAGAGTCCGGCGAAGCATAATCCAAGTCGGGGGTGGGTGGAAGGAGCTGGGGGAGACGGTGGTGCACGGAGGGTGCCTATAAATTGCTAGTCACGAAACCGATTCGCGGAAGAGGCAAACATAAATCAGCATCGTCTCTGGATCTCGATCAGATTGCGTAGGGTGTTTATCAAACAAATAACCGGGCAATGCATATCAATGATGCCTCTTCTCGGTACTCGATGACGATCGTAATCTAACCAATATTATTTGTCTGTCTGGTGATCGTGAATTGCGGTTAACAAAAATTTATTTCTGAATAACAAGATGGGTAGATATAAATCTGAATTTTTAAAATATATAAATCAGGTTTTATTTTGTAGAAATGTTCCCATATCAGAGGAAATTTTGTAATGGCGAAAAATAGCAAAATAGAACCTTTGGACACTGCTTTAAAAAATATAAATATTTGTACGTGGATACCTAATTTAAATAATATTTAAAGAATGATGTTTAATTAAAATATCAGAGACAAAACAACCCCTCTACCTGCATGATCAGAAGAACCCAAATTCCACATGTACCTATTCACAATTAATGTATATGAATTATTCGTGAAGACAGGGTGAAAAGGCTAAAAATTTTGTAGGTATACTCTCCTTCCTAAAATTTTGGATCTAACTCTGGTCTTTTGTTATGTTATATGTTATATATCAAAATAGATACATATATCGAGCCAATTTAATTTGAGGAATAAGAAATTGCGAATAATGAATGAAAAATTCATTTTTAATTAGGTAATGATTTTTTTTCTAATTTGTGTTAATAAATCTCTCCAATTAATTATTATCATAAGTAATTACGTAAAAATGATAACTATTAGGTAACAATAAATAAAAAGCTCGACATTTGGTTAAGAGAGTTACCCTCTAAACAAAATATTGCAGTAGAGACAGAAGGATTTCATGATTCAACTATAGCAATAATTCAATCCCTGATGCAACCCCCGATAACTGCCCACAATTTGAGCGTTTTCGGGCTTGATAATATCAACTGCGACTGCGGTTACTCATGAATATACAGATGTAATATACTAAGTGCTCGATTAACATACATTTATTAAGTTTGTCCGATCAATTCGGTTCCTCACATAATTTTAACTTGAACGTCGCTTGATAAGTATTATTAGCATTGCATGAATACATATAAGTATAGGGAATTATTAGATAGATTCATTATTGTATTCCTTCCATATCTTAAAAACTAAAATTTCCAACGTCCTCTCTATTTAGTAAAATTATTCGAATATTGCGGTCTTCCTCCGCTTCTCTTTTAATTTTGCCTGTACTTAGTAAGTCTCATTTAATCCCTTTTTTTGTACTACCAACTTTTCTTTTTCTATTTATCTTCCAATGAGCGTTATCTTGCCCTTGTTCCAGTTCTTCTAATATCTCCATATTTTAACTTCTTCTATCCACACTGCTTAAAGTCATGCCAATTTTAAATTTGCATTCTTAAGAAATTGCGGGGTGAAGATCTTTTAATTTTGTGCATTTATCGTTCTTGTAACTTTATCGACTTTAAAATATAATTTCAAATACCAACCCCATGTTGAGTTTTCCATCAAAAGCTCTTCAATAGATTGACTTCGGTTATAGTGAGACATCATATTTCCAGTTCGTACTTACTCATAAAATTTGTTTGTAATAATTTCCTATCCCCTTCCTGTTAGATTGCGTATTAGTAGCATCTAATAAAAGTTTAAAGGACCTTTTCGCGTACACCTGCTTCCAGGAAGCTTGCTCACTTTAAGAACTAATTTCGTATTCTTAAGGAGTAGGTAGTTATTCGGTTAAGTTTCCCACAAGAAGCGCCCGCATATATCTACGACTCGCAGCAAACTACATTTCCTGCTTTTCCCTTACTTCTATATCCATTTTCTCATGAGGTGTAGCATCCACTTAAGCACCTGCGAACTGGTGCAGGTGCTTTAATTATTCACAACCACCTTCGAGCCGCACCGATACCGCGTCTTCCTACTGCAATGGTTCACGTGTCTCATTATTAAAGAAACTCACACTGACACTGGCAATAATAACTAAATAGTTGTTGTCTAATCGTGTACAAGACAACAATAATAACGTGGGAATTAAACTTTTAAAACTTTTAAAATGTCTAAGAAAATTATCAAATGCAGCAAAAGAATTATTGTTTATTTCTCAGTTCGCCCAAATATTTTGGTTGTTGTTACTTCTAGAAAAAAAGCTACTGAATTTGACGTCCTGGGGCTCCCACGAACCACGATAAAATAACCAGACTCACTGTTTCTGTATACGAATTGTCACATTTTTTAATCTCTTGGATAGAGATTCCAGTCATCCATTCAATCTTTCCTGCACGAAGACAGTGAACTAGTCACGTGAAAATCCATTTTGAAAATTTATTTGATGTTCCCCCAAAAGACCGCTATCTTTCTCCTAGAGACTACAGCCTTTCTTCTAAAGACTAATATCTCGGAGACTGTAGTCTTCCTCTTAGAAACTGGAATTTTCGAGACAACTGTTACCAAAAGCAAAGCTCTGACTTGAACTGAGTCTCTAATTCCAAGACTCCTAGAGAGTGATAATTTTATCCTGGGCTCTCCTGATTCCCCTTTACCTCTGTCTGTTTGAAAGCAATTGTAGTTTAGTAGTCACACAGTCCCGCCTTTTTTGATCAAAATACTACACAAATACATTTTCTTTTGTTACTCCTCTTTAGGCCTTTGATTTCTAGTCTCAAAACTTGAAAAGGGGTAGGTACCATGATGGACCAGGACCCTGGGCTGCTGCCCTTCAAACTCATACCAAAATCCGGGGTAGTACCTATACTTTCCTCACTGGTGTATATACCACCTTTATGGAGCTATTATTCTAAATTAGCGAAAAAATTGCTCATTAAAAAAAAAATTTAAAGAAATTCTGTTTGTTTTTGTGTTTAAATATATTTATGTATCTGTACAATGTATGAAGAAGTAAATAGTAAAAATTTTATTATGATTACTTTGCTTCGTAATTTTGTGAGATTATGTAAACGTCAGTAGAACGTTCCATTGAGTCCATTAACTCAAAAAGCTGCTACCGTCGTATCTGCAGCAAAATACCGGTGGGTATTAACACTAACAATAAATTACGAATTAACAGCAGTAAACTGTTAAAAACGAGATTGAGAGGAATCATCCAAATAAACAACGCAAGTCTTTTATTAACTCCCGAGTGACATGTGACGTGAAAACATACTAACAAATATCGCATTTCGTAAATACGAGCGGGCGGACCGCAGACTCCGACTGAGTTGGGAATAACAAACACGGAGGTTATGTGGTTAGGTCGATGATGGGTCGACTGCTAATATTTAAACGTCACTCGTTTCCGTTAAATATACAAACAGCAGCTGAAGCTGCAACCGACTTGTCGGGTTTTAATGTATAAATATAAGTCTATGGGAATGCATGTGTGTGTGTATGTGTGGACAATATAGAACTCGGAACTTTTCTCATTTAATGATGAAATAGGCGCCGCTTGCAGAATGGACGACCTGTTGAGCTTTGATGAAATAAATAAAACCAAAAATGACAAAAAAATATTTCAACTTCTTTTACGATTGAATACACACTTCCACTTTATCCCATCCTGAGTTGATCTTTGCATTCTCTGAAAACTCTAGGGATTCCATCCAAGTATCCCATTGCTCCTTTTTAGTCTTGTTCCCTTTAAGTAGCCCACAATGGCTCACAGTGTATCCTACTACATACTTATTATTTCCGAATTTTTAGGAAGAAACCAAAACACAATTTTTTTTGTCAAAATGGCAAAGTTTTTACATTTTATTCTTATCTACAGATAGATAAGGGAGGAAATTGTTTAGAAAAGCTCTCGTACTCAACAAAAATATTGTAAAGTTTTTAATATATAATTTTAGTGAAACTATTATCTCCTGTGTTTGTTTTCTTTTTTTTTTTTTCTTCTCTATTGTATTGATTGTATTGATGATGGATGATGTACCGTAGATAAATATCCAGATATGAGAACTTCATAAGTGAATGTTAATAAAGTTCAAATCACGCGTAAAAAGTTAAAAGGAGGACTATAACAAGTAAGGTATCGATTCAATTCGTTCCAAGTAGGTACAGTTACGTAGTTAGTAGGTAAGTCCAGAAATAACCTTCTGCGGCGCGGCAGCAGGCGCATCGCGTCGCATCGCATCGGTTGCGTGCACTCGTGAACGACCCTCGGGGAAATCTCCTTAAAAGCCTTTGCCTCCATTGATTTCATTAACCACCCGAAACACCCGTCGCGTCGTGCCTTTCGTTCCGCTTTCCGTTTATTTGCCTGATCATTCCCAATCGATAAGATACTTACTTTACGTACTTTAAAGATAAATGGATAAACACTGAAAGACTGACCTGGTGCAACGGATTAAGTAATTCAACTACTGTGCATCAAGACAAACTCTGTCCACACCTAAAAAATTTTTTGATTTCCTCAGAATACAAGATGCTTTTTTATGAAAAATGAGATAGTCTTTCTTGAGGTTAGGTTAGGTTAGGTAGTATAGTAGAGCCCCTAGATCATTTAAATTTTCAGTTATTTCATATTTTATGTTAGTTTCACCCTTTGTACAAAATTATGGTTGATAGTGTTAACCTAAGAAACAAATGCGCTTAGATAATAATTAATTTTGAGGAAATTTTGAAATGTATTTTTAGTTTAGGTTGCACCTCTGGCACAAGAATTTTTAAGATCTATTAACAACCCGCAACGTTATAGCCAAAAAAAAACAAAGAACACATTTCTTTTGAGATTAGGAAGCCAATTTTGAGTGTAGGGGATGTTAGATAGATTGACTAAAGTCGGTCGTAGGGTCGATTTCACATACTTATTAGGGGGGATACTTGTGATCCGACGCTCTAAAAATTTTGCGAGTCTCCCAAAAAGACACACCCCCTCCAATAAATTGCACTTTGAATAAGTCCAATTCAACGAAATTATAAATATCTATTAATAGGATTTCTTTCATTTCTTCAATAAATTCAGTTTTGTATTTCTAACAAACAGAAAATTGAGATGAATTTCACTGCTGCACCTGTTTGCGTATAATTGAAACGTAAACGACATTTTAGTTAATTAAAAAGAACATTGTCCACGCTGAAAACATAAAGATAATGAAATGATTTGCAGTCAGCGTTTAGTATTTCACATGAACTGGATGAAAACATCAAAGAGTGAAATATTTTTTTAATAGAATTGAATTCTTCGGCGAATTAACCGTAACATAAGTAGTGAGTTGCAGTAATAATTTACACACTGGAATAATCAAATTTGACGCGGCAGTATTTAGAAAGTTTCTGAACCGTTTTTACACCCTAATTGTTTTGACATTTACATCCTTTTTACATTGGCGGCACATACTGAGGTGCCTCTTTTTTATATTCCATTAATTTTTTTCATTCGTTGCCCTAAAAATACTCTGTCGACACGAGGCATGATTTACAGGAAATGTGGGTGAATCCCGCAGCTCGAAGATTGAGCCACTTAGACACTGATGCACACTAACTCACTACCACACGTTTTGACTCGTTAAAACTGCGTCTTCACTACACAATTCACAGTAGAGGGAGATGGGGGTGGAAATTTGGCTTCTAGATTTTGTCGACGTACGTAATTTCCGAAATAGGTAGAGAGAAAATTAATATTCAGCAAAAGTAATATTTTGTAATTTAATATAATTTTACATTAACTGTACTTATTGATGGTTTGTGTTTTATTAACATGTAGGTACCTATGTATGAGCATAATATGTTTATTTTGGGACAGAACTAGCGTTCAAAAATCCGAGACGTGGGAGTGATAGTGTGTTCCGTTATAAAAAGGTCGTAACTGCACCAGCAGCATGTGAAATATGCGTTGAATATGCACAATTCGTGGCTGATTTATGAGGGTTCAAGCGTGAGCATAAAGTGCGGCGCCTCGCTTTATTTTAAATTCGTTTAAGTGGCAAAGAGCGGTTATTTTTGTGAACAAGCACTTCACTTTTATGTCGCGTCACGTGATGTAAACTTAATGTGTAAGGCTCTGGATGAATTCGCCAGAGCCGGCAAAGAGGGCTTTTAATCGAACTGAAAAATTACTTCCTTCTTTTGCCAGATTTTATGTCTTCTTCGTTCAAGGAAGCTCTTGTAAATTATAAGATAGCCTACAAAGGTCACAGTCAACAATTTTATGAATGTTCTTCATTCTAAACGGTTTTCTTTATAATATCCTTACAGAAGCTGCCAACCACCCTAATAAGATAATTCAGACAACCCTAGGGGTTGATTTCTAAATCTTATGGTCGAAAAATTTTGGTAATTCTTGAGGATGTAGGACGATTGCACTTGCTGTGGTCCAAATGATGTCGCGAAAAAAGCGTACAATAAAATAAGCATACGATCTCACTTTGGGAGGGTTAATTACGTCTTAATAGGGGTTGCTATTTATTTTCTACTTGTGAAATAAGCGTACAAGGTGATCATTTCTGATTTCCATCACACTGTTTCCGAAGAATTTATATTATTGAATAATCCTGATGTGTTCAAGAAATTTAAGGGCGATTTACTGCTGAACTTTGAATTTTTGGTAGTAATTTAGACAATTTTACAAAACCCAATTAAAGATGATTTTATTTCGTATTCTTGATAAAAGCAGACTATTCTCCTATTTTTCATTAAATCATTTCCGTTGTAATAATAATCATAATTATTATATCTATAAATTAAATTAAGGGAAAGAACAAACTCACTTTTAATTATTTTTCTAAAATAGTCTAAATTACTGTTAAAAATTCTATATTCAAAATTATCTATATCAGATTTAAATTTAAAATAAAATAGAACAATTTCCTCTTCTTTTCTGTTATGGTTCATCAAGCACAAGAGATGTGTACGCTTTTTCCACACCTCTAAAATTTCTTAACTTTTACCTGACCAAACACATAATACATAATTATCCCTTGTACGCTCATTTCACTAAATTTTTAGTATACGCCTTTTCCAGTGTACTCTTTTTTCATATATTTAGTCCAAACAACCCTTAAAGTGATGGATCAATTGCACGCAAACCTAAAATTATTAACTGAGTTGCATTTCTAATACTAATTTATTTATAAATACTTTAATCTTCTTTCAAACCAACAGAGATTATAATGAGCTTTGCGTGCAATTGACCTATATAACGTTGACAATTTACGTGCAATTGTCCTGTAATTATCGACTACCTCAAAATTTTTCTGACAACTGCATACAATCGTCCGTTACCCAACTCAAATTGTTGTTATTTTTCTTTTTTCTTCTTTTGATTTTTTTTTTTATTATCTACTACAAGCCATTTTCCTGTCCAATTTTATGAAAAGCACCTATCAATCAATGTAGGTATTTACATTGAAATTATTTTCTGTTGATTAGCTACATGTTTTTAACGGTGTATTATGATAAAATTCGATTGTTTATTTTGTGCTTTTCCGATCTAATCAAATGTCTGACGGTTGGATCAAAATGGTACTGTGTGTACACTAAAGCACGCTTTTAATGCACTAAAAGTGTGTCCAAACAAGATTAACTTTATAGATAACGCATAATAAGTACATGAACAATGAAACCATTTGGTAACAGCATTTGTTAGGGTCTATTTGAGGTATGCTCTGATGTGAAAATCAAAATTATTTTATCTTCAGAATGTAGGTGGTATAAGTACCTACACATAACTAAATGAACTAGTGCTTACCTAGTTGCTTTTATACCACAGGAGCTTAAAGATTCATAATTTTACATTTTTGACAAAAAATCCTCAATTTTTTGGATATGACCTACTTTCTCTGTAGAACAAAGTAATTTATATCGTATTCTACAGATGGCACTCTTTGGCTATCTGTGGTCGTATATTAAACTTGTCATTGGCTATACTCTGATTGTTTTTTTTTTATTATCTTTAGTATAAAACATAATTTCTCATCGTGTAACATATTATGTACCTGGTACATATATCTATATCAGCTGTTGCTAATCTATGAATGACCGTGTTTTTTCCGACAATATGGCAGAGCTTTTTGTTCAAAGCTCTTCAATCACTTGTGAAATATCGATTCCGATAAATAGCATAGTTTGTGTGAATCAGATAACAAAATTCCCGTGTTTGTTCAAAGCTTTGAATAATTACAAAACAAACAACATCCGTTGCATATTATTTTTATTCCATGATTGATGTGCTACCGGACTCGATTCGACTACACGATCATAAATATACAACAGACGGCTTTATCAAACGCCTGTTATTTTTGGTTAACTATTTTAAATCATTGTAATTACGCTTTTACGTTTAATGTATTAATATAAATGATTTTGATCGATTCGTCCTATAAAATATGTCCGTTTTCCCTCAATATCCAAAACATTTATTTGTCTGAAAATTTAGGACCTTTTACTTCATATTTAATGTTTTCTAGAGAAATTATTTATATTAAGTAAATCTGCTTTTGAAGTCGGTAGCATAAAGGCCTTTATTGGTTCTAATGTACTTACTTAAAAAGATACTAGAGATTAAGATAGTTCGTCCAGATTAAGTTAAATCTTTCAAAAATTTCAACCCTTACAATTTACTGTTAATGACGGACAGCAGATGCGAGAAGAACTATGTCAGATGGCAATCGGGTGGCATAATTAGCAAACTAATTGTTATAACTCGGACCACGGTGTCCTATCTCACTTGTCCATCTTACTACACCTGCATCAGTGGCCGTATCTGGACCGCGAGATCTACACAGTCTCCGACCTGAAGTCTTCGCAGGTATAAAGAACTAACTGAATTTCTATCAGTGCACATTATTTTTGTATGCAGTTAGTCTACGTATAGTTTGTTTTCTTTCGTATGGTTAAATACTTCAAAGCAAAAGTTCAAATTTAAATTTTCCTACTTTTAGGATTCCATAGGTTCAAGTAAAAAACGGATCCTTTATGGGATCATTACAGTGTCTGTTCGTCTGTTGTAATCAATTTAACTGATTAAGTTTAAATTTGCTGCATGTATAAATTTTTCTGATCCAAAAACAGATTTATAACAAAAATAAATGAATTATGAATACGAGGGTCATTTTTGGGGGACAAATTAGGAAAAAAAAAATACGTTATAAATAGATGAAATTGACCGTTCCTCCCTTCTCGATGTTTGATACGATACTTTTAGTAATTTGCAAAAAACCCACAACTTTCAAAAATTATTTTAAAATTTGCGTCACCAGATGCACCAATGGGCAATTTATTATAATTAATGCACTAAAAGATGGGATGACAAATCCCCTTAGATATGTTATGTTTAAAAATAGCGTTTATCGTCTTTTGTCCTTTTTAACGATCAAGGCCAACGAGAATAAGACCAAAAATGTAAATTTATGTTAATAATTTTTGATTGAATTTATGTGGTATTAATAGCACTGAACAGTTTCATATCTCTTACAAACAAAGAACCCAACAGCATTTGTGCTGCGTGTTGTTTATTCGTTAAATATTTTTGGAAAATATATTTGAATTTTACATCTAGTGTCAAAAAAACGAAAATATGATAGATTTTGTTAGTTACTTTATCTGAATTAAATATCAAACCAAATTAAGATTTTTGGGATGATTTTTGAATTATTTTGAAACTGCTCGAGTAAAACGATTATTATCATTTTGGAAAATGTTGTTTCAAAGGTTTTAAAAACATAAGAGACAACAAAAAGCTAAATGCTCTTCTTCGAAATTTTGGTACAGTATTTTCTTGAAATTTTCACTCGCAATAAGTGATGTAAAATGTTTTGAAAAAAAGGAAAATATTCAGATTGTGAGTTTTCGTTATTTAAAAGCTTATGTTTTTGTTGATGTATGATAAAGGAAAGAAAAGACATGTTGAACACATATTGATGTAAAATCGCTAGATGGAAAACAAAAATAGAGGTTAAAAATGCGGAAACCCGATACACATAAGGAACAGATAGCACAGGCTGTTAGTAAAACAAACTTTATGTTGACTCTCAGTTCTCTTATAGCTTATGTACATACGTATATATACAGGGTGAGTTACACAGTACGTTTATTCTATAATTACACCAAAACTATTTGAGGTCTTTTATAGAAAATCCCTTTTAACGTTTTAACCTAACGAGGAAAAATTGTTATTGTTGTCACACCCTCGACGGGAATCAAACCCGGGTGAATGCATTGGCAAATAATCCAGAAACCCGGGTTCGATTCCCGGCAATTACGTGACAACAGTAACAATTGTTCCTCATAAATTTGAGATTTCTCGTAGATGCTAAACACTATTGCATTAAATCACCTATAATTCAAGTTTAATTTGTAAATTTCCCTAAAGAAAAGCAAATAAATGGAAATATTGGTGTTACTAAATTAGAACACGAAAAATGTGTCTCCGTTACTTAATTTTCGAATATTATTTCAGCTGGTTAATTTTAGGATGCTCCGTATAGTTACGAAAGGTGTATAATAGACAGTCGGTAGTCAGAGTTCTCTTCACCGACGACTATACGATGAGATCGTTCAAAAGAAACGGGCTAAAAGGAACGCGAGCTATTCTGTTTGTGAGTCGGCTTATTTTTACCCATTTAAATGTAAACACGGTTGCTTTGCCGAGAAAGCAACACCTCCGACACATTAAAACGTCAATTGGAATATCGACAGCCGACACACATACTAAAAGCTTTTCGACGAGCGGTGTCGGATCGACGTCGGCGACGCGCCGACACAGGGGCGGGAGTGGATGAGAGCGTCGCGTCGGCTCTCCGTCGACGCTTCTGCCACTGTTACTATTAGCCAAATTTACATTTACGAATTACCTAATACATATGGAAAACGAAATTTTGTGGTGACGTGTGACGGACGTAAGCGTAACGAAACTACCGCTGCTACTTCCATATACTTTCCGCATCCATCATAACGCTTAGGGAAAGGGAAACGGATATGTACGATAAGTCATGTTACTGCCGACGCCGTTCAGGGATTTCACAGAACCATATCAGCAATGTTTTTTTTTAGTTAGAAATTATCAAAAGTCAAAAAGTTTAGATGCGATTCTAAGATCAAAGTTTACATCGTTTAGTCTCAGTCTAAAATTTTGACTATTATGCAATTTAAAATTTAGAAAAATCGGTGAAGTTTTACCGCTCCGCTCGTCGTTTCGAGTCGTTTAAAAATTTAGCACTTTTCGAGGGGGTTCCACCGACCCCTCGCCCTTTAAACTGTCTCATTAAGTCAGTCAATTGCACAGCGAATCGTAGCGATTTTAGAATTTTAATTTCCGGCATTATTGTTGAGAGCGACGCGTGACGTTTCTTCATTCGACGAAAGCTCTAAATTGTTCCATTCTTCGTGTTGGCCTCTTGCTAAAGATCGACGATTATGCCTGACTCGATTCCTTACAAGATAATAACGCATCCGACTAAGCGGCGCGGCGCGGCGCGGCGCGGCGCGGCACGGTGACTGTTGCGATTGTGACGAAACAAGGCTGTGCCTATTGCCTGGGCCATTGTACTATCTAAAAGGAAAAGCTATTGACAGAACAGATTAGAATGGCACGCAAAAATACAAGTTATCAGTCGTAGACATCGCACTACTTTAATAGCTTCGATGAGTAAGCGACATTTTTAAATTTTCAACAAATCCACAGCAATCAGATCTTCCAATTGTGGTTAACATAAAGAAGAAGTCAAACTGTAGACTACTGAAGGATATTGGAGAAGTTCTATAGTCAAAAATCCGAAGTTATTCAAATATTCTACCACGATTCATGAAGGCCAAAATGCTAATTTTCTGCGTAATATACGTAGGTCCTCGTAGGCAAGTATTTTAATCTAATAGCCACGAGATTTTATCGTCCAAAATTTTGTTTGATCACGAATTCTTGTAGAGGAAGGTCAGAGGAGCATTTGTTCAAAATTTTAAGCTCTCAAATAATTGTTGTTACTTTTTATTTAGCGTTAAGTTTTACAAAACGTGTATTTTGATCTTTTGAAGTTTACGTAGCCCAAACCGTGATAGATACGAAAAAAGTATAAAGACCTTTTTGTAGATAACTGAATTTTGTATAAAAAAGTCCGAGACAGCACCTATCTATCTTTTACAAGTTAAAAAACGACTCTAACAATAGTTGGAAATACATTATAATGTATGAGATTTTTCTAGAAAAAGGCTTTAGAAAACCAAAAAGGATCAAAGGATCAGGTTTTCCTAATGAGAACCATTTGAGGTCCAAATAATGACCACAGTTCCCTTACGAAGACTTTTAATCGTTAATGACTAATGAGCTCTTCACACAGGTGATCGATCCCGGAAACTAGCGAATGAGTATTATGAATTTTTCTGGAAATTTCGAGACTGATTCCATGTCCATATAAATTAGGTGACTACACACCAACCTAGAGACTTCAATTTTACAGAGTTTGATGACAAAAATACAAAAGAAATGACAAAGGCTTTGTATACTACTTTTATGACTTCTTGTGTCATTGTCAAACTATAAAACTGAACAACCTCGACGGATTTTTGGTCACCTATTTATGTGGTCACGAAATCACTCTCCAAGTATCCATAAAACTTCTCTAAAGCACCTCTTTGTGATTGCTTTGCATTTTCTATTTTATATGAAAACTTAAACGACGACTTTAAGTACCTACCTAATTATTTTATCAAATTATAATTGCTACTCTCCCTAAGACGATAGGAGAGATGAATTTGCCTCAGGGTATTTTTTTCCAACTCTGTACATTACCCTTTCAAATCCCTTTCACTGGTATATCCACGTAGTGTACATACATACGTACATGAATGACCAAGTACTAAACGCGGCGTCAAAGTTGGCGTTGCCGACCGTCGGTTGTTACGAGTCTCCTTTGAGGCGTAATTTAACCCTTTGGATGAACCTACTCAAATTGTCCCACGGCGACTACTTTACCTGAGTCCCCTAGGAAACCTTAATTAGGCGTCTCGCGAACATTTTCTGAGCCAATAAAGGGTTGTATATTACCTACAGGGATAGTGTAGGTACACATAACGTATATATCTACAGATTGGGGTTTGTTTTCGAAAAAAAAAAGACTAAGTATAAAGTTTTTCTAAAATATAAAATTACCTACAAGGAAATGTGTATATATATATTTTTGACAACAAAAATCAAACATAAAAAAGTTTTTAGCCAATGTTGTAATTTTTAAATATGTATTTACTTTTTGTGCCACGCGTTTGTTATTAGTCTTAAATAATCATAAAAATATGAACAATTCAAACTTCTTATGGAATGGAATGAATGACGTGCACTTTCAGCCCTTTAATACATTTAAACAATGTTTAATGGGACTTTTCTTGGTAAATTTAGTTAGAAGAAAAGCTTTCTGTTCCCTACCCTCACGAGTAAGTTTACTGTTTTGAACAAATTATCTCTTCCTAATACAATTTCGTAATCCTTTGATAGATCTAATGTGAATTACCTAAGTAAGAAAATAATAGATGAACGTGGCATACACGCATAATAAGAAAATAGTGCTTTGTAATAAGAAGGTAGTGCTTTAGATTGTGTAGATAAAACGGTGATGAGCATGTATTATGATGGCTGTTTATCTTTACGCCTTTCTGTACGTACATTAACTTGCGATTCCTCCGCGTTTTCTTTGTCAGGGTTTCCATTTAATAATTAATCATCGTCTACCCACATCTATTTAAGTTTGTATCACTCAAAAAGCAATCTAATGGATTTTGAAAGGAATGATTTAGCAATTTGAGCTCGAAATAATTTCCACCTATGTATGCCGTTGTGAAGGTGATCATTTTACGTGACTCTTGAACAGGGATGCAAATTTCTTAAATTTAATGAGTAAATTTAAATTGAAATTAATAATGAATTTTTTATGCATTAATGTGTTAAGAAATATGACTACCATTATCTATTAAGCATATTTCACTGTTTGATGAAAAAATATGAACCCATTACTCATGAAAACTTTTAATGACTAACGGAGAAAAAATAATTAGCCATTAAATTTGAATGGATTCGTAATTAAAATAATTTATGACTCACGGTTCTCATTCAAGGATTGAAATTAAAATTTATTTATACTAAATTTTAAATATTGTTAAAACAAATACGAAAATAACCGCTACCTGCTTTTGTTTTGTCTGGAGATTTCGTTCAACAGGTTGAGATGTCGGACCCAGTAAATAGTTTGAAAAAGGTAATAAGTTAATGTGGAATCCAGATAAATCGTTACGGTTCATAAGAGGATTTGTTCCGCCTACAATGAACGTTATCATTTTCGGATTGTATCTTTTGTGTTGAAAACGGTGACCACGAGCAAGGAATGCAGAAGATACGGCGCCAAAGGTCTTATCATAGGGCAAGAAGCAGACGAGACAGGCCGAATGACCATCTCATACATTTCACCCGGTTTTATCACAACTTGTTGGCTTTAATTTCCTCGATTCTAATGGCCCTCCGCCAGCGCCATGTCGCCGCTTCACCGGTACCTACGTATACATAACAACTCATACGGTCAATTCGATACGATAGCTGAGAGACGACGGAATTCATCGTAGAGGTAAGATTAAAATTCTCGAAAAAATTCGTGATCATTGACCATTAATAGCCGACAACACAAATACAAAATAAAACGCTTTAAAGTTACAACTTTCCTGGTCAAATGATGACAATATAAACATACGAAACTTTGAAACCGTAAGTAAATGTCTGGGTAGCATTTTAAAGCTTTATATGATTTGAATAATTTAGAAACACATAATAAGAATATAATGAGCAGAATTTTTAGTATTTGTGACAAGAACTAATTACACTTAATACGTCTACTAACAGCTTCGAGTTTAATAGTTAATTTAATGTTGTGATTTTTCGACAAACAAAAAAGATCATTTTAAAAATTTGCAAGTTTACTTTAGGTATTTTTGTTTTGGAAGTTACAAAATTGAAAAAAACATAGACACCAAAAAAACTAATTTATTAGGAGTTGATGGACGTTTTTTTAATGTCAAATTTTAAGGAGATACGTATGTTTTGGGGTAAAAATAATCCTTAATCATAATCTTCAAATGAGACAGTTTTAATGTATTTCTAAAGTTATAATTTATATTTTTTCTTCGACCAAATTGGCAAGAATCTACATAAAAATTAATGAAAAACACGTAGATATGCAAATGTTTCGCAAATGTTTTAAACAGACAATTTGGATTTAATAATTGCAGGTTTTGAAAAATATGTGACAGCTTTTTTTAATTTTATAATTTCTTTAAGTACTAAATTCAAATTAAATCTTGCTACTATTAAATTATATTGTTCACCTACGAAAATTTTTATTAAATATGTACTTACTACCATATGAAGTATTTTGTCATAGACAATTAATGAGAATACACCATTCACTTTGTGTAAATACATAAACAAATCTATGATATTATATGACCTTTTACTTTTGTTACAAAAAAAGGCAAACCTCATTAAGTTTATGTTTGCGGAAAAGCCTACCAGGTTTATAACGACCCTGACTTAAAAAAATACTTTCAAAAATATTAGCTGTTGATCCTTCTGTTCCGAAAAATAGAACGTCATGTAAATACAGGAACTACGAATAAAATCCCTGAATAATATGATCTTAAGCTGTTTGTAATAAATATGTTGTACTTATATTTCAACATGTAATGCAAATAAGAACACGGAATTATGTCATTATCACACGAAGGATTATCTACGTCATTACCTTCATGAAATTCAATACGTTTTGAACAGCAGAAAACTATTACTTTTGTCACATATTATTTTTTAAATAAATACCTATAGGTACATAGATTTCCTATATCATTCATTAAGTACTTCTTAAAGATTAAAGTTAAGAAAATTAATAATTGTAATACAATTTTAAATACCTATTACCATTCCCACAAACGATAAAAAAATAGATAATAGTTTAAAATAATAATCTTCAAGTCATGGGGACTTCATGGCATTCTTACCCATTGTGGAATGCCTCAACAGGAACAAATGGTAACCTTTATTTGTGCTCCTAATTCCATAAAACTAATTATGAAAAATCTTTTGCAAAATAGATATTAAGCTTTCGACATTATATTTTTGCAAAACTTTTACAAATTTCACTTACTTACATATCATCGACTGTCAGTACTGAAAAGAAAGTAAAGTCATTCAACAGAATAGAATTGCATCAATAAATCACAGCATATGGCATATGCCGTCTTCGAACACAAACAGACAATTAAACAAATAAACATCCGATAAAAGTGCAGGCAATAAATCAGGATCGCACAAAGGAATAAGAAGCCCGAAGGGATGATTTGTCGGGGATCATTTGCTACGCTGCTGAGAAGCGCGTGGCCAAAGGAACGACGATACTTTCGTCTGTCTCCCATAGGCGGTCAGTCGCATGCCACATCCGAATAAATCTACTGACGACTAACATTATCGTTATATGTTCTATGTTAGACCCCATAGTTCGTTTTTGTGGTAAGTAATATCACCCTTGTTTGTTTGTAAGTTGAAATTACACTTGCAAACTCTACTTATAAACATCTAATTTTATTCACTTTATCCAACGCAAAACTAATGTAACACCCTCAAAACTTTGACTGTTGAATGTTTTTTATCTGTATATATCAATATCGTCCCCGTTTACAAACACCAACCACTTTTAATAGCAACCCAAGTTCCGGACCTTTACCGGAAATGGTATGTATTAATTTCATTTCCGCCGCTGTTGTTCACTGCCCTGACGATGGTACCCTATCGAACTACATATATTATTTGCAATAACTCATCGTTATTTAGTATATACTCCCATATATAACATATCATTATTTAATATATATAGGTACCCTATTCGTAATATAATACAGGGTGACAGCTGAGTGAGGAGACGCTCCAAAGATTTTGAGGGAGCTACAATTCTATGAGTTACATATAGCTACAGAAAGGGAAAAATTGCGTTCCTGAAATTCACTTTTGGAACCGATTTTTTAAAAACACATGTAACCTAAAGTTAATTGATGGTCAACCTCCTAACCTCTTCAGATATTTAAGAGATACGTTACAGACAATGATGGGTTTATGCAGATATAGTAATATACTGAGATAAATACGATTACTCATACAATCATAATATGTGTCCCCTACTCATTGGAATACAGTAGTGCCTTTATAATCTCGCAGTTTATAAATTAAGTTCTTGAATAGTGCTTAAATCCAAAAACCATTACCATCGTCAATTACAATCGATGCACTGACTGAGACTACGTATGGTAGCTTTTCCCCCTTTTATACTTGTATGTATTGAAACGATCCATTAACAGCTTCCACTTCTGCACTTTTCAGACATACATTCACATTATTCGACGGCTACAATTATTACGAAACCATAGGAAATCTTGAACCAGTCCCTTTGATTACTTTTCAGTCAGTGCACATTTGGTCACCATTACGACATTCGGAACAGCTATTGTTTTTCCACAATCCGTTACCCACTTACATATCAATAAAACACAATATCATGAAAGTCCCCAATTTCTATCTATCGGCCTATGAATGGGGGGTGGAGTAAGTTGAAGAAGTTCTGCTTGAAATGAACAACAAAAGTAAAAATGCAAACCCCATCAGAAAGTAAAAAAATTCTGCAAGTAGAAAGATCAGAAGTTGAAGTAAGCAGTCATTAGAAAACCAGTATTTCCTTAGATATTCACGCCAGAAAACGACAAAACACTTTTTCAATTACTATCCCTTATTATTTGGTAATTTATTTAATGTCGTGTTAGGTATTATGTAAAAAGCATTGTGGGTCTTTGTTAGCATAAATTTGTGTTTATTAATATATAACAGCAAAATGATATCGAAAACAGATCCCATTTCGAAAAGACAAAGTTCCATTAATCATAAGAAGAAAGTCGGGCTTTAAGTTTCATGTCAGCCACAACAAATTTCTGTTTGCGTTAAATATTAATGAAAGGGAGAAGGTATTAGTGGTATTTTATGCCAAACTGTACCCACTAATCCGTTGATGTATCGGAGGGCACCGCACATGTCAAATCCTCAACAAGCCGATTATTGCAACTGGCGTACATAAATATGGAATAACTTTCCATAACATTCACATGAGGAAGTAAATTTGCAAATATAAAAAATAAAAGATGCTGTTAATATTGCATTACAAGAAGAAACGTGATATCGAATAATCACTTATTATATTCGGAATAAAATAATGGCAAAAAAATGAACAGAAAATTACAAGGAAGTTATTCTTATGTGGTACAATTTTTATTGTAATAATTACACCAGATATTTTACCTAGGAGGAAGTATTTAACCAGTCTATAGAAAGATCAATAGACTTAGACAGTAGGTAACTATTTGTCAGTTGGAAAACTGGCTGGATTCTCACCTCGTCTCCTATCATTCCTACCTCATATTCCCCGAAAACGAAATTACTTAACATCCTTAACTATTTGAAGATAGTAGCTTAATGTAGGTTTTCCTCTACCACTTTTTAGTCCTATTTCAACCTCTAATTAGCTCTTCATGTCTTAGAATCCTATTTTTCCTTTTCGTCATTGATTTCCTAAGCACCCTCCTAACTTTTATACATAATACGTTCTCATTCCTAACATTTTTATTCATCTTTATCATAGAACACCACAGTTCAAACGTTTCTAACTTGTTCTTTCTTCCACGTTTCGTACCATACACCGTCGTGCTCCAAACATCTATAACCTTTAATAATCCTTATTGACCCTCTAGTTTCATTGCTTGTAAGCAGTGAAGTAATTTCTCTTTGTTAAAAGCTCAGTCAAATTCAATCCTCCACCAATCCTTGTTTAATGTCTCAATTTCATTTTCCATCTTTGGATTATACTAAATATCGAAAATCTGCAGCTTCTTAAAATCTTCCATTTTCTGTGGACAGATGTGGCTAGCATCTTAAGGGAGTACTGTTTGTCCAACTTCGGTTTTTTGCATAGTGATGTACAAAGCAAGATTTTTTGTCTTGCATGTTAATTTTTTCAAAAAAATGTTGCCTTGTCTTGTCTAGTTTTTGCTGGCTTGATTCTTGCCTTGCTAACAAGAGTCTTGTTATTTCCTGTCTCCAGGTTTTTTACCAGACACCAGCCTGAGGATTGGGTTGGGTTAGGTTACGTTAACAGATATTTCCTCGATGTTTTTTGCACACCTCTCCTTATGTACTTTCTTTCTGTTTGGTTTTCCTTCTTTTACAAATCACAGATTTGAATCTTGTTTACCAATTTTAATATTATTTGCTGTTAAGTCACGTACTGTAAGCATTTCAATTGATGGTTCAGGTCAAAACTTACTTGCTTTAGTCTTTTATTTTGAACCATTACAGACTTGTCCCCCAAAAAGCAAGAATTCTGCTTTCTTGCTCATTAATTGACAAGAATCAAGAAATATTTGACTTGTCTTGTTCTTGCAGTAAAACAAGCCAAGAACAGAAAGTTAAAGATAAAGGTCTAAAGGAATTTCTTATTGTAAAGTTAAGTTAACCTAACCTAACCTAATATAACTCCAATCCAGACGAAAACAGTCTCGGTATTGATCCTGGTCTTGCACATTCAAGTCTTGTTTTTGATGATGCTTTGTCTTGGTTGTGGTCTGCAAGACCAAGACTGTTTTTGCTCATCACTTAATCATTTTTAATAATAACTGGTTAATTTTATCTATCAGCCCTGTTACTATTATCACCTAGAAGAAATTATAGTAACAATTATTGCCTATCTATTGTTAAACCGTTCCCTCACTGATTTCCAAGTCAGTGAGTTAGTTGACTATCACTTTTTCTCATTAGTGCAGTTGTTGTTCTCTGCGCCGCGCATAATTTTCCCAATAATCGCGCATACAAACATGATTGCGACACGCACGTGGCCGGATAATGAAGCAAGGAAAACTATCGATAACAAACGACGGACTGTGAGGCTTTCGCGTTATCGTCGTGCTGATCAGGTCACCGTCTGAGCGTTTCGAGCGCAATTTGCGGCAAGGAGGCGGCGACACGTGTCCGCGCCTGAATAGAAAAGTTACGCTCGAATCTTTTTGGCACGTGACGGACGAACGCACGAAACACGTCGTCGGTTGCGCTTCAGTGCGTAGGTGCAATACGGAAGGCGCACGCGTCCCATAAAGACACTACGTCATGTTTGACCAATAAATTTTTAAACTACCATTTAAAATATTACAATTCTTCGTCTAATTGAAATAAAGCAAAAAAAAATAAGGACAAATCTAAAAGGGAACACACTAACAGACCAAAGTCCTAGAGCTAGAGGAGGAGTCAGACAATCCTCTTTGGTAGTCGTGGGCCTAGTTTTAAAATATAAGAATTTGGGGAGCACCCGATGCCCCTGATAGAACCCAACAGTGGAAGTGTACTTCGTTAAAGATTAATATAAATCCCCCAAATAAAAATTCGTTAACAAAATCTTTGTAAATAACCAAACCTCTGCAGACATTTATGGACGCCGTCCCTGAAGAATAACCTACAAATAAAATCTCCTAATTCTCTGCAAAACAAAACTTCTGGCACTAAGTCCGATAGTCCCTGTGATGAAAAATAAGAACTCCTAGAAACATCCCCATAGACCCCAAATAATCTGGAAAAATACACGGCTGAAGAAAGCTAAATGGAATAGTCTTAGATTGGTCTAAGGTCGAAGGGTTATAATTATAGGAGCTCCTCTTTCAAGAGAAGTCAACCCCATACGCAGCTGGGTGGGTTTAGAATATTTCCCCTTTTCCAAGAAAACCCCTGGGAAGCTACAACATCGAACGATGTACCCATACATTTAGCCTTGTGGCAGCCATTTCTTTCCACTGATTTTTAGAATTTGAAATTGAGCACTATTCCACAGAATAAGTTCCTTAAATTACAGCATTTTCCACTGTAGAACTATTTTTCAAAATAACACCACCAAGAGAAAGGGTAAAGTAGAACAAAACTATTAAACACCTACAATTTTTCAAAATGTTTTTGGAAATGTAACACGCGTTTTGACACACAATGTGTCATCTTCAGTAAGAGACCAGAAACTGCATTCACATCATTCATATTTTAGAAAATTAAGGAATAACTTTTAAATTTTACCTGACAATAGAAATTAAATCTTTGTGCCAATGTCAATTTTAAAAACAGTTACTAAGTAATTTTTAATTTCTGGTACATTTGAAGATACCAAATTATTTAGTAATCATCTTTCCAGAGTCATTATTAATTTGCTGACAGCTTTGGGGTAGTCGTTCTGTTCACTACACATTGAAACTAATTGTAAGAGAGAGGCAAAGATTTGATCGTTAATACAATAGATTTTGTAGCAAAGTCTCGACAACTTATTTACGGCCCCTAAACAGTCGGGGGCTAATGCGATAATTTAATAATCATAAGCTGTAGCGTGCAGTCTCGCTGATGCGTTGGCGACACTGCAGAATGGAAGCAGGCGGAATGCAATTCCAGTCAGGAAGGGCAGCGTAACAGAGCGTACCGGGTAATCACAGAGCCGGAACGGATTCCGGGGACCGCTGATTGTATTTGACAGGCCAAAACTTGGGCACAAAAGCACAGAACGTAGCAACAAATTTGTACAAAAAAAATTCTATTTTCTCAGTTAAGTCAAAATGTTTTAATGCATAAATTAACTCAACCAAACAATATAAAACGCAGTCGTATTTTGAAAAAAAAAAAAAAAATATGTAAAGCCCCTCTAGATGGTCTTTGTATTATAAGTCGCCATGGATGGAGCATTTATAAAAAGTACAGAAAATCTTGCACCTATTTATCTTTGATGTTAATCAATAAATAAATTTAGGTCCAGCAAGAAGTTTCAAAAAAAATTAAAAACAAATTTTTTTTTTATAGTATGTAATTGCAATTATGACATTAAGACAGACTTACCTACCAATAACTTCCGCCTGCATGAAGGAAACACATCGTCATCCAGCGAGATACTTGAAACCTGCAACCAAATAAAAATATATGAATAAAAAAGTAATTTTGGTTTGTGTAAGAAGAAGGCACGAATGTCAGTATTGAAACGAAGAAATAGATAGGTACTTAGTAGAACACCTTCTGAGACATAAAGGACTAATTGGAGACAGAAACATTATGTATTGATGTAATATTTAAGGCTTTCAGAAGTTGAAGCGTGACTTGGAAAATAAAGTAAATAGTAGTAGAGATTACGAATTTTTAAGCAAAATAATATTTCTGTTGATAATTTTAAAAGAATATTTCAAAAATAATGTCTATTTTGCCATTAAAATGATTTTTTTCTTGATTCCTTTGGCAGTTACAGAGAAAGACGAAATTTCCGTTGAAATTATTTATGCCTGACACAAAAATACATGTCATTTTCGTTTTTTAAAATTCATGCTGCTAATGCCTACTTATAAAAATTCAGGAAATTACCTACCACACTTTGAAGTTGAAATATACAATTTTTGACTCTTTGACAATATTTATTCCACGTGTAGAATAGAAATCGTCAGAAGGGTGTGTATATCATTCTATATGCCACGAGTAGATATGATAAAATTAAATGATAGGTGGGTACATATTTCAAAAATTGTATAGTTTCTGAAAATTCAAAAATTTCGAAAACGTTTGATCCTGGGAACAATGAACTTCTTGTCCTTTTCTTCAACGTAATAATAATAATAGTAATATTTTTTTTTGGAATTTCTAAAACAAATATGCATACGGTAATTATCTAAATTACATATTCTTTTGTGCATGCACTATTTTAATTTGAGTTTCCTCCCTATTCATCAGCTCGGTTGGACTCGCGCTTGTTGACGGAGGATAAGGGTGCGCTACAGCATATGGACGTCAATAAAGAGAAATCAGCCGGACTCGACTTACTACGTGGTAATAAAACACTTCATCGACAGATTAAACACAAAGTAGCAACGAAGGTAACATCTATTTATGTGTTGCAGAACAACATGTGGTGGATTCTTCCGCGTCGTCGAACGCTTTATTTCTAGATTAAAAGACCCCAACGTCAGCTTTATTGCCATATTTATTCGTGATCAAAAAGCTTATGTGCCCGTATGAAAAAGAACAGGGGATGCTCAACGTTCAACTAACATCGATTAGTTACTTTCAACATTGGCAAACT